>CM045941.1:5304524-5629524 GCA_025177825.1 Aechmea fasciata | reverse complement strand
CTAACATAAAAACCTGCCTCATAATATGCAATATGCAAATCATTACTTAGCTCTTAGCTTTTCTTTACTTTATTGCTATTCTTTACTTTAGCTTTTCCATTCTTACTTAGCTATTTATATTCTTACTCTTTACTCTTGGCACATATGCTATTTAGCAAATACTTCTAAGGTCCACTCTACCTTAGCTCACTATGCCACCCGACTCGGTCTTGAGTCAATCAAATGCGGATAATCCGCCCGCTGTCTAGCCCGAGGTGTTGGACGTCTCACAACTACCCCAGCTGTCAACAGCCTACCGCCCTCTGTGACTCAGCCTCGGAGCGGCGAAATCGTCGCACACGCTCGTCACCCTCGGTGGTGTCCCAACTCTGGAACGGCTCGAGTCACCTGACATAGCCATTCTGGTGGCGAACACGGCGTACTTACCCAGCGTGGACTAAAGTCGTGACCTTACCATCTGGCGGCGAACTATCGCATCACACCCAACAATGGATTGAGTCACTTCCCAGCCACCTGGCGGCGCACGTATCGTACTTACCCAGCAATGGTTTCCAAACTCATGGTGTCAACACCCATGGCGGTCTGATCCTCACCCGGCTTAACCAAAGATCGAACTCATTTCGTTCACCCACCCGGCGGCGAAATCGTCGCACAACGCCACGTCGGTGGTATAGCCTCGGACGGCGAAATCGTCGCACACGCCCGCACCCTCTGGTGCACATATCACGAGATTCCATGAATCCGTTTCACTTAGCTTGAGGGTTAGCTAGGCCCTCAAGAGACGACCCTCTAGGTCCATTGTCTTTACCTCCTAGGTCTACTTGACACTAGGGTTCACTCTTTATCACATAACCTAGGTTGACTTAACTCTAGGTTCAATGTCATTCCAACTCGACCTATGTTTATTAACACTAGGTCCACTATCTTCTTTATCCAACCTATGTCCTTGACACTAGGTTCACTGTTCTTTACCTAGATCCATATGACTCTAGGTTTACTACAACCTATGTTCTTTACACTAGGTTTGATGCCACACTCCTAGGTCCATTGACTCTAAGTTTACTATAACCTATGTTTATTAACACTAGCTTAGATGCCACACTCCTAGGTCCATTGACTCTAGGTTTACTATAACCTATGTTTATTAACACTAGGTTAGATGCCACTCGATCTATATGTGTATTTAGTCCATGATTCACATTCTTATACTTGGCATTCATATACTTAACATTCTTATGTTAACCATTCCATTTACATGCACATGATTATATCTAGCATGTACTCATTATGCTAAGCATGCATTTATTCATACATTTCATTTAGCATCTAGTTCATATATCAACTTAGCATCTAGTTCATTTAGCATCTAGTTCATATAGCAACTAGACTCTAGTTCATGCATTTATCTAGCATTTAACTATTGCATTCTCTTAGCATTTAACACTATGTTCTTTAACATGCATTTCTATACTTGCAACATATGTCAATTATATGCATCAACTTGAAACCATTACTCTTAGACATATTTAGGCGACCTAGTCGCTTCGGTAAACACAACCCACCTCAATTCGCACTCCGATTGCTCGTCGACACTTGCAATCGCCCGCCCGCGCCACTCTTGACCCGGTTCGGCTCGAACTCTTGCACGACCAACCAAACGGTCTCCGAATTGCAATCCGAGACTTTGTGCCGTTGTCCCACGCCTTCAAGTTGCCCCAGTTCCGTTTTCATGAATTTTGGGCTCCTATCTTGCGTGCTGCGGACATCTGGTATGAATATATTAAATAATTAATATCTTTGTACTCGCTCGTCGGATGACCGAACCGAGCGCGCCAACGCGTTCGTTGCACCCCCAATTAGGTTTCTATGGGGTCAAATGAGATCAAACTCATCTATTTCTAAAAACCCCATTTTTAACCCTAGGTTTTGCACTTTTGCAAAACCCACCGATTTGATCCCTAGAACAAGCAATAGAGAGCTTGTCTAACCTCTAGGTACTCATCTAAGAGCACTAGAGCCATCCATAGGGTGTTTAAAACAAACCCTAGAAATCCACCATTAGAGCACCTTGAAGAACACATGATTTTCATGAGTTTCCAAGCCTCTACAAGGTTCTAAAGCTTACAAGAAGCTCAAAACTCTAGATCTAGGGTTTAGAAACCCATTATCTAAGGATCTACCATGAGAGGGAGAGAGAGCTTACCTCTCAAAAGCTTGCTCTTGCACCAAGGAGAAGAAGAGAATGACCATCATCATCATCTTCTTCTTCTTCATCTTCTTCTTTCTCTTCTTCTTCTTTTCTCCTTTCCCTTTCTTTCTTTCTTTCTTCTTCCCCTTCTTCTTGCTGTCGACAGAAAGAGGGAGAGAGAGAGTGAACAGAGGGAGTGAGAGGGAGAGAAGAGAGTTTATTACCTCTCCTTACACATAAACCCCTCCACAAAATGCTATAAGGTCCCTCAACTTCTTTATTTCGAAGGCCCAAAACCGTCGCTGCACCATTCTCAGACCTGCATACGCTTCCGTACGTACGGGATGCTCCAGAGGCAAACCCGAGAGTCGCTCTCTGCTTTCGTAGCATTTGTACCGTATAAATCCACTTTGTACCTAAGACGTACACCAAAAATCTCAAACCCGAGAGCCGCCGCTCTCGCTAAAGTGTTATACCCAGACAAAGAACTTTGCTTGTGCACAAATTGCCCGTACTTGTGCTTTTCACGTCGTTTCGACTCTAATTCGCGCCGAACAACCCCAAAACCTTTCTAACTCTTTTAGATCCTCTCTTAACCCTTCCAAGCATCTTGGAATGGTTATTGGAATTTGTCCAATTGCTCGTTCCCGCACTTTAGCCAATTTGGTTAAAGTTCGGGTTGCTACATTAACCCTAGGGGGCCCACATCATCTTAACCACACATCTCTCAATCCAATGGCCAAAAACTTGGTAGCACCAATGACTTGGTGCTATTAATAGCATAGTAGCCTAGTATATATATATATATATATATATATATATATATATATATATATATATATATATATATATATATATATATATATATATATATATATATATATATAGTCCTTGCTATGCTATCAATAGCACAAAGCACTCTGCTACCAAGTTTTCCGCTCGTTAGATCCACCCCTTTTATGATTTTCACCCGTTAGATCATACTATTCAACCAACCACCCACTTAACCCTGTGAGGCCCACATCATCCAAACCGCCCATCTCTCAATCCAATGGCCAAAAACTTGATAGACCAATGACTTGGTGCTATTAATAGCATAGTAGCCTTATATATATATATATATATATATATATATATATATATATATATATATATATATATATATATATATATATATATATATATATATATATATATATATAGTGTGAGGCTACTATGCTATCTAAGACGGCCTTCCGTGCTTCCACATCGTTCGATGATGCGCTTTCGAATCGTCGATCGCTCCGTTAAACTTGATCTAGAGTATTTGAAGTATTTAGAAAATAAATTTTATAATTTTTCGATATCATTTGCCTAGTGATCGAAGGGCACAAAATCAAATAATTTTAATGGTCATAGTGAGCCGTTTGAAAGTTTAACGGTGTAGAAATATCCAATTTACATGAAATTTTGATAGAAAATTCTTTATACTATATAAAACAAGATCAATATCTTTGATCTAAATTTTTAATACTATATTATCGCGTTTTTGTAAGATTTTTATTTTCAGTTGATTTTTAGCCCTTCGTTCGCTAGGCAAATAATATCGAAAAATCGTAAAATTTATTTTCTAGGTACTTCAAATACTCTAGATCAAGTTTAACGAGCGATCGACGATTCGGAAGCCACAACATCGAAAACGACGTGGAAGCACGGAGCCTCCGTGCTTCTAGAAGCATAGTAGCCTTACTATATATATATATATATATATATATATATATATATATATATATATATATATATATATATATATATATATATATATATATATATATATATATATATATATATATATAGTCCTACTATACTATTATTATGAGTACGATCGCCCTCGTACTCATAAGTTGTTTTCGATGATAGAGCTTTCGAATCGACGATCCACACCGTTAAACGTTAACTAGAGCATTTAAAACTTCTAGAAATAAAATTTTATAATTTTTCGATATCATTTACCCTACGATCAAAAGCTCACAAAATTGACAATTTTTAATGGCCGGTATGGAATACTTCCTAGTTCAACAAAGGTAAAAGAATCGAAATTTGTTGAATTTTTGATAGAAAATTCTATTCATTACATAGATAAAGATCAATAACTCCGATCTTGAATTGATGGATCTGATCATCCTTTTTAGGATGTCGTTCGATTTTGACCGTTCATTTTATACCCGCTTGATGGACCTTATAATGATTTCGAAAAATTACGAAATTTATTTTCTAGAAGTTTCAAATACTCTAGATCATGTTTAATCGGTGTGGATCGTCGATTCGAAAATCCCAACATCGAAAACAACTTATGAGTAGTAGGGGCTCTATACTCATAATAGTATAGTAGCCCTACTCTATATATCCAAATTTGGTATGCTATTGATAGCACAACGAACTTGGTGCTAGTAAGTTTTCTACCCTTAGATTAACCCCTTTGATTAATTTTACCCGTTAGACCATACCATTCCACCAACCACCCACCAAACCCTAGGGGGCCCACATCATCCTAGCCACACATCTTTTAATCCAAGGGTAGAAAACTTACTAGCACCAAGTCATTGGTGCTATTAATAGTATTCCAGCCTAGTTCTATATATATATATATAGTATGGCTACTATACTATTATGAGTAGTAGAGCCCTACTACTTATAAGTTGTTTTCGATGATAGAGCTTCGAATCGACGATCCACTCCGTTAAATATGATCTAGAGTATTTAAAACTTCTAGAAAATAAATTTCGTAATTTTTCAAAATCATAATAAAGTCCATAAAATAGGCATAAAATTAACGGCCGAAAACGAACGATGTCCTAAAAATAGATGATCGGATCCTTCAATTTAAGATCGGAGTTATTGATCTTTATCTAGGTAGTGAATAGAATTTTCTATCAAAAATTCAACCTATTTCAATTCTTTTACACCGTTAAACTACCAAGTATCCCATATCGGCCGTTAAAAATTGTCAATTTTGTGAGCTTTTGATCGTAAGGTAAATGATTTCGAAAAATTGCGAAATTTATTTTCTAGAAGTTTTAAATACTCTAGATCATATTTAACTGAGTGGATCGTCGATTATAAGCTCTATCATCGAAAAACAACTTATGAGTAGTAGGGCTCTACTACTCATAATAAGATAGTAGCTCGTTTATATATATATATATATGTATATATATATGTATATATATATATATATATATATATATATATATATATATATATATAGAGAGAGAGAGAGAGAGAGAGAGAGAGAGAGAGAGAGAGAGAGAGAGTCCAAATTACTATACTTTTATGAGCATTGCCTCCTTTATACTCATTAGTTTTCGACCTTTAGATTTATTCCATTGATCATTTCTGTCCGTTAGATCATACTATTCAACCAACTACCCACTCAACCCTAGGGGACCACTATCATTCTAAGTGGGGACCGCCATCATCCTAACCACACATCTCATCAATCAACGGTAAAAAGTTCTGACAAGTGTGGTCTATACTCATAAGAGTATAGTAGCTACCTATAGAGAGAGAGAGAGAGAGAGAGAGAGAGAGAGAGAGAAAGAGTGGAGCTAGAATACTTTTGGGAGCACCAACCCCTTGGTGCTTTCAAGTTTCTAACCCTTGGATCCACTCTTTAATTACTAACACCCTTGGATCAAACACTATTCCACCTACCACCATCATCTCAACCCTACATCTCTCCATCCAATGGCTAAAAACTTACAAGCACCATCTACTTGGTGCTTTTAGGAGTATTCTAGCTCTCTCTCTCTCTCTCTCTCTCTCTCTCTCTCTCTCTATATATATATATATATATATATATATATATATATATAGAGAGAGAGAGAGAGAGAGAGAGAGAGAGAGAGAGAAATAGCAGACTTTGTGCTATTAGGAGCACAACAGCCCTTGTGCTCTTAACTTTCTAACCACCCATCAAATTTGATGGGTGGTTAAAAAAAAAGGGGGATGAGATATCGAAGAAAAATTCAAGGAGAAGAGAAATTGAGAGATCCAATTTCTCCCCAATATATCATCTCTCATTCTAACCACCCATCAAACTTGCTGCTAGGAGCTGACTTCACGACCGTCGTCTCTAATAAAGATGGGGGCAGAGTCTCGCTTATATATATATATATATATATATATATATATATATATATATATAGAGAGAGAGAGAGAGAGAGAGAGAGAGAGAGAGAGAGAGAGAGAGTTGAGCTAGAATACTTCTAAAAGTATTATAAAGTTAGTGCTTTTGAGTTTTTAACCATTGGATGAAAAAATATAAGGTTGGGATGATGGTGGTACGTGGTGGTAGGTGGAATAGTGTTTGATCCAAGAGATATTAGTAATCAAGGAGTAGATCTAAGGCTAGAAACCTAAAATCACCAATGGAGTGATACTTCTAAAAGTATTCTAGCTCAATTATATATATATATATATATATAGTTGAACTAGACTACTATCGGTAGTAAACGAGCCGTTTTACTACCGATTTGTTTTCGATGATAGAGCTTCGAAATTGACGATCGGCTCGTTAAATATGATCTAAACTATTTAAACTACCTAGAAATCAAATTTCACGCACTTTCGATATTGTTCTTTTATCCATCAAGTGAACAGAAAATGAATGGTGAAAATGAATACTCTTTAAAAAATGATGATAGGACTGTAATCAAGATCAAGAGTATAGATCTTGTTTTAAATAGTTTAAATAATTTTCTAACAAAATTCAATTGATTTGGATATCTTTACGTCGTTAAACGAAAACGCCTCTTATTGACCATTAAAATTACAAATTTTGAAACTCTTTGATCATCGGGCAAATGATGTCGAAAAGATATGAAATTTGATTTCTAAACACTTCAAATGGTATAGATCATGTTCAACGAGCCGATCGTCAAATTGGAAGCTTTATCATCGAAAACAAATCGGTAGTAAAACTACTCGTTTACTACCGATAGTATTCTAGCAAAACTATATATATATATATATATATATATATATATATATATATATATATATATATATATATATGAGTCCGGCTGCTATACTCTTATGAGTATAAAGCCTTTTTATACTCATAAATTTTTTGTCATTAGATCTACCCTTTAAACAATTTCATCCGTTAGATTATACTATTCAACCAACCACCCACTCAACCCTAGGGGACTCATTATCAACCTAATCGTAACCACTTTCATCCTAATCGTTCATTTTTTTATCCGAACGAAAAACTTATGAGTACAAAGAACTCTATACTCATATAAGTATAGTATATATATATATATATATATATATATATATATATATATATATATATATATATATATATATATATAGAGAGAGAGAGAGAGAGAGAGAGAGAGAGAGAGAGAGAGAGAGAGAGAGTCTACCATGGTGCTTGTAATTTTTTACCGTTAGATCTACACCTTTGATAATTTTTATCCGTTAGATTATACTATTCAACCACCACCCACTTAACCCAAGGGGCCCACATCATCCTAATCGCACATCTATTAATCCAAGGGCTAAAAACTTGCAAGCACCAATGACTTGGTACTTTTAAAAACATGGGAGCTCAATTATATATATATATATATATATATATATATATATATATATATATATATATATATATATATATATATATATATATAGGCCATAGCTACTATACTATTATGAGTAGTGGACCCCTACTACTCATAAGTTGTTTTCGATGATGGAGCTTTCGAATCGACGATCCATTCCGTTAAATATGATCTAGAGTATTTGAAACTTGTAGAAAATAAATTTCGTAAATTTTTTAAGGCCTTTTTGCATAAAAAATCTACTTATTTTTGGCTTTTGCAAAACCGGGCCACCTTTTTCGTTTTTGCATATTCGATCCACTTTTTCAGCAAACTGACCAATATACCCTTATACATTTTTCTCTCTCCTCTTTTTTTCTCTCGTTCTTTTTTTTTCTTTCTCTTCCGAGAGAGCGGCGGAGACAAGCGGAGGCCTCTCCTTCTACGCGCGCGCCCACCTCTCGCCTCCTCCGAACCTATCTCTTCCTTTCGCCGCCTCTCCTTCTCCCACGAGGACACTCCCCCGACTCTGGCCGCCGCTTCTCTATTAGGGCACGGCAACGTCAAAACCCAAGCTCTTCTCCGACGAGAAAAAAAAAAAAAAGAACGCCAGAGAAAAAAAAAAGAAAAAAAAAGGTATAAGGATATTTTTGTCAGTTTACTAAAAATTCGGACCGAATTTACAATATCGAAAAAGACGATCCAATTCTACAAAAGTTCAAAACTTGTGGATTTTTTATGCAAATTTGATGGAATGAATAAACCCAACCGGTAAATTTGATTGGTTGGAGATATGGGTGATTTTGTGTCCTCCCATATTTTAGAAATGTTCCACATTATACTCCAAAATGCAATTTTAATAGATTAATCTAATTCTTTTACGTAAAATACTGTAGAAAAAATTGATAAATTTTTTACAAATCTAATACCTAAAATATTTATTTGGTAATTAAAAAAACTAAAGCAACTATTTGAACTTTGAGATATCAATGGATACGGATACCTAAAATATTTATCCAAATCCGAATCTAAACTAGGTGGATTTATCCGATGGCACCTGGATATAGTTTCGTATAGGGGTGGCAATCCACCATTGCTCGCGAGCCGGCTCGTGAAGTCGAAATGAGCTCGAGATCGGCTCGCTCGTTTAGTAAACGAGCCGAACACGAGCCGAATTTTTCAGCTCGTTTAGTAAACGAGCCGAACACGAGCTGGGGTCAGCTCGCTCGTATTCGGCTCGATAACAGTTCGAATACATATATTTTAGAGTCCGGCTACTATACTTTTATGAGTATTAGCCTCCTTATACTCATAAGTTTTTAGCCCTCGATTTATTCCATTAATCATTTTCATCCGTTAGATCATACTATTCAACCAACTACCCACTCAACCCTAGGGGACCATTATAATTCTAAGTGGGGACTACCATCATCCTAACCACACATCCATCAATCAACGGTTGGCTCGTTTATGGACGAATTTTTCTTGATACTTTAACGAATAATGTGTTCGGCCATTTTAATAACGAGCCGAACACGAGCCACCGCTCGTGTTCGGCTCGTTTACACCCCTAGTTTCAGATAAGGATATAAAAAACAGAAAGCCGATAGATTTGGATTCGAGCATTGATTTTGTCTGTAGTCAAACCCAACTCTAACCCGAATCCGAATTTATTTTACATTATATATTTTGTAAAAATAAATGTTTGATGTTATATTTAAATTTATATTTTTAAAAATATATTTAATATGATAGTGGGCTTGGGTTTTGAATATTTAGTCGGATTCGGATTTAGATATGAATTTTTAAAATCATGTGACTTGGGTTCGAAATAGAATTTCGGGTTAGACAGCTGGATTTGGATTTGGATTTTTAAAATTTTATCTCGAATCCGACCTGCTGATATCTTGTCTGAACTCAAAAAATTTTTGCCGAAGTTGTCATTTATTATTTGACCAACATACAATACAAGCTAACTAATCAAGACAGTAACTATAAACTTTTTCCAGCGATATATTAAATTTTCTAAAATAAATTTTAAAGAAAATAAAAAAAAAGTGGGACGATGCGCAGCGATGACAGCCAAAATACAATAAAGAGCTGTTTTATAAAAGGCTTTTTTTGCAAATAGTCCTCTCGACAAAATTTTATTTTAAAATTGATCATGTCAAAAATTTATTTGTAAAAATGATTCCGCCATGCCACGCATAAGCACGTCGCACTACCCGGTGAGTGAGGCGGAGTTTAAGTTGAATACGTAAACCATTCACCTTATTCAAATACGGTGAATGGTTCATCGTGTCCAATACAAATAGATTTTTTGTCTGATTTTGGTAGTCGTAAATGGTTTCGTGTCCAATAAAACTAACTGGTCTTTGCCAATTTTTGGCTATGTGTGGGGTACTTGTATTGGATATGGTAATTCATGTATTACACATGCCCTAGCTCGGTGTGTATAATACATTGAACACTGTGTATGATTCACCGTGTTCAACTTAAACACTGCTCCGCCCGCGTGGCGTTTGCTTGCGAGAGAAAGTGCCATTTTTACAACTAAATTTTTGACAGGACCAATTTTAAAATAAAATTTGGTCAGGAGTTGTTTACAAAAAAACCTTTTATAAATAAATAAATAATGTTTAAGACCGATGCCCACGTTATGCGGAGGGGCACGTCATCCACAACTACAAGCTGGCGTGGCACGTGCGCACAAAGCGCGGGGAGCTCCCCTTCCACCTCTCCTTTCCTGACCAATTGATTTCCCCTCAACCTCCGCCCGGTTTCCCTTCATTTTCTCTCATTGAATTCTCAATCAACTCCTCTTATTATTATTATTATTATACTTATTATTATTATTATTACTATTATTGGTGTTTTTATTCTTCTCTAATTATTGAAGAAACAAAATAAAAAAAAAAACAAAAGGGAAGGAAATTGGTTAAAATTCTTTCACTCTGTTTCAATTCATCTCTCTTTCTTTTTTTTTTCTTTTCCTTTTTAGAGTTAAGATTTTAAGAAGAAGAGGAAGGAGAAAGAAACATAGATAGATAGATAGATAGATATAGAATAGAATGGAGGGGAGTGGGTTGGATGATCTGATAGAGAGGCTGCTGGAAGGGAAGAAGAACAAGGGCAGTGGGAAGAAGGTTCAGCTCAGCGAGGCCGAGATTCGCAGCCTCTGCGTCGCCGCCAAGGAGATCTTCCTCAGCCAGCCCAGCCTCCTCGAATTGGAGGCCCCCATCAATGTCTGCGGTAAGAAAAGATGCATATAAATATCATTTATAAATATATATATATATATATTATGCACATACATGGTGCAGGATCAGGAAACAGAGGATTGGCTTCGTTAAGACTAATAACAATTTTCACTACGGTATTAGAATAATTTGTTCTTGGCTTGCTTTCTGATAAATGAAAAGGAAGTTGCAAAAGTATAAATGATTTATTAATCTGGTATATAGATCGGAAACAGAGGGGGTTGGTTAAGATAACAACTCTATTTGTTGCTGCTTTCTTGTGGGTGTTTTGATGTGATTAATCTCTTTGCATCACGGGATATACTTCACATGGGCTCATTTGCCATATGAATTCCTTTTGTTTTTTTTATTTTTATTTCAACATTTTGTAGACGTGACAAATGCATGTACAGGAGTTGAATTTTTGTTAGGCTTGTTGAATATTTATTTATGTTTCTAGCATTATCAGTTAAAACTAAATTTTTTTGCTTTTTTTAATTAAAAACCCTTTTAAAGATGTTACGTAATGAGATGATTATTGATTACAGAGGATTCACATTGTCGATACAGAAGAAAAGTCGAGAGATGCTTTTGTTTCTAAGTATGCTGATGAAGAAACAGAACTGTGCTATTTCCCCTTGCTCACGCCCTTTGTATTTATTTAGCATGATTACTCACAAAATGCAGAGATTCACTAAAAAGGATTCATCAAATTTCATCGAAATTAGTTGACTAAAGGAAGTAAATAAAAAAAAAATTAAAAGAAAAAAGAAAGTAGAGTTTAAGGCTAATCGAAATGATTCCGTACACTTTTGCCTAATAATAATTGATTATTAAATAGAAAGACTGTCTTGAATTTAATTCAGGCGACATCCACGGGCAGTTCTCAGACCTCCTGCGGCTGTTCGAATACGGTGGCTTCCCGCCGCAATCAAACTACCTCTTCCTGGGTGACTACGTGGACCGCGGGAAGCAGAGCATTGAGACCATCTGCCTCCTCCTCTGCTACAAGATCAAGTACCCTGACAATTTCTTCCTGCTCCGCGGCAACCACGAGTGTGCCTCCATCAACCGTATCTACGGCTTCTACGATGAGTGCAAGCGCCGCTTCAGTGTCCGCCTCTGGAAGCTCTTCACCGACTGCTTCAACTGCCTCCCTGTCGCTGCTGTTATCGACGACAAGATCTTCTGCACGCACGGGGGGCTGTCGCCTGAGCTTGAGAACATGGACCAGATCCGTGGGATTGAGCGCCCCATCGATGTCCCCGACCAAGGCCTGCTCTGCGACCTCCTGTGGTCAGATCCCGACCGCGAGATCAAGGGGTGGGGGGAGAACGACCGAGGGGTGTCGTACACGTTTGGTGCAGATAAGGTATCCGAGTTCCTGAGGAAGCATGATCTCGATCTCATCTGCCGTGCCCACCAAGTAAGTAAAGCCCTTTGGTTTGATAATCATTGAAGTTTATGATAAATAAAAGTAAGAGAATAGAAGACAAAAGTGTCTGTTGACAATTCTTCGAATAGTAACTCAAACATCACATATACCCAAAACAAATCAATCTAATGCATGAGCAATTGAAACAGGTTGTGGAGGATGGCTATGAATTCTTCGCGGATAGGCAGTTGGTCACTATATTCTCTGCTCCAAACTACTGTGGAGAGTTCAACAATGCTGGCTCACTAATGAGTATAGACGCGAGCTTGCTCTGTTCATTTCAGATCCTGAAACCTTACAGAGGGAAAGTAGGACAGGCAGAGTAAACAATAAGAGAAGGAAAAATGCGATATCTGATGAAATTGTTCAATTTAAATTTGCAGTCATTTCTGTAGCAGCAGATTGTTTGTTTTACATAGCATGCAAATGACTCGATCATTGTATATAAATGCATTATTAGATTCATTTAATTTGTTTGATGCTAAGCTTAGAAAACCACCGGATGAAATGAAATCTATTAAAAAGAAAAGATCAAGTCTTGGAGTTAATACGTACAAACATGGCAATCTCTACTCTCTAGTTTATAGGTCAGGTGAATTAAAATTGACAGTTTCGAGAGGGGTGGGAGAATTTGATGCATTACATATAAAAACTTAGCACTGTTCTGAGATGAACTTGCTACCCCAGTGCTGCCCAAAAAAGCAGCCACTCTCATGTCAAATTCGTATATCACACGCATACAATATGAAAAACTTCTGCATCTATTTCTATGAATTTTTCTTGCTTCTACATTTACACCAAAGCCGTTAACAGTGGAATGAATGAATTACGATGATCAACTACATAATTGTTTTTTCTACAAATTCTTCCGATTGAGGATTATCAGTTTCTGTATTTCTGCAACAGTGGAATATATGCAAATTGTCCAGAACTATATTTCCCTGGTTGTGAGCTCTGCTTTATAGATTCTTATATGTCGTGTGAATGGTTATACTGAGTGGCTTTCAGTAGTATTATGAATGGCATTGCATTTTTGCAACTCACACCTTGACCTGATTGTGATCTATTTATCCTTGCTTGATTTCACTATTTATTAACATGCACTTCCAATCTTTCTGACACATTGAAATATCAAGGAAAATGAAACCGATTCTCCAAAAATATAGCTTTTCAACAAGAATGTTTTTTTGGCATGGAAGTGCATTTTTTGGGAACTATTACTCAAAAAAAGGGGTTCTCAATTTAAAGTATAGAATAAAAAATAGAGATGAACACGGGTAAACAAACCATTTCTGGTAAATATACGTTGGTTTTAGCAAAACTTATCTTCTACTTCTGCAAAATCAGTTGCCTCATCTTAACATCATGGTTCAGAGAGCAAGCACAGAAGAATTTCACTAATCGCGTGAATACTAGGATTTATGTACCATTAAGATTAAATGTGTTCACAACTCCACAACTCTTTTGAGATGTTTTGAGAACTGAGGTGACCGCAAACAATGATATATCTAGTAAGCAACAGAAATGCACAATACAATCTCGATCTTTAAAGGAAACAGTTCGTAAGGAAATCATCTGAGAGTTGGTAGAAAACATACCTTGTTCATGCTTCTAGATCGCAATTTGGCTTTTCATGCTTGCCCTTACTGTAAAGGCCCTGTCAATGGCATTTTCTTCTTCAACAATGGGGTCATCCTATTCCCATCGCCACCACCTTCAAAAGATTTGTCATCATTAACATCACAAACTGTACATAGCTGAAAATGAGATTGTTTTCGCGGAAAAGAAAATAGAGCTCCTCCTTCATAGAAGATATACCAAGGCAAGGAATTTCGTTAAAATTAGAGTACTAAAACTAATGCTTATCACCTCACCTTTTACCCTTCCAAAGCTGGAAACCAACTTAGAGCTGCCTCTTTTCTCAACCCACTAGTATCCAATTTCTCCCTCAACTTTTCCTTCTCTACCCACCTTCTTCGTTCAGCATACATGTTCGACAGCAGCACATACGGCCCATCCTTGTGTGGCTCCAACTCCATAACCTTTTCTGCCGATTTCTGGCCCAACCCTACCTCTCCGTGTATCTGACATGCCCCTAGAAGAGTTTCCCATGCCAATGGATCCATTCCTTTCTCCATCTTTCCTATCAATAACTCTGCTTCTTTTAACCTCCCCGCTCGGCCCAACAAATCAACTACACAAGCAAAATGCTCCCTCTCTGGCTTAACATTATAGTCATCGACCATGGAACCGAAAACTCCGAGCCCTTCACTGACAAGACCTCCATAACTACAAGCAGATAGAATGGCGAGAAAAGCAACACTATCCGGTTTAAATCCACTAGTTCTCATTGATCCAAAAATTTCCAGTGCCTTTTTTGCCTCACCATGTTGACCAAATCCAAGAATCATAATAGTCCAAGACACCAAATCATGCATAACCATAGTCTTGAATGCCAACTCAGCATCCTCCGAGCTACCACACTTGAAATACATATCAATAAGAGCATTTCCAACCATTGTATCCGACGAAAAAACAGACTTTATGATCCTACAATGAACCATCCTCCCATGCTCAAGGCTTGCAAGGATACTAAATGCGGGGAGCAGACTAGCGAAGCAAAACTCATTCTCCGTCTCGCCAACTCTCGCCATTTGTTTATAGAACTTTGCCGCCTCCTCTGCTAGCCCATTCTGCACCAACCCGGAAATCATAGCCGTCCACGAGATTATGTTAGGCTTTGATATTAGTTTAAAGACTTCGACGGCCGAATTCATTCCGCCTCCACATTTAAGATACATTGTGATAAGAGCATTCCCAAGTGGAGCTCCTGAGACCAATAGAGCTTTCCATGCACACCCATGCAGTTGCATTCCAAGGCCCAAATCCTCTGCTTCAACGCACGTCTTCAACACACTCGTCAACGTGAAGCAATCGATTATTGCCCCACCCTCCTTCCTCATCCGAGAAAAGACCTCGACAACGCTGGATTTGCTCCCTCTTCGAGCGCACACATCGATCATCACGTTCCAGCAAACCGCGTCGCATTCCGCAATCTCATCAAATGCGCGGATCGCTTCATCCATCCCTCCACACCTGTCGTAGGCATTCACCAGCGCACTCCCCACGAACCCATTTGAGCTCGACCCGAATTTGATCGAGTGGGCGTGGCTTTGCTCCACGAAACGAGCACAACCCACGGCATCGGAAGCTACGGCGAGGAGGGCCGAGAAGGTGATGAAGTCGGGACCCAAGCCCTCGCCGAGCATGCGCGCGTAGAGGCGCGCGGCGTCGAGGGCGCCGCGCGTAGTGCGAGGCTGGGAGGAGATCATGGTGTTGTAGGAGACGGAGTCTCTTACGGGCATTTTGTCGAACACCTTGAGGGCAGTGAGAGGGCGCCCGGAACGGGAGTAGAGCGCGAGAAGCTTGTTCCATAGAGAGGAGGAGGAGGAAGCGGCGTCCGGGCAGAGGAGCTTCACAAGGCGAGCGTGGGCTGCGGCGGCGGCGGAGGCTCCGGAGCTCGCGGCCGAGGCGGCGGCGACGCGGTCGAGGTCGAATGCGGCGGTTTGGGTGGATAGACGTTTGAGGAGGTGTGCATTGGAGCAATGGTGGAATAAAGACTCGCGGAGAACTGCTCCGGCCCCCATGGGACAGTGATTAGAGCAATTCTCGTTAGACGAGTACCAGAAGTGAATTGTAGACTCATTTAAGTAGCATTTTTTTATTTTTTATTTTTTTTATAAGATTGCCATTCACCACATTCATCTAGAATGTAAATTAACATTTGATAATGAAATAATATTTGAAGAGATAAAGAGTCGTCGATAACTTACTATCCATCCATACCAATACATAATTTTATAGTTTCCTAAGTATAGGTGGAGTTTTTTTTCCACCTTCAAGTCCAATTGTAGTCATTAGCCAATAAAAACATGTCATGTATTCAATAGAAATTTTCGACGCCCCAATTGCACCGTAAACTGGATATAAAATAATCAATACATAATTTTACAGTTTCCTAAGTATAAGTGGAGTTTTTTTCCACCTCCAAGTCCAATTGTAGTCATTAGCCAATAAAAACATGTCATGTATTCAATAGAAATTTTCGACGCGCTAATTGCATCGTAAACTAGATATAAAATAATCAATACATAATTTTACAGTTTCATAGAGTTTTTTTTCACCTCCCGGATCCCATTATAGCCATTAGCCAATAAAAATATGTCATTTATTCAATAAAATTTTTCAACGCGTCAATTGCGCCGTAGACCGGATATAAAATGTGAATAAAAAATAAAGCAAAAATTTCTCCTCTTTTTTTTAGAACTATCAAAAAGAGCTTTTTAAAAAGCCTAGTCCATAATTAAGCATTCTCTACACCAAATATATATAATTACATACACTGCATGCTTCAAATCTGTAATAGTGATTTAAAATTTAATTCAGCAAATATATTTAAATTATTAGACTTCATAGCTTAGATATATTTAATGATATTTTGATATTAAAAATTAGTGCTCTAATATAAATTGGGATATATGGTGTGTTAATATACATCATTTGCAAATAATAACATCTTTCACCAATAAATGTTAGTAAGGTGAAGACGATCTTATCTATTTGGCAATTTAGATTAATTCCTCTAATTTTAACTCTTAAATTAAAAGTTTATTTATAAAATAGTTACTAAAACTATTAAGTTTGATTGAATTTTTAAGTAAAATTATTAGAATACTTTAATTTTACAAATACTGAAAGTTAAAAATATTAGTACAAAAAATAGTTTTTATAATAAATAAAAGGATGTTTAAGTTTGTTTTGTATTTTTCATTGTAAGTTTTTTCCAATTTTAAGACTTTAAAAATTATATATATATATATATATATATATATATATATATATATATATATATATATATATATATATATATATATATATATATATATATATATATATATATTGACTAAAATACTATGTATCCGCTACAAAGCGCGGATCCTATACTAGTTTCTATAATATTAAGCAATAAAAAAGAAATTTGTATTTGGTTTGATATTTTCTTATTTTTTAGGATAATTATAATTTTGTTTGATAATTTTACTAAGAATAAGATCTTTTAGTTGTATTTGTAGTTATAAAACTTAAAGAGGACTTTCTTTCATTGTTAACGACAGCGATGAGAATGCTACCGCCAATCGCCAATGTTACCAAAGATAGTGCTTTCACTCCAATTAATGTTTTATATTTTATATTTGTAATTCTACGATGATGATAATAGAAAGATATTACGCATTTTTTAAAATTACGATGAGCTTTTCTTTTATTTCAAACTGGTCTATTTATTTTAGTTATTTAATTTAGATATTTTCAGAAAGAAATATACTTTAATTTAATTTTTTTAATTTTTAATTATTTAATACTGCACGCCGCATCACGCGGGTATTTTAAGTTTTAACTAGTTATTATCACGCTCCCGGGTGCCATTTTGATTTAAAAGCAAAGCGGAAGAGCCTATAATTTTTTTTTATTACTTTTGAAAATTCAAGTCCCCACGGTATGCCAGATCCGCCATAAATATAGAGAGTCCGCTGTTCACATGGACAGAGTCTCCTATATATTTGCACGGCATCGTACAAGTACAAGTACAATACATACAATCCAGGATACAACCACCATGTACATATGAACATCCACAATTCATACATTTATACACCATTCAACATCAAATTCACATTCAGAATTCAGAGTTTATCCAGAAATCCATAACTATTAGTTTAAAATATTCTACCCGGAAACTCGTTTTGAAATACTTTGTCATGAAAACCAAAAAAAAATCTTTTAAAAACTATTTTCCGTACGAAAATATTTTTTTTTAAAAAACTCACTATCACGAGGGTTAGAAAACTTTTTCCAGTTTGCAAGAATTACAAATCCTTTATTACATTCATAAAATCTCAATTATTCAAATATAATAAACTACTGAACCATAAATGTTGTCTAGTTAATTATTGAAGGAAACATAGTTAAGGAGTTAAACCAAAATGATGAGACAGTGGCTCTATCGATCGCTAACTACGCTCCTCACGAACCGTCCCACTAGAATCTGCGACGTCACCTGTAATGGGGGCGAGGGAGTGAGAACATGTAAACATGTCTTCCCTCCCATTGGGTACCGCAAGCCGACGAGGGCGAGAGGTACTCACTAGTCAAGGGGAATAGACAAAGGTATAGGTAAGTGTAATACAGTAGCAACGATAATAAATGAACAGGATGTATAAATGCACAACTACTGCTACTGTATGTATGCATCAACCGGACGACAAGTCCAAATACCCAATTTGAAATAGCCATATTGGTCCGCAACACCTCAGGCCTGTGCCACAACAGCTCAACCTGTACATGACCCTCTTATAAAGCACCCGGGTCAGAAAGATATATAACCCTCGCATAAAGCACCCAGGTCTGAAAGTATATAACCCTTGCATAAAGCACCCGGATCTGAAAACATATAACCCTCGCATAAAACACCCGGGCTCACGGGTTGGCACTCCCAACCACTTTTCCGAAAAAGAACACCCTCTTGCGGTGGATCAGACTGCTAGCGTTCTTGAAATGCGTACAAGCAGTGACGATCAATGCTGAATGATCAATAGCCAACCGTCGACAACTAGCCAACAACCAGCCCCTTAGGGCACACCGACTGTAACGACCTAACCCATTAGCAATAATAACTCGTTGGGCCAACCACCGGCCCAAAATGCTTAAGCCCGGTTATTATTACTAGTGTCTAAGTCTCTTATATAGACTCCTCCCGTTAAGGGCCTGACATCCTCATTTCTTTCCGATGTGGAATTATTGGGGGTATGACAGACTCCCCCCGTTAAGGTCCTCACAGCCCAAGATCACCAGGCGATGTGAGACTCGTCTCGCTAGCCTTGTCATCCAGACCCTAGCATAGCCAGTCACCTTGTCTTTCAGACCCCGACTCAGCCAAGACTCGCCACACATTTTCGGCTGGTGAACCGGCTCTGATACCAAATGTAACGACTCAGCCCACTAGCAATAATAACTCGTTGGGCCAACCACCGGCCCAAAATGCTTAAGCTCGGTTATTATTACTAGTGTCTAAGTCTTTTATATACCCAATCGCATCCCCATTCCTATCCAATGTGGGATTATTGAGGTGTGACACCGAGCGTATAGGTCGTCAAATAGTCCAACCGACCACATAGGTCACAATAACAATACCATAAGCCGACCAACTAGGTCACAGATATGAGATACGAGAACCGACCAACCAGGTCACAGATATCACAAATAATCACGAAACCGCTCTACTCTAAACATGATATATACAGGATATGCAAAACAGCTAAGTTTAGCAACAAGAAAATATGGTATAGGTGGTAGGCTCAACATATAATATATGCATGTAGAGTAACAACAGAAGAACAAGGGTGAGAAGATATCACCGAGCATGCACCACTGTACCGATTTCGGATCGAAGTATCCACCTGTACAAATACGGTACTGATCTTTTGACTACAGAAGAAATAACAACCGGACCTACGAAGGATCCACGGGGTTATAATCCAATCTACGAACACAAAACACTAACCCACAATCCCCACCAATAACCTACGGGAATCGGTTTCTCAAAACCGATTGCCGTACTCACCGAAAGTCCCGAAAATCGCACCGGGACTCCGCCGGGACCCACGAACTGCCCCATAACTCACCAACTCGTGCTACGAGTCACCCGCTACCACTAAACACATATATTCATATGACTTGGCAGCAAATACACTATCTCACTTCGAAACGATTATCGTTGGATAATCGTTCCAATCCAGGTTCCCGGAAGTGTCCAATTCGACACCAGAACCCACCATCACTCACTCGTCATTTTCGAACCCTCGAAATGACACGAGTGACCAGCCAACAAGGCTCAGCGATGACACAAATTATTGTGAGGCACCGTCGGAATAATTTCAAACCGAAAACGCGTTCCGTCGGCGGATTTCACAGAAAAATGCACTGAAAATCAACATTTGATTTCCAAAAAAGCCTGGGGCCTTGGACAACCAGTTCAGAGGTCACTCGCTGTCCGCACACACTACCCACAGCAGCCACGAAGTGAACAATTGCACAAAAGCCACTGCAAATACATAAAATCACATCATTTTATGTGATTTTCGGAGTTTTACGGCTCGACAGTGCAAACCGAAGACCTTCGAGCTTGGCCGAGACACTCGCTGATAGGTCTCGACGTGCTGGAGGCTATGCTCATGATTCGGAGCATGGACGACCACTATGGGGAGCACGGGAGCGACGCAAAAATTTGCAAACTGCGCGCACAACATGAAAAACATGCTTATCTCATAAACCAGGGGCTTGCTAACCCCAACGAAGGTGGCCACGATGATCGCCACTGATCAAGAATCATCGTGCTCACCTTCGAAAGCCTCGGGTCACCGGAACAGTGACCCGAACCTGAGACAGTGCACAGAAACATTAACTTAAGCTTACCAGAGCTAGGTGGAGCACGGGCGGCCGGCGGAGGCCGGATGACGAGTGCACCGGCAGGGGATGGGTGCGGCAGGTCAGTAGAGGCCATGGCTCTCGTTGGCAGGCAACGGGAGGCGGCGGCGATGGCGGTCAACGATGCCCTAGCCACGCCAACCCGTGTAGAGCACGGGCCCGGTCCGCCAGGAGCTCGGCGGCGAGGGGCGGGCGGGCGTCGGCGGCAGACGGCGGCAAAGCCAATCGAGTCGGCACTCGGGCCGGCCGACGGCGGAAGGCGGCGACGGCGACACCGGGAGAAACTAAACTCACACGGCCTAATCTAGCTTACATTGCTTCTCCGCCACGGCAATAGTCGAAGCGAGCAAGGGAGGGCGGCCTTCACCGGAACCCGAGCAGAAGGAGGCGGAGTCGGCGGTCGGCGAGAGAAGGCGGCGCGGCCGGCGCGGCCGCACCGGCCTAACTAGCAAAGAAACCACGGGATCCGCAACGGGGCTCGGGGACGACTATAACCGCCCGGGTGAGGTCGCCGGAGGTCCGAGGGTCGCCAAATGACGAGAGAGGATGGCGCGGCCGGTTCCAAGCTGCTGCAAAACGTGGGCTGAGGGTTGGCCTGGGCTCGGCCCGAGCTAGCTCGAGGCTGCCGCAGGAAGCTAGCGGCGGCGACCTATGGGGACGACGGCGACGCGCGCAGTGAGTCGCCGGAGGTTGAGGCCGCTGCTAGGGGTGTGCCCGAGGGTGAGGACCGTCCTGGCTGGTCCACGGGTAGGGATGGAGGGTGATTTGGTAGAGAAGACAATGGAGAAAAGGAAGAGCAGCCTGTCCGGTGGCCGGCGATATACGCAGGTTATCGGGGCATGCGCGGCTACGACAGAGGGAGGTGCTGAGGGTGGCAGGGAGATCGGCTGAGGGAAGAGGGCATCTAGGGTTAGGGTTTCCAATTGAAAATCCTAGATGCCATATATACAATACGGCCAATTTGCAAAAGTCCCCGACACTCATTATTTTCATTTGAGTCCCTCACAGTGCATGTAAAATGCGGGTACGCATCTCCATGTCCTATCTCACGCGATTCGGTACATAAAATATAAGGGGTTTCGTGCGAAATACGAAAATGATCCATCTGACCCTTCCTCGATAAACGTGTGATATCTAGCGATCCGTCCGTCGGATTTTCGAACGGTTAACACTAGTGCGATCAGCATGACAGAGACATCGAATCCACAATTTTGTTTCGCTTGTTTTGGTCACAGATTTACGACAAAACCCATCCTCTCTCTAACTAGCAAAATCACACACAAATACATAAATTATATGTATCTCCAGTTTTCTTGAAAACCGTACGTCAGATCTGAAATTCGTCAGTGCCAATGGTTCTAGAATAGTCGAACCATTGAAAACAAGTTATTTGGGTGCAATGAATGGAGTCCGATACGCACCAGAAGCCATCTCCATCGATCGGCCTCTCCGAAAAACCGGAGTTATTATTCACTTTAAATAATTAGTAATAATCGTATAACTTTTCCATTCTAACTCATTTTCTGCTGAAACTTGACGAGTGCTTATATAATTAAATTACACACAAAAATATCGTCAACAAAGAGTTTAGCTACATTGCAAAATCTCAGTCCTTACATCATCCCCCTTAAAGGATGTTTCGTTCCCGAAACTTGACCACGTACCCACCGTAATCGAATTCGGATATTACTCAACCATTGCGGTATCACCTTGGAGTGCACACAAAACATAATTTTTATATTTTTTGTATGTTATTATATTTTGACACGTTACCAAACAGCAGAATTTTACAGTAATTACAAAATAGTTATTACTAGTATAAAACCCGCGCTTCGCTGCAGATAAACAAAATTTTTATTAATTAATATATAATTATTTAAAATTTAAAATTGGAAATATAAGATACATTTTAAAAAATTAAAAATATAATACATTCGAAAAAATCGTTAGCTTCTCAATATCAAAATATTTATCAACTCAATATTAATAATTATTTAAAATTTAAAATTTATTTTAAAAATTAAAAACATAATATATAGGAAAAAATTATTACCTTCTCGATATCAAAATATTTACCAACTCAATATCAAGAGTTTATATTTCAAATAAAGTAATTTTTAAAAAAAAATTAAAAAATTCAAATCATTAGAAGGCTAATTAGAGGGCAACTCATTAGAAGGCTAATTAGAGGGTAAAAATTAGTGTACTTACAAAAAGAAAGAAAAAATGCTTCTCCCTTTTCTTTTCTTTTTTATTTGCATCCGAAACAATAGAATGGTTAATAAGCTTCTGTCTCAACAGCGTCGATTAGGAGATGCAACTGTGGCTGCAGCGACGTCGGCCTCCGCGTTGACGGCGACATTAGCGTCGACGACAGCAACCACGGCCGTGGATGCGGCAGCTGCAGACTCGGCAGCTTCGCAACGGCGAGGGATGCGGCAGCGATAGTGGCGGCCAGCGACGATGTCAACTTCTCTATGCCAACTATATATATATATATATATATATATATATATATATATATATATATATATATATATATATATATATATATATATATATATATATATAGAACTATATTAATAGCAAAAAGTCATTGGTGCTATTAATAGCACACTACCAAATTTTTAGCCTTTGGATCGAGAGATGTGTGGTTAGGATGAAGAGGGCCCCAGGGTTAAGTGGGTGGTTCGTTGACTAGTATGATCTAACGGGTGAAAATCATCAAAGGGGTGGATCTAACGGTGGAAAACTTGGTAGCAGAGTGCTTCGTCTTATTGATAGCATAGCATAGGACTCTATATATATATATATATATATATATATATATATATATATATATATATATATATATATAGAGTCCTATGGTCTTGTAAAAGCACCAACAATTACTTTGATCATTTTCATTCGTTAGATTATACTATTCAACCAACCACCCACTTAACCCAAGGGGGCCCACATCATCCTAATTGTGACGCCCTAACTTCCCAGGGGGTCACCCATCCTAGGACTACTCCCGTCCTAGCACGCTTAACTCTCTTAATCTCTTGGGCCTTGCCACCACCCAAAATGCTTAAGCCGGGTTAAGAGTTTTAGCCCTATTATATCTAATATATAGGACTATTTGGAGTCTCACAATCTCCCCACCTTTAAGCCCTGATGTCCTCGTCAGGCCCAGACTTACAAGTACCATACGATGTCAGACTCGTCTCGCCAGCCCGTCATCCGCACTCGGCTCACCGAGACTCATCTCACAATTCCGGTAATTGGCTCGATACCATCCGTGACGCCCCAACTTCCCGGGGGTCACCCATCCTAGGACTACTCCCGTCCTAGCACGCTTAACTCTCTTAACCTCTTGGGCCTTGCCACCACCCAAAATGCTTAAGCGGGTTAAGAGTTTTAGCCCTATTATATCCAATATATAGGACTATTTGGAGTCTCACACTAACCGCACATCTATTAATCCAAGGGTTAAAAACTTACAAGCACCAATGTCTTGATACTTTTAAAAGCATAGGAGCTCAATTCTATATATATATATATATATATATATATATAGAGTTCGGCTACGGTGCTTATAAAAGCACTAAGCATTTGGTGCTTGTGATTTTTTTACCGTTAGATCTACATCTTTAATCATTTTTATCCGTTAGATTATACTATTCAACCAACTACCCACTTAATCCAAGGGGGCCCACATCATCCTAACCGCACATCTATTAATCCAAGGGCTAAAAACTTACAAGTATCAATGATTTGGTACTTTTAAAAGCATAGGAGCTCAATTTATATATATATATATATATATATATATATATATGAGTGTAGCTAGAATACTTTTGGAAGCACCAATCCTTTGGTGCTTTCGAGTTTTATCTCTTGGATCCACTCCTTAATCACTAATACTCCTTGGATCAAACACTATTCCACCTACCACCACGTAACACCTCCTACCACCATCATCTCAAACCTACATCTCTCCATCCAATAGTTAAAAACTCACAAACACCACATACTTGGTGCTTTTAGGAGTATTCTAGCTACTATATATATATATATATATATATATATATATATATATATATATATATATATATATATATATATATATATATATATATATATATGAGTGGAGCTAGAATACTATTAAGCACCAAGCCTTTTGCTTCTAAGTTTTTAGCCATTGGATCTACTCTGATTACCAATAGTCATTGGATCAAACACTATTCCACCTATTACCACCTATCACCATCATCCCAACCCTACATCTCTCCATCCAAAGGCTAAAAATTCAAAAGCACCACTCCCACGGTGCTTTTAGAAGTATTCTAGCTCCATATATATATATATATATATATATATATATATATATATATATATATATATATAGTAGGATTCTTTGTCTTTATTAGAATCTGACGGTCCTTGTGCTCCTGACTTTCTAACCACCCATTAAGTTTGATGAGTGGTTATAATGAGAGAGAACTGATATATTGGAGAGAAATTTAAGGAGAAGAGAAATTGAGACACTCAATTTCTCCTCAATATCTCATCCTTCTCTAATTCTAACCACATATATATATATATAGGCCATGGCTACTATACTATTATGAGTATTGGAGCCCTCGTACTCATAATTTTTTGGCCGTTGAGATAAAAAAATGTGAGGCTAGGATGAAAGTGATTACGGTTAGGTTGATAGTGGGCCCCCTAGGGTTGAGTGGGTGGTTGGTTGAATAGTATAATCTAACGGATAAAAATAATTAAAGGGTGGATCAAATGGTCAAAAACTTATGAGTACAAAAGCCTCTATACTCATAAAAGTATAGTAGCCGGACTCTATATATATATATATATTTTGTTCCATATATATATATATATATATAACTTGGCTACTATGCTATTAATAGCACCAAGTCATTGGTGCTACCAAGTTTTTGACCGTTGGATTGAGAGATGAGCGGTTAGGATGATGTGGGCCACATAGGGTTAAGTGGGTGGTTGGTTGAATAGTATGATCTAACGAGTGAAAATCATCAGAGGGATGGATCTAACGGTGGAAAACTTGGTAGCACGGAGACCTCCGTGCTATTGATAGCATAGCAGCCGGACTATATATATATATATATTAGGATGATATTAGTCGGTTAGAGTTGAGTGGTCCCCTAGGGTTGAGTGGTCCCCACTGGATTATAGTATTTAATTCAATGGTTAAAAAATGACGAAAAGAGTTGATCCAAATGCTAAAAAACTGATAGCAATAATGAAATTTTGCTACTAATAGTAGCCCAGTCCAACTCTATATATATATAACTAGGCTACTATGCTATTAATAGCACCAAGTCATTGGTGCTACCAAGTTTTTGGCCGTTGGGTTGAGAGATGTGCGGTTAGGATGATGTGGGCCCCCTAGGGTTAAGTGGGTGGTTGGTTGAATAGTATGATCTAACGTGTGAAAATCATCAAAGGGGTGGATCTAACGGTGGAAAACTTAGTAGCACCGAGTACTTCGTGCTATTGATAGCATAGCAGCAGGACTATATATGTCACGCCCCGGGTCATTTTAGAGTATAGAAACAGCGGGAATTTTTTTTTTTTTTTTATAAACCTTGACCCCCAAGGACATGACAGACCTACCACAAATACAGAGAGACCACTGTACACACGGACAGAGTCTCCCCTGTATTTGCACGGCATCGCACAAGTACAAGGAGTCTTTTACAATCATACAACCACAACAAAGTGTACAGATATTAATTCCAATCCACATACACATATTCACACCATTCACCACAGGTTCATTCACATTTACCTTTGTATATAAACAACATCTATCTTTTGAAATGTTCCCTACTCGGGAACTGGTTTTGAAACTCTAAGTTATAAAATCCCTTTTGAAACCTTTTACAAACTGTTTCCACACGGAAACCTTTTCTTTGAAAACACTACCACGAGGGGTAGAAATCCTTTTCCTTTGAAATGCTACCACGAAGGGTAGGAGACAGTTTAATTCACAAAACATGAGTTCTTTCATAAACTTTCAAAAATCATTATAAGTCTCAATCCACCACTAAAGTGAAGCTAGAACTGAACCATGATGTACTCTAAGTAATAAAACGAGAAAGGTAAGGAAGTAACCGATACTGGTAGGAGCTACACGCGCACTAGACTCGCTCCTCACCTGCTGTCCCACTATGACCTGTAACGTCACCTGAAAAAGAAGAAGGCGAGGGGTGAGAACATGTAAACATGTCTCCCCCTCCCAGTGGGTATCCACTAGTAACGGAGTAAAACAAAGGAAAGACTGGTAAGTAGATACAGTAGCCAAAGTAAGCAGGAGAGAGATATATGTAGTATAAACAAACTGCTACTGTATGTATGCATCGAAAAGCTGAGAAAGTAAATACCCAATCCATAACCGCCAATATTGGTCCGCAGACCTCAGGCAATGCCCCCTGTATTTAAACCTGCATTCAACCCAAGATAGCCTATGGGCTCACGGGTTGGGCAAAGTCCCGTAGACAGTCCCAAACCACTTTTCCGGAAAAGAACACCCTGGCCGGTGGATCAGACCGCCTGTGTTCGTGATATGCGCTCGAGTCCTGGGCGATCGATGCTGTTATGCTCAAGGGCCAAACGTCAGCAACTAGCTGACAATCCCGTCCCTAAAGGGACATTGACCCCTTTTTGGGTCATCAAGTAAACTCGCCGACCACGTAGGTCACAGAAGCACTGAAACAAACCGACCGAACAGGTCACTGAGAAACTGTAAACAAGTCGACCGAATAGGTCACTGAAACTGAAGCAAACAGACCGAATAGGTCACTGAGAAACTGTAAACAAGCCGACCGAATAGGTCACTGAGAAACTGTAAAGGATCGACCAAGTAGGTCGCTGATATCAATGCAAACCAAACCACTCTACTCCTATCAGGTATACTAAGCATGCATATACTGAGTAGAGGAAAGAAACGACTGTAAAGTGCAAGTAAGAAAAGTAAAGTAGAGTAGAGTAAAGTGAAGGAGTGTCACCAAGCGTGTACCACTGTACGGATGTCAAACCGGATACCCACCTGTACGACTGTAGAAGATCAGATCTGTCGTCTGAGGAAACGAAGAAACCGGACCTACGAAAAGGTCCACTGAGTTAGCGTCTAACCCACCAACACAAGTACTGACTCCACATCCCACAAACTAATCCCACGGAGATTGGTTTTTCGAAACCAATTACCGTAACTCGCCGGAAGTCCCGTAAACCACACCGGGACTCCGCCGGGACCCACGAACCGTCCCGAAAAGCACCAACTCGTGTCACGAGTCACCCGCTGCCATAAAACACTCCTATTTGGATGTTTTGGCAGCAAACACAAGATAACACTACAATACAATTATCGTCGGATAATTGTACGAATACGGGTTCCCGAAAGTGTCTATTTCGACATCGGAACCAACCGTCGCTCACCCGTCATTTTTAAACCCTCGAAATGACGCGAGTGACCAGCCAACAAGGCTCAGCGACACCGTAAATAACCACTAAGAGTTGTCGGAAGAAATCCGAACCGTAAACACGTTTCCGTCGGCGAATTTTGCCGAAAAACGCTCCGAAAATCACTTCTGATTTTCTGTAAATATTTAGGACCTTGGACGATCAGTCCAGAGGTTACCCGCAATATTCCTACGCGTCTCGGCGACACGAAATTCTAAATTGCATAAAAGTCCCAGAAGCTCCATAAAATCGCATTATTTCATGCGATTTAGGGCTATTATGGGTCGTGCACGCAAACCAGTGCACTATAAATTCTGAAATCGTACTCGCTATAAGTCTTCGACATGATGAAGACCGTGCTCGCCTTTCGGAGCACAATCGGGCATCGTAGTGCGCACACAAGCGACATTAATTTCAGTAAATAGCGCGCACGGCGCGTAAAGTGCGATCGTCCCACTAAACGAGACATCGAGACTCAGAACAACGGTGAGCATCGCGTTCAGCACGAAATTCCGATGATCGTGCTCACCTCACATGGTCAAAAAGACCCACTGTAGCCTCGGGAATTGTGCACAAACCCTAGACTAGTATGCTGTCAAGAAAACTCAAGCCCTTACCTAACCCGAGAGCTAGGGTTGGCCGCCGGCGGCACGGCGGCGGTCGGCCCGCCGAGGAAGGGAGCGCCGGACGAGACGTCCGGGAAGGTCCCGGCGGGCGGCGGGAGCGCCCGCGCGGCGCGACGGCGGCGATCAAAAGCCTCGCTCTCGGGTTGGGTGGCCTCCCCGGCGGCGGCGGCGGCCGAGGCGGTCGGGACGAGCACCGCCGGTTGCGGAGGTCAAGGGAGTGTCGTGCTCTCCTTGGTGGACGGCGGCGACGCCGGAAACGAGAGGACTCGACCTCGGTCGCACCGGATCCGGCGGCCGCGGGTGATCGGCCGCGGCCGGCGTGTACGGGGAGGCCGGGAAGCGCGCACGAGGTGGCCCGAGGTCGGGAAGACGGCGCCGCCGCGCGGGGTGGCGGCGGCGCGCGGTGGCGGGCGGCGGCGATCTAAACCGCCAGCTCTCGGGTGGTAGATCTCTCCGGCGACGACACGGCGGCGGGGACCTCGGGCGGCGTGGATCCGGTGGAGAAGGTCAAGGGAGGTCGTGCTCACGTCGTTGGCGGCGGCGGCGCTCGGTAGTGGAGATGACCCGAGCTCGGTCTGCACCTCCTCCCGAGCGGCGGCGGGGGCTCCCAGCCGGCGGCCGGCGGTGCGGGGTCTTGGAAGCGCGCGCCGGAGACTACACGTGGCCGGTGAAGAAGGATGCAACCCTCCTTAGCCGAAGAAGGCGCTTGGATCTCCTTCTTCCCCGAGCTCTGCCAGACTGCACCAACAATGGTCGCGGCGGCTTTTCTTGCTCCGGCGATGCACGGTGACGGCGGGGACGGCCGGAGTTGCAAGCCCGCGCCTTCTCCTTGCCAGAGGAGTAGATCCGAAGGTTCGGACTTCCTCACTCTCTCGGCCAACCCGTGGGTGTTGCGGCGAGGAGGAAGAAGAAGATGGAGGAGGTGGTCCGGCGGCGGTTCCGTGGCCGGAGTTGCTCGCCGGAGGCGGGGGCGCGCACGGGGTGGCAGGAGATGGGTAGAGGGCGGCTAGGGCGGTTTGGGTCATTTGTGGGAGGTGTAGGGTCACTAGGGTTAGGGTTAGGTCAAGGAAACCTAAAACACCGTTATATACACATGGGCACTTTTGCATTTTAGCACTCGCGCTCTGTTTCACCTCTAGTCACTGCCGGCGGATGAATCTTGCACCAAGGACCCTCTACGTCAAAGTACGGCAAATCGACGCGTAAAATATAAAGACTTTTCGCGTTTTGCCATTTTGCGATTTTAACCTCTTCGCATTCTTTTCGCGGTTCCGGAGATCCGTCCGATGGATTCACGATCGGATCGCGCCAACAAGCGTTCGAGCCGCGTCGAGGACATTGAATCTAGCCTTTTACTTCGTTTGAATTGGCCTCGGATTCGCGAAGTATCCATTCTCCTCTTCTTTCCCATAAACCTCCAATTTGCTAAGGCTTTAAGTAAAATCGTTCGAACCCCTTTTTCTCGATAACCGTTAGTCAGAATCCCATTCCGTCAGTGGCATTGGTTCCATATTAGTCGAGCCGTTCGAAACGAGCTATTGGAAGCCTAAGTTCGGAGTCCGGTACGCTCCTGGACCCTTCTTTACTCCGCGATTTCACGAAAATCCGGAGTTACTATTCACTTAAGTCGAATCTTACGGGTTGCGTAACTTTTCCGTTTTAGCTCGGTTTCGCCTGAAATTTGACGTGTGCTCTTATAATACAATTACGCACACAATCACCGTCTCCAAATATTTTATTTCTTATTCTGAAAAAATGCCAGTTATTACAATATATATATATATATATATATATATATATATATATATATATATATATATATATATATATATATATATATATATATATATATATATGCCACTATACTATACTATTATGAGTATTAGAGACCTACTACTCATAAGTTGTTTTCGATGATGGAGCTTTCGAATCGATGATCCACTCCGTTAAATATGATCTAAAGTATTTGAAACTTTTAGAAAATAAATTTCGTAAATTTTCGAAATCATAATAAAGTCCATCAAGCGAGCATAAAATGAACGGTCAAAATCGAACGATGACCTAAAAGGATGATCGGATCCTTCAATTCAAGATCGGAGTTATTGATTTTTATCTATGTCTTGAATAGAATTTTCTATCAAAAATTCAACAAATTTGATTCTTTTATACCGTTAAACTAGCAAGTATCCCATACCTGGTCATTAAAAATTATCAAATTTGTGACCTCTTGATCGTAAAGTAAATGATGTCGAAAAATTATAAAACTTTGTTTTTAGAAGTTTTAAATGATGTAAATAACGTTTAACGGTGTGTATCGTCGATTCGGAAGCTCTATCATCGAAAACGACTTATGAGTACGAGGCGATCGTACTCGTAATAGTATATAGTAGGACCCTATATATATATATATATATATATATATATATAGAACTAGGCTACTATGCTATTAATAGCACCAAGTCATTGGTGCTATCAAGTTTTTAACCGTTGGATTGAGAGATGTGTGGTTAGGATGATGTGGGCCCCCTAGGGTTAAGTGGGTGGTGGGTTGAATAGTATGATCTAACGGGTGAAAATTATCAAAGGGGTGAATCTAACGGTGGAAAACTTGGTAGCACCAAGTGGTTCGTGCTATTGATAGCATTCTCTCTCTCTCTCTCTCTCTCTCTCTCTCTCTATATATATATATATATATATATATATATATATATATATATATATATATATATATATATATATATATATATATATATATATATATATAATTAATTAGAATACTTTTTTTAAGATTAGATCTACTTTTTAACTACTAATAACCTTTGGATCTAACACTATTCCACCTACCATCACCTATCCCATCAACCACGACCTACCACCATCATCTCAACCTTACATCTCCCCATCCAATGTTAAAAACTCAAAAGCACCACCTCAATGCTTTTGAAAGTATTCTAGCTCAACTATATATATATATATATATATATATATATATATATATATATATATATATATATATATATATATATATATATATATATATATTCTTTTCCTTCTTCTTGCTCTGCATAGATGAATTTGGTATTTAAATTTCAAACCCCAAATTTTGAAGGGTCTCATGTGCGATGCCCATATTCCCCTCCCCGATTCGAGCTCTTTTATCGAGTTATTTGTAAAACTACGGTTCAAAATGAAACTCATGCTTATGCGGATAAATAAAATTTTAATTTATTAATATATAATTATTTAAAATTTAAAATTTGAAATATAAGATATACCATTAGAAGGCTAATTAGAGGGCAACTCATTAGAATGCTATTTATAAAACTCAAGCCTTAAAAATCAAGTTTAAACTCTAAGGGTGAATGGCTATTTATAAAAAAAGACCAAAATTTGGGTGATAAATTGAAATTCCAGAAGCAAACCAAAATCAAGTTTAAACTCTAAAGGGTGAATGGCTACAATCAAAATTGTGAGGACAAAAAACAAAAATTCGAGTCCAATTTCAAGGCCTAAATTTATATTTAGTTCACCAAAAATAAAATAAAAATAAAAATAAAGGATCTTGGGCCTGCTCATATGGGCCCATTTATGTGCAGCTTAGATCAATTGGATCGTGAATTAGAGATCCAGAAGTAATATTATGGGCCTTGTGCTTGGCCCATTATTGATCTTCCTCTTTGTCCGCCTCACACAATTATCTTCTTTCTCAGCTCCCATAGAGAGTGAGAGAAAGAGAAAGAGAGCTTCGAAGTGATGGAGCGTCTCCTACAAATCCCTTCGAACCCTTCGCTTCCTACTTTCAGGCCCATTGGGAGCTCCTCCTCCATGGCTGGTGTTAGGGTTAGGATTAGGGTTAGGGTTTGGGCACAGTCGTCGTCTTCGTCCCTCGCTTCTTCACCCAAAAGAGCGGCAATGGAACCTGAGACGCTTCTCCCGAACGCACGGCGCCGGGAGCTCGACCCCCTCCGGGGCGGCAGTTTCAGCCTCAGCGTCGACCTCGGCGCCGAGCGCACTAGCCTCGCCCTCGGCAAAGGCTTCGCTCCTCCTCGCCCCCTCGCCGTAACTCTCCTGACACAAACCCTAGCCATTACCGTCCCTTCTAACTCACGCTTTTGCCAAGATCTTAGCTGAGAGAAGAGAGAGATAGAGAGAGTAAAGATTTGGGTATCTTTCCAAAAAAATGTTTGTTACCTTTGATGTGTCTTTCCAAAACGTATCTTCCCAAGACGAGGAGAGAGAAAGGAAAATTATTATCTTCCCTTTTGCCAAGATTTTAGCTGAGATAAGAGAGATAGAGAGAAATTAGGTTGGATTTTAGACAAAAGCGAAAAGGAAAAAAAACGAAAGAACGTGGAGACATAAAATTATGCTGCATCTATTATCACAATTATCAAATTATATATTTGTATAAATATAATAACGTATTTTTTATCATAAAAGAGTAAAATAACATAAACACTCCATAATTTGTATATTATTATATTTTGACACGTTATCAAACGGGCAGAATCTCACAGTAATTACAAAATAGTTATTATATAATAACATATTGTTTATCATAAAATAGTAAAATAAAAATACACTCAAAACATAAGTGTCAATTGAAGTTCACCCTATTCAGAACTCCACTTTGAAACAAAAATCGTCAAGTACAGGCGTACAGGCGGGGCCCGCAAGTTGCGTAGTCATCGCATGACAAGCTTTCGTCAGAATCCCACATTTGTGGCAAAAAAGCTGTCGGACAGAAGTTACTGTCTGCACCCCAGGTTCATCTGCATGAATACGCGTATCTTCACTAACGGTAAAATCTCAAAAGAAAGAAAAAACTTCCTCTAAATTGTTGATGTAATATAATAAAATAAACTGTATGTATAAACTGATTAAGAACAATCATACTATATAAACTAACTCATCGATAACACAAAAAAACGCATTTTTATGAATCGAAGGGTGCATAGGTTGGTGGTTCACATGTGTACGGGTGCATCCGGTGTAGGTAATAATTTATCGAGCTCGAAACACACCCATAAAAGCTTTACACCAGTTGTTGTCTGAGGGATGTACCTGTATCTCACATGGGATGATGGGTATCTTCCCATCACGACGACCACAGGAAGCAACAAGTCAGATGGCTGAGCATTCGTCGGAATATTCTTTCATCTCCCTTATCTTGTTGGAAGCCACAGTCAAAACTCTCCCTCCTCTCCTGCGCCTTCAAACGAGTCCACTGTGCGTGTTGAGTCAACAACTAACGAGCCCCGTGTACACCACCTGTCTTCTCCTCCTTATTCTTGAATGGTGCAGGGATGTGGAGGCGCCACCATGGCGGCAGTAGGAGAGCTGGAGGCGGCGGAGCGGCTAATCCTGCAGTGGGATTCGGCAGTGGCGAGAGAAGGGCAGATGCTCTTTGATGGTGGAGATAGCTCTGAGGCACAGAGCTACCTCCGTGCTGTCGACAAGATCTGCCGGTCCATCAAGGAGCGGCCCATCACTACTATGGGCAGCCCCTGCCGGCTCTCGTCAGCCTCGTCCTCTTCATTGGCAAACGCCATCCAGATTGCAATGGTGTGGCTCAAGGATGAGTTCCGCAACATTCTCGTCTCCCGGGTCAGCGAGATCGATGTCGAATCACTCACCAATCTGAGTTCCTTCTCCATGTCCAGCTCCCTGGATGCGGAGCACTCTGGTGTCTTATCCGACAGAGTCGGCAGCAGTGGCGATGGTGCAGAGTTATCTGAGTCGGTGTTGGAGTCTAAGGGAAACAGCATGGGGACGCAGAGGAGCAGCTGCCGTACAATGCGGAGCATCCGCAAAATCGATCTGATGCCTTTGGATGCGATTTCAGACCAGTGGAGCATCGCAGAGGGGACGATCCTCGCCGGCTATGGCCATGAGTGCATCCAGGTCTACAGCTCGGCTCAAAAGTCGGCATTGGACCTCTGCCTCCGCCAACTTAGTGTCGAGAAGCTCAGCATCAGCAACGTGCAGCGCCTCGAGTGGGATGTCCTCGAGTCCAAGATCCGGCGTTGGATTCCCCCCACTTGTGTTGCCATCCGCATTGTCTTCGCCAGTGAGTGCCACCTCTCTAATCGCATATTCAATGGCCTCCTTACCAGCGATGTTGACAGAGCTACAGATGGCCTCCTGGCCAGCGATGTTGACAGAGCTACAGATGGTCTGCAGAGAAATTTTTTGCTCTGCGGATCCAGTTATGACGCTGCTGCAAAGCTAGCAACTTCGCACCATTAGTGGATCTTTGGAATCTGCAAAAAGAAAAATCATGACATGGAGATTTAGAGATCAAACATCAATGTGTCAAACTAAATTTGACGAAGCCTCAGCTAATGGCAAATAGTGCAGCTACAGGTTTAATAGGCTAAAGACAGAGTTTCCTTCTTTTGGATTTAAAAAGAATAGAAGGTAATGACGCAACTTGATATAGGTTGCCCAAGCTGATTACAATTGATCACAACAATTCAACCACACATCAACACCAAAAACAATCCACTCCAAAATCCAAATTACTCTCTCCTGAAATCCATCACCCAAAAATAAAAGAAAAAAACTAGCTATACATCAACTTAAACCATCATTATTCATATGAACTATTGAGACCCAAATATGACTTGCTTGAGTAAAATATAATGCAAGTGTACTAGAAATGATCACACACTTTATTATCCACCTCATTAAACTAGGTCTATTATCTACTTCATTATACTTGATCTAGTTTATGGCAAGTTTCGTGCATTCAGCACCTCTTATATCGGTACCTATCATCCAATAACTTTCATGAAGTGCTATTTTGAGATAACCTTATGTTTGACCACGGTACAAGAAGAAATAACCACCACGAATATATGATAAAAAATTTGGGGCGAAAGAATAAAAGTGCTTTAAATAATTGGTGCAAATCGAATTAAAAGGCTTACTTACCATTATACCACAGATCAAATCTCCACTCGATATTATGCAAGTCTTGAAGAATGGTGAAAACAATCCATTCAAAGAGATAAAGCTGCTCTTATTCGAAAATTTTGCCATGATTTGGTTCGCTATTGTCAAAAGAGCCTCCCAAAATTCCTCTAATTAACTAAGCATGGACAGCAGAACTATGAAGGATCAAATTATCAAAATGTAATCCATAATCTTATCTGGGAGTTTTTCTAGGAACGCCAACAACAGAAATAAGTCGAAGTACTACGAATTCGTGTGTGCTTTGTGTTGCCGCCTCATAAATTTCCCTGTACGCAATCTTGTTGGCTTCCTCGCTCTAACAACACCTTTCTTCCTCATTTTCTCTAGCTTTTCTTTCCGGCCTTGTATGTCAGCTTCAATGACCTTGTCTCTGCTCTCTTTGGACAACAAAGCCAGCCTAGCAAACTTCTTCGGTCTCACTTGCCCTAGCCGTTCGTTTATATCCTTGAAGGCCGGTACTAGACCAGCTCTCATGAAATATCCTTCAGTTAGCTTCATCGAATTCGTCTCCGGGAGTGCCGGCGCATCTTTCAACTCTAAGTCCACGCAGAAAGATGAATCCTTCAGCCACATCCTAAGAGAGTGAGCTTTTGCAACGAGAACTCCTGTTCTAGTTTTGCATGGCAAAAATGGTGAACCCATCTCCCAAAGGTATGCTTTGAGGGTATTGTTCAAGGAAACCATGTTATATTCTGCAGTCCCTGTTATCAGAACAACAGATTTTGGGGATTCGGGAGATCCCTGCAAGGAAGCATCCTGTTGGAAAATGATAATTAGCCTGGTCAGACATCAGATCACATAATAGAGTATTAAGGAATTCGGGAAGTATATCACTAGCCCTGGGGCTGGAAGGAAAACTTAAAAAGAGAATACTAGATAAATACTGAATTTTTTATTAATAAGGATACAGTATCCCTAATGTGGATTGATAAATGTACAAAAGCTTGCTGTTAAGACTATTGCCAGAAGGACCGAAAAGCCTATCAGGACTGATGATAAAATCATGTCATAGAATAATGAAGCGTCCAGTTTATTCAATAAATTTTGGATATCCGCAATTGATAATTTGTTTAGAATATTAATCGCTCAATTACCTTTTCTCCTCCAAACTCACATACTAGGTGCTACATGAATACCTCAGATCTTAACAGGCAAGGTGTACAAAATTTGACGAGAAGTGCAGAGTTTATTCTGCAATGCCCCAAAAGCAACTCAAATCTCACCAAAAGCATTACTGAAATACTTACTTGCATGTTGTCAAGCCACAATGTAAGACCAACAAGTGCAGCACCGGCAGATAACTTCCGAAAGTCAGCTCCCCAATCTTTTTCAGCAACCCTGAATTATGATATAATGTCAAGAGTCTTACTGTACAGGCATGGACTGCCCAATCACTTGATAATGCAGCAAAATTAACTGAGCTATAATCAGATGGCACTGCTCATTAACAACTGAAATAATACATGGTATGAATTTCTGGACATTAGCTGTGCATCAGGTTTCAGACAGACAAGGTGCAAATAGACTCCTTTTGGAAGTTCAGAAGATTGACTAGACAGAAAAACTCTCTGACTGATTCTTCACTTACGGGAATACATTTCTACTGTGTAATACAAGTTAATGAAAAGCTGGAAACAAGTCTACCATAATAATTTCCCTAAGATCAGAAAAAATAATTTGAATCCAGTCGCTGACATTGGCCAAATTTCACATTTTTCACATAAGATAAGAACATTTTGATTGACAGATATGCAAAACAACTGCCAGTTGAATATTTAATTTGAAGGAGTTTTTTAACATCCTTTACAACCATTCTGTGGCTTTCAATTTATTTTTAGTTCTTGCGAAATGTGCAGGATAATTATTTAAAATATGTTGTATAGAATGTGTTCCAAACTAGTTAAATTTCAAGGGAGAAAATCATATTGATCATTCACTATCATATTTAACTATTTCACTACTATAGTACCCAGTATTATAGCTAGCTCATGGTGTAATTTTTCCTAGCTCATTTTTCATCAACAATTCCATCAAATTTAAGTTTTTAAATTACTTTATAACATATAAAACTGAATTAAATAACCACTAGCTAATTAAGCCTTTAAATTTAACCAAAAAAATGATTTTTTTTAATACATGATTTTAGCAATAAATTGGGTATTTATCAAATTCATTGATAATTCCATCTAAGTTAATGGCTTTAATTACCTAGTAGCAGATAAAACTGAATTAATTAACCACTAATAGCTAATTAAGCCATTAAATTTAACAAAATTTGAACTTAACTGACTAGAAATTTTCAAAAAAATTAGAAGCTACAGTGCTGTTAATAAAAGAGTAAAGTTTGGTGGTCTGTTTCATTGCCTGGAGCTTGAAGGGGTCTTATACAAGTTTACCTATATTTCGCAACTTAAGATTGTAATAATTACCTAAACACATCATGATGATAGATGTTTCTCTTGATTGCTAGTTGGAAAATCCATGAAGCAGTTGCCCGACGTTCAAATGCCCACAAAAGGTCCTCTAGTGCATTGACAAAATTAAAGCAAGCATTATCTTCTAGCAAAACCAGCTCTTCCAACAATCGATCAACCTCTAAAACCATAGGCCCAGTTTTTTCGGTCAGCAGCCTGCAAATCAAAATGCCATAAACAACTCTTAAAAAACAAACAATTACGAACTACTTGAATTTGTTTTGAAGATTTTCTGAGACCATTATTCAACCTGATAGGAATATCGAAACCAGTGTTGCCTAGAGCATTCAGAAGCATGACTGCCTGATTAGTTTGCTCACACAGACTTGCAGCCCTTATAAAACATGTCCATATTCTATGATCCGGTTCTAATCCATCCCCTTCATTTCCAGTAGTTTTGCTATTCCAAGGTTATAATCTCCATTCTTCAGGTAGGCATCAATAACAGAACTGTAAGGTAAAGAGCTGAGTTCTAGACCAGAAGTTTTCAAGTTATTAAGTACATTTTCTGCCTCTTGAGGCTGACCAGCAGTCCCGTAAGAAACCATAAGCATGTGCATGGTGGCGATCGTGGGCTCAATACCATCATCCTTCATTAAAACAAGCAAGTGTTGAGCTGTCGAATGATTACCTGCGTTTCTATATATTTTCATCATCAGATGGTAGACCAACCGGTCTAATCTAAATCCCTTTGATCGCATATCCTTGAAGAGTTCTTCAGCTTGATCCCACATCTGCTCCTTACCACAAGCAGCCAGTAAGCTTTTGTAAGAATCTAACTTGGGCTCCAAACCCTGTTTTCTCATCTCATTCAAAAGAGTGAAACCTTCCTCAGGCCTCCGGTCTCTACTATACATGACTATTAGAGTATTATAAGTATCCTCATCAGCCTTGAACCCAGCATCTAATATGCTTTGATACACCTCTAGCGTCTTATTAAAATTCTCAATTGCAGTGTACATTTTAAGGAGCGAATTGAATATGCTAAGATCTGGTCTGAACCCAGCTTCTTGCATCTCTGCAACCATCAACTCAACATCCCTAACTCGTTTTCCACGGGATAATAAAGTAATCATACTTCTATAAAGATGCATATTGGGCAAATATCCAGCGGCCTTCATCCCATTATATATCTTCCTAACCTCAAATATGTTCCCTGCTCTAGCAAAGGCATCAAGCATCAACAAAATTGTGCTTTTACTAATCTTAAAGCCCAGATCTTGCAACTCCTCAACAACAACGTACAACTCATCCAGTCTCTTATCAACAATCAATGCCCGCATAAGACCATTAACTGTTTCAACAGTCGGTGAAGGGCCATCTTTCATCATTATATTGAAGACCGCTCTTGCCTGCTCATATCGACCACTCTCAGCATATGCATTTATTAAAGCATTCCAAACTTTTCTATCAACAAGTGAGTGCTGTCTAAGTTTCCCAACCAAGCTTTCTGCCCTCTGCCAAAGCTTTAACCTCCCATATGTCTCAATTAGATTGACATAGGTCGAAAGATCATTGAATGAAATACCAACTTTTGCAGCCTGATCCATCAACTGATGTGCAGTTTCTGGGAAATCCATTTTACAGTATATACCGATCATACTCTGATAGATCCTTAGTGAAGGCTCAATACCAAGAAACTTCATATCGGAGAACAATTGAGAAGCTTCACATAACAATCCAGCCTCCTCACAGCACGTGATTAAGAACTCGTAGAAGCTGCAATTTCTGCCAAAGGATCCAAAGACAAATATCCTTGTTCTAATATACTCTTCAATCGCAGCAGCTATCCGCCCAGATTTACACATCATAATTATCGAAGATTCCGATATCAAAGAATGGGAGCTAGGTGCATGCTCTCGAATAAATTCAAGCAAAAAGAGAGCTTCTCCGATCTTGCCTGATGCCTCATACGCATCTAAAATGGACAGCAAATTCTCACGATCAAGCTCATATCCTTCAACAGCAGCCTTCTTTAACATCTCAGACCCATGAAAGAAGCATCCGCCCTTTATGAGAATAGTGGAGATCACTTGTGGGTTCATTTGACAAAAATTCTCCATATCATCAATAACTTCTATGATTAATTCATCTGCACTTTGCTTTGCAAGAACAGCAAGCAACATCCGGTAAATGCCCCCGTCTGGCCGATAGCCATCCTTCACCATAGCCCGATACAGAGACATTGCCTTTCTAATCTCACCAAATCTTAATAAAATATCCAACATAACCGAATAAGCTAATTTGTCCGGCTTGATCCCCAACCTAATCATATGGTCAAATGTCCGCTCCGCCTCTACCCGCATTCCAGATTTGGCATACCCACAAATCAGAGCACTGAAAGTCCTCAGTGTTGGCTTCACCCCGGCCTCCACCATATCATTCATCACCTTCCCTGCTTCACCAACTCTATCTGCTTTTCCCAACGAATCAATTATCACAGTATAAGTCACCGAATCAGGATTACACCCTTCCGACTTCATTTCGTCATACAGCTCGAGTGCAACATCGATCCTTCCCTGCTTTCCATACATGTGGATGATTGTGTTGTAGGTTATCTCATCCTTCTTAAACCCAGCTTTCACCATTTCCTCGCATACCCTCTCTACTTTATCCACATTCCCCTCTTTGGCAAACCCGTACAGGAGAGAGTTATAAGTAACGGCATCCGGCATAAAACCCTTATCCCCCAACTCGCGGAAGAGAAGCTCCGCCTCACGTGCCATCCCGCACCGACCGTACACGGACACCATCGCATTGTAGGTCCAAAGATCAGGCTGGCATTGGGAGGCCACCATGTCCTTGAAAACTTTCATGGCATCTTCCAAGTTCGATCCATGCGAGCACGCACTGATAAGAGTATTGTAGGTAATAGTATCGGGCCTCAGACCGGACCGTCGGACCTCAAGGAGAAGCTCGAGGGCCGAGCCTGGAGGGAAATTGCCAGACTTGGCCCGAGCATTGATGAGCGTGTTGAAGCTCACGAGGTCCGGCTCGAGCCCGCGATCCCGCATGGCGCCCAGGAGCTTCTGCACGTCGGCAAAGCGGCCGGTGCGGGCGTAGACCCCCATCATGGCGTTGTAGACCTGGACGATGGGATCGACCTCGGGGTCGGCGCGGCGGAAGACCTCCTCGGCGAGGGCGACCTGGTGGGCGCGGCCGAGGACGCCGATGATGGTGGCGAGGAGGCGGGGGCCGGGGGCGTAGCGGCGGCGGAGGGTGAGCCACTCGAAGACCTCGAGGGCGCGGCTCCAGCTGGAGCTTCCGACGCGCTTGACGACGAGGGCGAAGTCGGTGGGGGTCATCTGGAGGGCGTCGGCTCCGGCGCCGGCGCGGCGGTCTAGAGCGTCGGCGACGAGTGCGGAGGGGGGGAGGGCGAGGACGCGGTCGGAGAGGAGGCGGACGCGGAGGCGCCAGTCGCGGGCGCGCTTCAGGGCGAGCTTCGTCAGCTTCTTCGCGCGGCCGCGGCGCTCCTTGGCGTCGAGGGGCTCGAAGCCGTCGCCGAAGGATTCTGTGGCTTCTAGGGTTTCGTCGAGGGGGGATTCGCCGGGAGAGGGAGGAGGAGGCGTGGGGAATGGATGGGGACGGGGGAGGTGCGGGAAGTGGAGGTGGAGGTCGGGCCATCGGATGGAGGGGTCAGCGAGAGGGTAGTGGAATTCGACGGGGTCGGGGGGGTCGTCGTCGCCGGAGACGGTGGAGGAGGAGGCAGCGGCACCGGCGGCGCCGGCGGAGGAGGAGGAGGAAAGTGGCCGGGAAAAGAAGAGGCGAGAGGAGGAGGAGGAGGGGAAGGGAGCGAAGATGGGGAGAGGAGGGGCGGGGAGCGCCATTAGAGGCATGGGGAGGTGGGGGATGAGGATGAGGATGCGGATGCAGGAGGGAGGGATGCTTGTGGGGAGGTGGAGCGAGTCGGGGGATAGCGCGGGGAGAGCGCAGCAGAGATGTGTCTCTGTAGGAAATGTTTCATCTTAAAAGGCAAAGGAAGAGCAGGGAAAAACCAAAAAGAAATTCCTACTCCACGTCAGTTGCAGAGACTAGACGGGCTTGTTTCCGCGAGCTTCTGAAAAAGTAATTTCGAAAAAAAAAAAAAAAAAAAAAAAAAAGAAGAGAAGAAGAAGAAGAAGAAGAGGAAGAAGAAGATGACGAAGAGGTGATTTTGATTTGGAGAATTGATTTTGATTAAAAGCGGTAGAGCTTTTGGTAAAGTTTAGATAAAAATAATTTTTCTAAAGTGATTTTAAAAAGCTATTTGGAAATTTTTTTAATATTTTTATAAATTAATATTTTTATTAAATTTTATTTAAAAATAATTTAAAATCTAAATTTAAATTTGAATTAAAATTAAAATTTTTAAATTTAAAAATGGTAAAAAATTTAAATTTTGATATTTTAATTTAAAAAATAATTTAAAATTTTAAAATTTTAAAATTTAAAATAATTATGAAATTTAAAATTTTAAAATATATATAATTATGAATTTTAAAATATAAAATTTTAATATATAAATATATAAATTAAAATTAAAATTTCAAAGTTTAAATTTAGAATTTAAAATTTAAAATTTAAAATTTAAATGTAAAAAATATAAATAATTATCAAATATAAAATATAAAATATTAATATTTAAAAATAAATTTCAAATTTCAAATTTCAAATTTCACATTTAAAATAATTATGAAATTTAAAATTTAAAATTCAAATTTTTAATATTTAAAAATCTAAAATTTAAATTTTGAAATTTGGATATTTGAAATGAAGTTTAAAATTTAAAGTTTAAAGTTTTGTCATTTGCAACTAAGTTGCACTGTTTGAAACTCACACCATTTAAAACTATTTGAAATGGTGCAAGTTTCAGTTTTACTCAAAACTAACTCCCAACCTTGAAAATACAAAAACAAAACACTACTATATGAATAGAAAGAAAATTGGATCCACATGATCCAAAATGAATATGAAAAAATAAACATTTTATTACAAAGATCTATCTCTTGTGCCTGACAAGAAAGTATGGTGCGATGCCGCCATACTTTCTGATCATGGAATCTTTTCAACAGAAGTTGCTCCACATGAAATAGTAAACCACTAAACAAAGAAGCAAAAACAATCTTCAGCAAGAAATTGCATGAGCACTTTATTTTTCTTTTGTTCAAACATGCACATAAAACTCACCACTGACAAAAACTACGTCCTTTTTTGTGTTATATGCTTTACGCACTTTGACAAGCTGAAACAAATTCTTGCGCCTGGACTCCAGCAAATGTTCTTCTAAGTTCACCAATACAAGTCAATCTATCATTTCTGTGAAATATGATGTTGATAAAACTGCATAGATTACCACCAATAGAGTACAAGTATAACAGATTAAAGAAGGTAAAATAAAAATGATATCCTCAACACTAGTTTTTTCTCCCCAACAAACAATAAATAGTACACATATATTTCTAAATATATGTTCCGTCCATCTAAAACATGAAAAATCCCATTGCTGCTACCTGCTCGATTAGCACAAACTAATCAGAATAGAAGGACAGACTATTTCTAGAATATAATATCACGAGTAGCAGGATAACACGGCTACTCCCTTTTGTCTTCTACCTCCATGCCATCATGCGAGATGGGCGTGCTAATGCTTATTGTGGTTTTAGTATCCGGAGAAGCAGGAAAACTCCGGCCATCCTTTGGAGGAATTGGCCCTGGCTTTATTAAAGATAGAGTATCCTCTCGGTCAAAGTCTTCGCTCGCATCATCAGAGTATGCATATCTGAAAGCAAGATAGCAGTTACCATTTGAACAGCGATAACATAGAAAGGATGCAAATTTATTAGCTTAAATATGGCATCGGTGTATCAAATTTTCTGTTGTGGCCAAGTATGAATGCATGACGAACAAAGATGGCTGAAAACAATTTAAAGTTTTATTTTGAAACATGTTTCGTACTTGCATAATAACTAGGCTGGTGAAAATTTACAGTCGCTTTCATCCTTAAAGTTACTATTGAGATGGTGCTAATGCGGCACTGTTCAGATGGCAGACAATCCGAAGTATTTAACTATTACACAGAAGAAACTTTGAGGACTAAGCTGTTACACTTCAAACCATCTGGATGAAATTGAAATGTCGGTCAACACTTCAGGGATCAGATTTGTAATAAATCTTATATTTATATATTAGTAACTTATCTTATATTTATATATTTGCAATCTTAAAAAACACAATTAAATGTTCCCCTGCATAAAGTCTAGCAGTATGTGCATACTATCAAGAACATCCTTTTTAACACTAGAAAGATTAGGGTTTTAAGGACGGTTATGAATCGAACTTTGTAGTTCTGAAGACCACATGCATATATGCATAAGTGTCCTAAAAAAAACTATATATACACATATAAAACATGGAATTAGTAAAATTTTTACCTCATTGAATTCTGAGAAGGTGCCCACAGAGCACAAATTACGCAGAGAAGAGAAAAGGAGAAGACTTGCCAAAAGGCAGGAATTATCCAAGCTCTCTGCCATCGCTCATTGAACACATCACTTGACTTGAAGTAGAGCTGCAGGAAGACAGTCACCCAATTAGCACTACAATTTATACACAAGTAACATAAAGCACAAACATGATGATTGAAAAAATCCTAGTTATCTCAAATTGGAAGATGTGCTTTCTTCCACTTGCTAAACAGAATAGTACGAGTTTTAGGACTTCTCATTTAATTCCTCTGAAATAGGATTCAGCAACAGATAAGCTCAAACTAAATGCAAAACCAATAAACCACCCCTTGCTCCTTTCTATCACAATGAACAGCAAAAATTATGGTGGTCAACAGTGAATATTACCTCATAGCAAGTCCAACCAACAGATACGATAACAGCCACAGCCAATGCATTTGTAAACTTCCTGTATATGTCAAGCTTGACCATTAATCTTCTTGCCTGTAGAAAATCTTGTTAATTTAGTTTCCTTAAAAAAGTAATTGTTTAACTGGAAAAACAACATAATGTCGAAAGCTCAACTATATGCCCTAAGTAAAAAATAATGAGAAAAGAAATATCGGAAGCTTTGCTCACCTGAAGTTTATCCAAAGTCTTGGAGAGAGAAGTGAATATCCAAATAATGAAGAAAGCATCCAAGAGTGCCACAGGAAGAACCAAGAACAGCCGTGCCTTTCCAGAAAGATCACTTATAGCACCAACATTCTCCACTAATTCAAGAATCTCAGATGCTAAAAAGAATGTGCCTCCAAGCATAATAACCTTGGAAGTCAGACCACCAAGAGTAGGCCTTACAACACCATAACCCATAGCAACAATAAGAATTATAACACGAGCAACCGTTCTTTTAATCGTACCGAACGTCACTGCCCAAAATGTGATCCCCATTGGTCGGACTCCAGTCTCATTGAACTTGGCATACTCAAAGTACCATAATGCCATTTCAAGCATGCCCAAAGTAATGACAAAAGTGATGCAGTTCTGTAGCGGAATGACCTCTTTCCAAAACCTTGCGTACTGGGAGAACCAGAAGATACCAAGTATGGCAAAGGCAAAAGACATCAATCCATAGAAGTTCATGAGAGGAGCCATCCTTCCAGGTAGATAGCCAGTGGGGTTCTTCCATATAGTTTTCCCTTCAATCTCCAGTCCATTTAGTGACGGGTCACAGTATACGAAGTACATGTTGTACATACCAGTTCTGGTTATAGGTACAGTCCGAGAAGGCAGTGTTGCCGTGAGATCGTTTCCAGTAAAGGAAGCAACAAGAACTTGTGGCCAGTCAGGGTTCTGAGTGGAAGGGCGGAAAATCACAGCACCTTGAGTACAAGCACCTAATTTTGCCAGATCAGGGGTGCAGCAAATAGCTCTCTGACCGCCATAGGCTGATCCGCCAATCATCTCGCGATCTTCTACTTCAAAAATGATAGCGTGCACCTTCACTGAAGCACTTCCCTTAGCTGACTCATTAGATGTCTCCGGTCTTTTAAAAGTGAGTTTATCGAAACTGACATTATGAGAAGGAGAACAACGAGGAAAATGAAAAGACTCAGAAATTGCAGGTGATGAATCGTATAATCTGAGACAGAATGTTTGCTACAATGCAATAAAATTTCTTGGTGTTCTGCAACTATCTAAGCCTTATATCACATGTCTTAAACAAATAGATTGGATCAGAGAGAAAGAAGACTTTACATCTATCTATATGCACTGATGAATTTTAAGTAAAAGAAACAATGTAAATGCCACAAAAGTAGAAGAAACACCAACTACGGCAACAAAAGTAAGCTGCCCGGAGCCGATGAGACTGCCCAGAGGCAAGATCTCATTAGCTATCCAAGCATATAAAGCTAGCAAAAAGTATTCTCACTAGTTACCACGAGCACCAGCAACAGTAAAATAGTAACACTACACAAGAAAACTCTTGTTTTCTTTACCTACTTCTTTTTAAAAGTAAAAAACTTCTACGCACAAGACTTGGTGCCTATTTTGGCCCCACTTGTGCTTTCACTCCGAGCTGCAGCTACATTCAGCAGAGCATTCAGCAAAATAAAAACTCCTGTAACTTCTTATACAGTTGAAATAAAAATAAAAAATTATGAAAAAAATTATGAACCACTAAAGTAGAAGCTCCCTTTTGAAGCTTCTAATTCTATCTGCGGCAGAGAGAGAGAGAAACTATTCAAGGGATTTTTGTATAGCGTTCCTTGTGGTAGCACTACTCCAAAAGGAAAGCATCAACCAACACTAGAACACTATTCACGGAACAGCTCAAAAATTCACATTTGGGGAGATAACATCTTCCCCAAAATCCCACAGATCTCAACTCCGCAAGCTCCGATTCTCCCAAAAACCCCACAAAAACCCTATAAAAATTGGATCACACAAACAATCCCCAGATCTGAGACTATGCAAATGCCTGAGTCGCATAAAGGAGCTCGGTCGGGGGCATTACCGAATGAAGGAGTCACCATTGCTTCCCTCGGTGGAGTTAGGGTTTGATACGGAGGCGTAGAGGCCCTCGCTCCCGCCGTGGAGGATGAAGGCGTTGCCCATGCCCGCGAACCTCTCGCCATTGTAGTCGTGCACCGAAGCATCGGAGAATGTGGCGTAGAAGAGTAAGAGGAGGAGGAAGAGGAGATGAAGAGGGAGAGGAGAAGAGGGAATGGGATGAGTATGGATCGTCGCCATTGGAGAAGAGCTACTCTCTTACTCCGAGAGAGAGACAGAGAGAGAGAGAGAGGGGATGAAGCTGGATCTAAGAGAAGTCACTGCAAGTCAAGTGTGAGAGGTGCCAGGCACAAGAAGACTTATTAAGAGTTAAAAAAGCAAAAAAAAAAAAAAAAAAAAAAAAAAACAAAAAAAACTTATTGAACGTTTGGTCTGACTCTGAGTATAAATAAAAATTACTTATTTTAAAAAAATATATAAATTAAATTTATTTCTAAATAAAATAAATAAATGGGCAGCATACTATCTTTTTAAAAAAAATATATATATATATATATATATATATATATATATATATATATATATATATATATATATATATATATATATATTAAAATATGAATAAAAAATTAGATTAATTTTATGTTTAAATAAAAATTAGATTGTTTCCATATATAAGATAAATAACATTTGGATGGTTAAATAAAAACAGAAAAAATAAGAATTATAATTTCAAACTAAAAATATTTTATCTAATTAATTAACATCAAAATATTAATTAAAATTAATTCAATAAATTAATAAGTTTATTAGGTATGGATATAATAATAGATTAATAAATATAAAATTAATTAATTAATGAGTTAATTAATATAAATTAATTATAAAAATAACTTAACATTTTAATTAGTTAGTAAATTATTTTAGTTAGATATTTAGTTAAAAATTAAATAAATTAGTTCCAATATTAATGGTTGATCAATATAAATATTAGTGATTGAATAAAATGATTAAATTATTAATTTACTCTCAACTGTAATTTCTTTTGGGTGCAAGTAAAATATTAAATAGATTTTGAACTTTGAGATATAAATTGCATCCTTTAAAATAAAAATTACACTCTCAAAACGAAAGTTGTACTATTTAGGAGAGATGGTTACACTATTTTTCCTCCCAAAGAATATACTTAATAAAAGTTATACTCTTTAAACGAAAGTTTTACTATTTGGGAGATAGTTACATTGTTTATTGTCACGCCCCGGGGTCCCTTTGGTAAATAAATACAGCGGAAATTTTTTTTTTTAAAACCTGACCCCCCGGAGGTGAACCAGATCCGCCACAAATACACAGTGAGGCCACGTACACACGGACAGTCTCCCGTATTTGACGTCGCACAAGTACAGAGTGTTTACAATTCATCCAGGAACTCAACCACAACAGTATGAATAACAAATAGACTGAATACACAATATCATACAACCATTCACCACATTCACATTTAACTTATTTATAAATCTTAAGAAAACCTCTTTTAAAATCGTTTCCACACGAAACGCTTTCTTTTGAAAACACTACCACGAGGGTAGAAATCCTTTCCAATAAACCCTTTCCTTTGAAATGCTACCACGAAGGGTAGGAGACAGTTTAGTTTCCAAAACATGAGTTCCATATCACAATCCCAAAAACGTCATAAGTCTCAAAATACCACTGTAAGTAAACCAAAATAGAACTAGAACTGAACCAAAATGTACTCTAGATAATAAAGCAAGGAAAGTAAAGAAGTAACCGATACGGGTAGGAGCTACACGCGCACTAGACTCGCTCCTCACCTGCTGTCCCACTAGTACCTGCTATGTCACCTGAAAGAAGAAGGCGAGGGGTGAGAACATGTAAACATGTCTCCCCCTCCCAGTGGGTATCCACTAGAAACGGAGTAAAGCGAAGGAAGGACAGGTAAGTAGATACAGTAGCTAAGTAAGCAGGAGAGAGATATATGTAATAAAAATAAACTGCTACTGTATGTATGCATCGAAAAGCTGATAAAGTAAAATACCCAATCTGGAATCTGTTGCTCGTTGGTCCTCGGACCTCAAGCCTATGCCCCCCGTATCACAAAACTCGCATTCTACCCATATCAACCAATGGTCGCATGGGCTCACGGTTGGCTCGTCCAACCACCTTTCCTAAAAGAACACATCACGGTGGATCGACCGCCGTGTTCGTGAATCGCGCTCAAATCCCGGGCAATCGATGCGTTATGCTCAAACCATACGTCAAAGAATCGGGTCGACAATCCCGTCCCTAAAGGGATATCGACCCCTTTGGGTCATTAAGTAAACTCGCCGACCACGTAGGTCACAGAAGCACTGAAACAAACCGACCGAATAGGTCATCGTAATCGAAGCAAATCGATCGAACAGTCACGAAATCAGAAAGGGTCGACCAAGTAGGTCGCCGGAGAATCAGAACTCAAACCACTCTACTCCTATCAAGTATACTAAGCATGCATATGACTGAGTAGAGAACAGAAATGGAATTAATGTACAAGTAAGAAAAGTAAGATAAAACGAAGTAAAGGTGAAGAAGTGTCACCAAGCGTGTACCACTGTACGGATGTCAAACCGGATACCCACCTGAGTATCGAAAGGTGTGGTCTGCCGACTGCTGGGAAGAAACAACTGAACCTACGAGGGTTCACCGGGTCAGAAACTAACCCACTAAAACTAGAATCGTAATTCACAACTCTCACAACGTAACTGTCTCGAAGCGACTGCTACAGAACGTCCGTTTCGATCCGGGTTTCCGACAGCGTCAACTTTGACACCGGCACCCACCGTCGCTCACCCCTCGTCTCGGACTATCGAAACGACACGGTGACCAGCCAATAAGGCTTGTCGACAAAGGAAACAATCTCGAAAAGCATCGGAAGAAATCAACCAAAAGTCGCGTTCCGTCGTCGAATTTCGCCAACGAACGCTCCGAATCATACTTATCGTTTTCCGAAAAGCTCGGGACCTTGAACAGCTTAGTCCAAAGGTTACCCGCAAAGACATACACACTACCCAAGATAGCCCGGAGGCTACAATTGCATAAAAACCCTGAAGGTTCCAAAATCGCATTATTTTATGTGATTATAAGGTTTTTATGGACCGTGCACGCAAATCGGTGCATCGCATTCCGAAATCGCACTCATTGTAAGTCTTCGACATCGAAGACCGTGCTCGCCTTTCGAACACCGTCGGCATCGTAGTGAGCGCACAAGCGACATCAACTTCAGTAAACAGCGCGCACAGCGCGTAAAGTACGTTCGTCCCGCTTAACGAGGCATCGAGACTCAGAACGAGGTGAGCATCGCGTTCAGCACGAAATTCCAATGATCGTGCTCACCTCACATGGTCAAAAAGACCCACTGTAGCCTCGGGAATTGTGCACAAACCCTAATCTAGCATGCTGTTAACAACTACACAGCATACCTGAGCCGAGGGAGCAAGGGTTGGCCGCCGGAGGTGCGACGGCGGTCGGTCCGGCCGGGGACGGAAGCGCCGGGTCGGAGATGACCGAGGAAGGTCCCCGACGGCGGCGGGAGGCGGCCGTGGCGCGGCGGAGAGATCCACTCCTCCTTCCTCCTCTCGGAGTTAGGAGGCGCCGCGCGGCGGCGCGCCGGGGACGCGGACGGCCGGTCCGCAGAGGAGGCGAGAAGCCGATGCTTCCCTCGAGGCGGCGCAGATGCCGGAAGCGAGGGTGCAACCCTCGGTGCACCGAAACCGAGCGGCGGGGTTGCTCCGCGGCGGCCGGCGGTGTACGGGGAAGCCGGGAGGACGCGAGGAGGTGGCTCGTCGTCGGAGGAGGGTTGCTCAACTTCGGGAAGGCGGCGGCGGCGCTCTAGGGCCGAGATCACCCAGGGATCGGCTGGGTGACTCGAGTTGGCCGCGAGGAGCTACGGCGGTGGCGGCGGCGCTCGGGGACGCGGGCCGGGGAGCACGCCGGCGATGAGTCTCGGCCGAAGGATGCTAGATCCGAGGGTTGAAGTCTCCCTTCGGGATCTAGGCTCTTCGACGAGAGATGGTAGACAAGGCCGAGAGGAAGGAGGAGGAAGGTGGGCGAGGGTTCGGGAGGCTCTCCGTGGCGGGGAAGCACGCGGCGGCCGGGTGCGCGCCGGAGTGGGCGAGAGGGCCGGATGTGTTAGGGTGGCTGAGGGGAGATGGAGAGGCTAGGGTTAGGGTTAGGTCCATGAAACCCTAGAAATCCATCTATATACACTTTAGGACTTTTTGCACTTTAGCCCACCACAAGCCACCAATTATACTTTAGCCCCTACCAGCATGACATTTATGCGCTTAGGACCCTCTGTGTTCAACCCTTCGCATTTCGGCGCATAAAATATAACGACTCTTCGCGTTCCGCCGTTACACGATTTCAACCTCTTCGCATTCTTTTCGCGATTCCCGGAGATCCGTCCGTCAGATTCACGATCGGATCGCGCCAACGCGTTCAGCGCGTCGAGAACATCGAATCTGGCCTTTTACTTCTTTTGATTTGGTCTCGGATTCGCGAAGTATCACATCTCTTCTTTTTCTCCGTTATTCCCCAATTCATTAACCTTTTAGGTCAAATCCTTCAAAATCCTTTTTCTCGATATCCGTGCATCGAATTCGATTCCGTGCCAACGGTTCCAAAGATAGTTGAGCCGTTCGAAACGAGCTATTGGAAGCCCATATTCGGAATTCGGTACGCACCTGAACCCATCTCTACTCCGCGATTTCTCGAAAATCCGGAGTTACTATTCACTTTAAGTCAAACTTCCGGGTCGCGTAACTTTTTCGTTTTAGTTCGGTTTCGCCTGAAATTTGACGTGTGCTCTTATAATACATTTACGCACAATAACATTCAGAAACGAAAGTCAAATTTCCTTTAGGTAAAAAGTCGGTTTATTACATTTATTCTCCCAAATAGTGTAATTTTTGTTTATAAAGTATAACTTTCATCTTAAATGATACTTTTTTATATCTCAAAGAGTGTAACTTACGTCTATAATAGTATAACGTTCTTCTAAAATAGTGTAACTTTATTTTAATAGTGAAATTTCATATTTTCTTCCTTCTTCTCTAGTTTTTTTTTTCCCCTTATTCTCTAGTTTTTTATTTTTAGTTATTTTTTTTTATTTTAAGCAAACAAAAATGGTTGACCAAACATGCTTTTGTACACCCTCTGCCCTCCTTGCCTCCGACCCCGCCGAGGCCGCACTCGCTGGTGCCTTCTAGGACGCCACGCTCGCCGCCACCCCGCTCTCTGGCATCGTCATGCTCTTCTACGTCTCCACCTCGCTGGTCACTGGTGGGTTGCGTGCCCACTCTTTCGCCGGCGAGCTTGGTGCCGAGAAGTGCTTCCTTTTCATCATGTCGGCAGTGATGAGAACATCGGATTCCCAGAAGTAGGTTTGGTCGGTGAAAATTTTGCTATGGTGGAGGTGGAGGTGGAGGTGGGTCACGAAAGGCCGTGGAGGCGGTGGAGAAGGTTCGGAGAGAAAAAAAAAAGAAAAAAAAAAAGACAATCACAGTGCAACCTTGGCCACGTGCAGTGAAGGAGGTTTAGAGAGGAAAAAAGAGAATCACAGTGCAACCTCGGCAAGGTTGGAGGCGAGGAGGTCGGAGGCGAGGAGGGAAGGGGATGAGTGGGCGCAGGGGAGGGCGCGTTGGGCGGAGGCGATGAGGGGCATCTCGAAGGACAATGGCAAGCACAGCCTTGGTAGGGTCGGAGGGGCCGAAGGAGGGTGGATAGTGCGCGGACGCAGGTGAGGACTCGGGGGCAGAGGCGAGGCGGGTCACCTCCGCCTCCGCCTCTTTCTCGGAAAGGAAAAAAAAAAGGAGACACAAGAAAGAGAGAGAGAGAGAGAGAGAGAGAGAGAGAGAGAGAGAGAGGAATAAGAGTATTTTAGCCTTTCGTTTTGGATTGCGGGAAGATTATATTATGTGTAGTGGAAAAGTACATTAAAAAAATACCCTGTTTTGTTTCCGTATGTAATATTGCGTTCCGCATATTATGATGAATTTTTTGCGGTCCCACCGGAGAACGCAGAGAAGCATATAAATCCCATATACTTTTTCCTCAACTCCATTTTATCTAACAGAGTTAGATAGACTCGCATCAAACTAAGCCTTAGTGCTTTTGTAAAAATTTGGACCGAATTTGCAAACTCAAAAAAAGACAGCCTAGTTTTGCAAAACTTAAAACTTAACAAATTTTTTATGCAAATTGTCCAATTGTGTAATTAACTTCTTTTCTATAAAAGAATTATTCTATCTTTAAATAAATATTTTTAAATCTTAAATATTTATTTTTAATAATGTTTTTATTCTACATGAACCAAAAAGTATAAATCCTAAAAAGAAAATTTTAAAAAAATTTATAAAGGCATAACAGTTCAAACTATAAAAATTTATCAGCCAATTAATAATAGACAAACTGTAAAAATAAATTCAAATATTTGTAATTTTTAAAAATATATTTGATAATTAAAATATGTGGGATAAATTTGTAATTTTAAAATTTTATAATGACAAATATAATAGTTAGTAAAGTGGTCCTTCCTTTTTCTTTTCTTTTTTTAACTATATTAATCTCTTGAACGCATGTAATTATATAGTCGGTGGGGTGGTTGAGAGAGAAATTATTTCCTAGACGGAATGTATATGTACATTTCATACACCGCACCCTCGCTGCCATGCTGTTGGTACGGAATTTAAAAAAAAAATTTGTGGAATTCAAATGATAAAATCTAGTTTAATTTGTTTAAAAATTAATTTTTTTTAGAATAAATATAATTTATTTAAATTTTATTCACTTTTAACATTTGGCAAAATATGATTTACTTCAATATGTTTATTTTTCTAATTGTATCCTTAGCTGTTTGATGAGATAAATAATAAATATTTTTAAAATGATCAAATATAACTAATAAATAAATTCTTACCAAATCCCCCAAATGGAAAGCTAGCTAGAATTCCAACCAAATTGGGTATATAATATTTAAGATACGAATTTTAATATCAAAATCTAAATTATTGAAAGTATTATGTTTTATTTGAATTAAAATATTTATATAATAAAAAATAAAAAAAATTTAAACACCTATTTTCACAAATGTCCTTTCTCAACTGTTGATTATTTCAATTAATTGATGCCTTAGTAATAATTTTTCAAACCTCATGATTTTTAGTACACAGATTTATTAAGGTGATGTATATAAAAATGCAAACTACAATTTGCCTCTATGAGTTTTGGTGCATTTGCACTCTATCTCCATGTGATTCAAAAATGATATTTAATTATTATGTGGTTTGTTTTTGGTTTCCCAAGATTCTAATTCTAATTCTAAATTGTAGTTTTATCGAAATCCCATCACAATGGGAAAGTATAAATTATAAGAATAATTTCATAGATGCCCTTCCAAAAATTATTAATTTTATCAATGCCCTTCTAAAATCGATAATATCATGAATGCCCTCCAATATATCAAAAATTATCATAAATACCTTTTGCTAGTTAAGTTCCGTTAAAGGAAAGTTCCTTTCAAAGGGAGTTATATTTTTAAAATATCATTTTTAACATTTATCTCTCATCAATAGTAGAAATATTAATAGATATTTAAGACAATTTATGTAAACCTAAATTTAATTATTTAATATATTAAATATTAAATTAAATTATTAATATATATTAATTATTAAAAAATATATAAAAATTATATTTTATATATAATATGTTTTTATATGATTTTAGTTTTGTTTTCGACTTCGAATTTCGGTTCAGTTTGGTTTAGATATAAACCAAAACTATAAATGAGTTTGAATATAATGTGATTTTATTTTTTTTGCTATCCGTACTCAGCATCGATTAAGCTCACCCTATTCAAAATCGAGTTCAGATAAAATTGTGTATCTATATCAATTCACATTCCTAATCGGTAATAGTAATTTTGAAATAAAAGATAGATTTAATTTTTTCATACTTAATAAAAAATAAATCAAATAACAATATGCATTCATTTTTTTGTCGACTAAAAAAAGTGAGTTTTGTTCATAGGCTAAAATATATTATATTTTAGTTTTTTAATGTATTTAATGGAGAAAATTATTGAGAATAATTTTGGTCAAAAAAAATTTTAAGCTTCCAATATTAAAAAAAGTTAGAAAAAATCCTCAACTTTTATTTTTATTTAAATTTTTATACATAGTTATTTATTTGCCAAAATTTAAATAGAGCCACTAGATTTTTGGTAAAATCATCAAAAAACTTGATAAAATTCTCATTTTTCATACACTAAAATTAGTTAATTTTTTTAAAAACTAAAAGTTAATGGGTTGTCAACTAAAATAATAAAAGTTGAGGGAGCAGTTTCAAAATTGCATATAGTTGAGAGGGTCTCCATATATTTTTTACTTAAGGTATAATTGAGGGCAAATAGGTCATTTTAAAAGTTAACTCATCTTTAACCTTTTAATAACTATAGTAAAGTTAACACAACTGACGGTAGGAGTATTGGTGATAAATTTCAGTGTTTATAGGGACATATGTGATATTTTAAACTTTATAGGAGCATATATGATATTTTAAACTTTGGGAGGGGTATCTATGAATTAAATTGCCCCATTATTATAAAGCAATAAAAAATTATATTATTCCCTTTTATGGTTTACAAATAGTTTTTCTTTGCTATCCGTTTAATATTAAGTACTTACAATCAGATAAAATTTTAAAAAAAAATTAAAAAAAATAGTTTTGTAGTTTAAAACACCAGGTTGATATAAATGAAAATATAATAAACCACATAAGGAAAAAAAAAATGAATTTTATTCGAAATTGTATCTATTTGATTGTGCTTTGGGAGCCCTAATTTAGGGACAGTTTGGAGGTGCCAAGGTGAGAGTGCGCCCGTTTTGTAAGTCATGTTAACTTGATTTGTGGTGCAAGTTCAGTGCAGTATTTTTTTTTTGCTCATATCTTTTCATAAATAAACGTAGTTGAAAATATGAAGCAATTAAATTTCAAACTTAAAACATAAAGCACTAAATATTAAGTTTTTTCTCATTTGCTGACTGTCTCTAACACGAATGGTAAAAGATCTTTAATGGTTAATTAATACCTGAAATCTCAGGTTCGAAACCTAATTTTTTCATATTTTTTAATTAAGTTTATTTCGAATATATAGCCGAATAAAGTCGGTATTCGGCGAAGTTGAGAGCCTTATAAGTTCATAGATCTGTGAGTGCGACTTCAGCGATTCTGGTAAATTAATATAGCAACATAACAAACATATTCGGCAACGACTTTGTTGAAGCAGCCGCTCCAACGGCCTACTGCGTACCAAACAAACGGATCCTTATTGAAGTCAAGTACACTGCCTAACCAACGAGAAACTACGGCATGCATGCACAGTGGGGAGGCCAGTTATTATTGCCTGCACCGGGTGCACGAGCACATCTCATATACGGCATTCCTAAAATAGGATGATGGAGGTTTCAAAATCAAGATCAAACTCAAGGATATATTTATAACATTTAAAATATATATATATATATATATATATATAGAGAGAGTCGCTATGCTATCAATAGCACGAAGACTCGCTACCAAGTTTTCCATAGTTAGATCCACCCTTTGATGATTTTCACCCGTTAGATCATACTACCAGTCATTTAACCCTAGGGGCCCACATCATCCTAACCGCACATCTCTCAATCCAATGGCCAAAAACTTGGTAGCACCAATGAGTCTTATTAATAAGATAAGAAATTCTATTCTATATATATATATATATATATATATATATATATATATATATATATATATATAGAGTAGGGCTACTATACTATTATGAGTAGTAGAGCCCTACTACTCATAAGTTGTTTTCGATGATAGAGCTTCCGAATCGACGATCCACTCCGTTAAATATGATCTAGAGTATTTAAAACTTCTAGAAAATAAATTTCGTAATTTTTCAAAATCATAATAAAGTCCATCAAATGGGCATAAAATGAACAGAAAATCGAACGATGTCCTAAAAATAGATGATCGGATCCTTCAATTTAAGATCGGAGTTATTGATCTTTATCTAGGTAGTGAATAGAATTTTCTATCAAAAAATCAACCTATTTCAATTCTTTTTACACCGTTAAACTACCAAGTATCCCATATCTAGTTAAAAATTGTCAATTTTGTGAGTTTTTGATCGTAAGGTAAATGATTTCGAAAAATTACGAAATTTATTTTCTAGAAGTTTTAAATACTCTAGATCATATTTAACGGAGTGGATCGTCGATTCGGAAGCTCCATCATCGAAAACAACTTATGAGTAGTAGGGCTCTACTACTCATAATAGTATAGTAGCCCTACTCTTTATATATATATATATATATATATATATATATGTGAGGCTACTATGCTATCGGAAGCACGGAGCCTTCCGTGCTTCCACGTCGTTTTCGATGTTGTGGCTTCCGAATCGTCGATCGGCTCCGTTAAACTTGATCTAGAGTATTTAAAGTATCTAGACAATAAATTTTATAATTTTTCGATATCATTTGCCTAGTGATCGGGCACAAAATCAAATAATTTTAATGGTCATAGTGAGCCGTTTGAAAGTTTAACGGTGTAGATTTATCCAAATTACATGAAATTTTGATAGAAAATTCTTTATACTATATAAAACAAGATCAATATCTTTGATCTAAATTTTTAATGCTATATTATCGCGTTTTGTAAGATTTTTATTTTATTTCGTTGATTTTTAGCCCTTCGTTCGCTAGGCAAATAATATCGAAAAATCGCAAAATTTATTTTCTAGGTACTTCAAATACTCTAGATCAAGTTTAACAGAGCTGATCGACGATTCGGAAGCCACAACATCGAAACGACGTGGAAGCACGAGCCTCCGTGCTTCGAAGCATAGTAGCCTTACTCATATATATATATATATATATATATAGGCCATAGCTACTTATACTATTATGAGTATTGGAGCCCTACTACTCATAAGTTGTTTTCGATGATGGAGTTTCCGAATCGACGATCTACTCCGTTCAATATGATCTAGAGTATTTGAAACTTCTAGAAAATAAATTTTGTAAATTTTCGAAATCATAATAAAGTCCATCAAGTGGGCATAAAATGAACGTTAAAATCGAACGACATCCTAAAAAGGATGATCGGATCCTTCAATTCAAGATCGGAGTTATTGATCTTTATCTATATAGTGAATAGAATTTTCTATCAAAAATTCAACAAATTTCGATTCTTTAACACCGTTAAACTAGCAAGTATCCCATACCGCCATTAAAAATTGTCAAATTTGTGAACTCTTGATCGTAAGGTAAATGATGTCGAAAAATTATAAAATTTGATTTCTAGAAGTTTTAAATGCTATAAATAACATTTAACGGTATGGATCATCGATTCGGAAGCTCTATTATCGAAAATGACTTACGAGAGGCGATCGTACTCGTAATAAGATATAGTAGGACCTATATATATATATATATATATATATATATATATATATATATATATATATATATATATATATATATATATATAGAGTTGGGCTGGAATACTCTTAAGAGTACCTAGCCCTTTTTGCTATAGGGTTTTTAACCCTAGGATCTCATCAAGATCCGTGCTGACATTTAGGGGTAACGGCGCCGTTAGTTACTTCCCAGTGAAAAAAAGTCCTCTGTCCGCTTCTCTCTCTCTCTCTTCTCTCATCTTCTTTCGACCCTTCCCCCTCTTCTCCGAGCTCACTCTCTCGACGTCTTCAAACGCGGCCGCACCACCTCGCCGGGCCGCCCTCTTCTCCGATCTCGCTCGGGGAGCCGCCGGGCCGCGCCCCTCTTCTCCGATCTCCTCAAGGAGCCGCCGGGCCGCCGACCTCTTCAAATGCGGCCGCACCACCTCGCCGGGCCGCCCCTCTTCTCCGATCTCGCTCGGGGAGCCGCCGGGCCGCGCCCCTCTTCTCCGATCTCACTCGACAAGCCGCCAGGCTGAGGTTATTTTTTTCTCTCTTCTATTTTGCATTTAGGGTAACAACATTAAACCATTTTGATAGAATCCAGTGTTGGTGTTGGTGTCATTCTAATATTTATCCAGTGTTGGGAGAATCCAGTGTTGGTGTCATTCTAATATTTATCAGAACATGTGTTCATTCTAATTGCATTTAAATGTTGTCATTGTTTCTTATCAGAACATGGGTTCATTCTAATATTTCTCAAACCAAATAGCCAGGATACAGGGAGGTGAGAAAGTTGCACTTAAATGTTGTCATTGTTTCAGTTCAGAAAAACTTGAATCCATTTAGCAAATTTGTGTTCAAAGAAATGAGGCTCCAAATTGATTGGCTTCATTAGCTCATTACTATTTGGGGCAGCTTGATTTAAGGTTTGTAATATTCTGAAAATATTGTGTATTTTATATTTGGAATGACACTTTTGTTACTAACTTACCCAAGTCACTTGAGTTGAGTAGAAGATTTGTTAAGAATTAGTATACTCTTATTAATAGTGTATTCATGATTAACATCAAGCATGAAAATGAGGATACCTTATGTTGTCCCATGGTAATCTAATATTCTTATCGCTTAGTAATCTACGATGATATTACAATTTTACAAACAATTTTTACTACTGGGTCAATTGAATGGAAATAATTTGAATATGTTCAATAGAAGATACAAAATATTATCGAATTTTTATAAAGCTTGAACCAAATGATCCCCTATTAACATCAATTTAAGAGATTCTGACTTGATTATGACTTGATGCTCAACTAATGAATATTGCTTCTTTTTTGGTTTGGCTGAAACATCAATCGATCTAATAGAAAATGGGTTCAAGATGTGAGATGGAAATTTAACCCATTGGAATATACTGTAAAAGCTTGACATCCATCAGAATCTGCAAAAGCTTAGTTGATTTTCTCATACCAAATTTGCTCTTATTTCAAGGTTCAAAAGCTACCTCGTATCAAATGGTTTTCATGCTCTTATTTATTTGAATCACATTTATTGCATTTTTATTTAAATTTGTTTTGCTTCTCAAAAGTTAACGCCGTTACTTTTTTTGAAGCATCCTATTGAAACTGTTTCCATCAACTTATTCGCAGATTATCTCTATAATGGAGAGGAAGAATACTGGAAATGCTCAATCGCCTGTAGTTACATGTTACTGTGGAAAACCAGCTAAAATTAGAACCTCTCATACACATGCAAATCCAGGACGGCGCTTCTATGGCTGCCCCAACTATCATAAGCGAACAGATGGAAGCTACAACAATAATTTCTGTTCATTCTTTAAGTGGTGTGACATGGAGCACAACAGGTTCGAAAGCAGACACTTCTAAATTGACCTCCTTTGGAAGCTCGTCCAATGGGACGCAAACTTTTGAATCATCGAATAATAAAATTGGTTGTTCACCAAGAAATGAGATAGAGGAAATGCGAGTTGAGATGAGGATATTTTTTGTTTTAGTAATTGTATTACTTCATGTAATTTTTTTAAAGATGCTACCGTGAATGAAGTGTGCTTCCTCTATCTTATTGTCTTTTGTAATCTTTTTAAAGTTGCTACCGTTAGTGTCTTATTGGTTGCGCGGATGTCATGTGATGTTTATCTATTTGTATTCCTCTCAGAAACTTGATTATTTAGATCCTTCCTTGTGAAGTGAATATTTTGTGATCCTCCTTCTCTTGCAGTCATAAATGTCATTATTTGACTAGTTGAAATATTCTGTTCACTTAACATGTGAATAACTTGCTTTTGTTCAGTAGTAATAGAACGATGTGATCGAAGAAAACGAGTTTTCGAAGGACTTGTAACTAAATTATGATTGTGTTCCTTTTCAAAAGCAGTCACTATCCATTTGCTATCTTCTTGCATTTTGATCCTCAAATGCGCTTTGCAACCTGTGCGACTATACTGCATTGATTTCTGAGGTGTGCCTTTATAACCTTGCACTTGTGCTCGAGATTTGTAACGTCCTTCTTTTGAGCAAACATAATAATGCGATGTAACCATATTATCTTTCCTTTTTGCTTTGTAATGACTAGCTTTCCGTATGCTAAATCCAGTTTTATATGCATAGATATTATAAAATCTCCTTGCTTCCTCCTCACATTTAAACTCCAATCCAATGCGTGGCTCATCAATTGATGATTCTGTAGCATGAGCAATTATATTTGGGGTGTCTTGATCATTCTGGATTAAAGGAGTTAATTCTCTGTTTTGTGAATCAACTTGCAAAGTTCCATGAGACTCTCTATTTTGAGAATAACTCATATCATCAAATGGATATTCGGTTTCTTGCCCATTTGAAGATACATCATCACAATCATCTGAGCCATGTGAATAGTAAACATCCCCACTATCCATCTGTTAATTTTATGAAAAGTTCAATTTATTAAATGAGTACATAATAATTTTAGTAAGATAAAATATACCAAGTGAAATCTCATTATAGATTGTCCAGATATCTACATTGCAAAAGACATATGACTAATTCTCAAATAGAAAACTGCAATGCTTCATGATTTTGCATAACTTTGGTTTTACTTATATTATTGTAACTAAAAAAGAAACATAAAGAAGTTTCTACAGCATTGTGTGTCTCACTGATTGATTTTTAGAACATACAACTAACTGTTTGGAATGTGTAGGTACATTGTGATGCACACTAGGCAAAATTTACCCCACACATTTATTACACAAGTCCAACAACTTACTGCAGGAATTGATATTGCCAAAACAATATTTACTATTGTCGGAGCACAAACATTGCATCTTTTGTAGCTTCCTTATTCCGACAATAATAGATATTGCCATGGCAAAATCAGTCCAACATTCACTCGTTTTGCTCGACAAAACACTGCTCGCGCATTATTATTAACTGAAATCACCAGCTGCTGCTGTTTTTGCCTTTGTTGGGTCCGTACAAGCGGAAGAGATTGAAAGCAGAGATGCAGGAGATTGTGACCATGCTTATGCTCATGCAAAATGGTTTAATGTTTGTTACCCTAAATCCAAAATAGAAGAGAGGAAAAAATAACCTCAATTTACTCGAGAGAGAACGAGAGACAGCGAAGAGGGGCGAGGGCGCGGGCGCGGGCCGGTTCCTCCAAGTGGGCGGCGGCCCGGCGGCTCACCGAGTGAGATCGGAGAAGAGGGGCGAGGGCGCGGGCGCGGGCCGGTTCCTCCAAGTGGGCGGCTACCCGAGTGAGATCGGAGAAGAGGGCGGCCCGGCGGCTCCCCGAGTGAGATCGGAGAAGAGGGCGGCCGCGCGGCTCCCCGAGTGAGATCGGACAAGAGGGCGGCCGCGTTTGAAGAGGTCGAAAGAAGATGAGAGAAAGAGAGAGAGAGAGAGAGCGGACAGAGGACTTTTTTCACTGGGAAGTAACTAACGGCGCCGTTACCCCTAAATGTCAGCACGGATCTTGATGAGATCCTAGGGTTAAAAACCCTATAGCAAAAAAGGCTGGGTACTCTTAAGAGTATTCCAGCCCAACTCTATATATATATATATATATATATATATATATATATATATATATATATATATATCAAACAATTTCTCTCTGAAATAATATTTGCACATTATATCAATCGGGTTATATTTTAGTTTTGAAACATTAATTAATCATTAAATATTGACAATGGTCCATGCAAGTGTATGTATACACCAAGTGCATGCAAAAATCATTCGTTGAGACAAAAGTTGCCTAATTAATGAGAAACTATTGAGAGCACCAGGGTGCATAGACCGGATCTCCATCAACATTAGAAAGTTTTTAGTCAGAGAAAAAAAAAAACTATTTACTAGTTTATGTCTTAAAAACTAAACCTTTAGTTAAACTTTTTTTTCCAATATAAAAATTATGAAATATTTTGTCAAGAAAAAAAATGAATCACGGATTCACTTAAGAAAAAAATGAATCATAGTTTTTTTTTTTTTTCCTTTTGACACAATTAATTTTCGTAATTGTTTGCCTTTTACAAAGAGTTTTACATATTAGACCGATTTAGGTAGTGGTCTAACTAGCTTACAAAGAGTTTTACATCTTGCTGTGATCGTGTACCTTACCGGCGGTAGATGACTCCGTAAAAGCAACAACAACAATGAAATGAGAAATTGAAATAAGTTTTTAATGGGTGCAACCGCTGAAAGTGATGATCTATACTCATTGGGTCCAAAAAAAGCATAAGTGTAAAAAATATGAGAAATAAAACTACTCTTGCAATATAAAGGAAATCCATACAAATACATGAATGGTGGGCCTTCAGGGGATGACGTGTTGATTCCTTGATTACTCTCTGTCTTCTTTCTCTCCCTCTCTCTCTTGCAGATCCTCTCTCTAATCTCCCGTTGGTGTCACGCCCCGGGTTGAAAGATTCCCCGGGCACGCCGACAAATCCGCCGTGTACAAGAAATTTTTCCTGTACACGAAGCGTAGCTGTACCTGTATAACATACAATACTACAAACAGTAGTATAGAGCAGAAACGACTAAAACAAACTGAACAGGTAGAGAAGGAACGAGTCTATATACATACAAAAATCTCGATACAAAAGCACTCGCTCCAGCGAGTTCACAAATATGTACATAGCTCCCAAAACACGAACACACTATCTACAATAGGGGAAAATCTGATAACTCAGCACCAGTCAGGAAGGGCTCTAGCTTGCGACGCCCTTGCCACGATCTACCTCAGGAGGAGCAGCAGTCGAAACCGAAGGCCCTGCAACAATGGTGGAAGAAAAGGGGCGTGAGAACTACTGTAAAAACAGGTAGTTCTCAGTGGGTGCCGCCCTAAACAATATCGGCCCACCCACTAAGTCTGCAGGGTAAGCAAGAAAAGTAAAAGAAAGCTGGAAACACTCTACAGCTAGATGCCACTATACTATCCTGCTCTAAAACAACCCTCTGTAGAATAAGTAAAAACTGACCCAATCTTAGGAGGGACGCAAAAGCACTAAGCCAGACTCCATAGCGGCACTCGTGGGCGCAAACCAACCAAGTATGCAAGCGTATCTCTGTCGAGCTCAATCAGGCTCTCACAGGCATAAGTCAAGTAAACAGGGTCTAACCACCAATAGGTCACGTGCCCTTGGCACAATCTGTATCCAAACAGTAATCTGGGCCCACCGTCAACCCCCGACGGTCCTCGACAACACGAACAGTCTGAACTCTACAATAACAAAGCTCGGCATCCCCAGCACGAGCGTAGAAACAAGCTACACTACCCTGAGTATCCATCGCACTCCCACAGCGACGATACAACACAGTACGACTCTTAGAGCTGAATCTGGTAGTGTATAAATGGCGATCAAATCGTGGTTTTCTCCTAAGTCAAATCCAAGTCCAACATGTATAAATCATTACCAGCTAACCATGCTCCAAAAATTCAGATTCTAGTAACAAGTCAATCGATGAATTCGAGCTAAGGTTTACATTTCACATAAAAAAATACATGCCGACTACATTGTACTTAGAAATAATCCGATGAAAACCCACATCTCAAGCAACCTCTGACAGCGAAGAGAGTATCCAAATCATGTGATGAAATTCAAGGTGTCCCGCTCAAGCCCGAGGTCCCGCAGCTGCTAAAAAGTAGCGTCACATTAGTACTCAAACTCACGAAATCTGTCCGAAAAACAACAGCGAAGTAAGAACGGGTTTGGACCAGCAAACCTGCTCCAAATTTAGGAAACAAGGGCTCTGTAGCTTCCTCTCGAAGTCACGTGTAACACCCCGAACTTCTAAAGTCATGAAGTCACGAGGTATGTTGGCTTAGAAGGCCATAAGAATGGTTCCTGTGAAGTTTAGAAGCTTTCGGGTGTTTTCGGTGCACTAGGTGCGTGAACGAAGCCCGAAAGGCTATCTTGGGCCACGAGCTAAATCCGACGCTTGCGCGGATGAGATAATGATGTGGACATGATCCAAATCATGTGTGGGGAGTCTCGGTGCGATTTCAAGTGAATCGGAGACCCACAAGTCCAAAAGTGAGTTGGAACGGAGAGGAAACGGAACCCGCAAGGCTACTTTGGGCCGTGAGCCAAATCCCGCACCTGCGCGGGTGAAATGATGATGTGGACATGATCTAAATCATGTTTGGAGAGTCTCGGTTCGATTTGAAACGAATTGGAGGTCAAACGGGCCAAAAGTGAGTTGAAACGGAGAAGAAACGAAAAAGGCTGAAATTTGGCTAAGTCCTTAAATGTTGGGCTGAGGGGGCTTACGGGATCCGAATCCCATAAGCCAGGTCGGGATCCCAGCCGCGCAGAATGCCAGTTTGCTTACGGGATCCGAATCCCATAAGCCAGGTCGGGATCCCAGCCGCGCAGAATGCCAGTTTGCTTACGGGATCCGAATCCCATAAGCCAGGTCGGGATCCCAACCGCGCAGAATGCCCAGTTGCTTACGGGATCCGAATCCCATGGGCCAGATCCGGATCCCAGCTGCGCAGAATGCCCAGTTTTGGGCATTTTGCAAAGTTGAGGGGGCTAGTGGCATTTTGTTACAATAGAGGGTTATAGAGGGCATTTCTCTCTCTCTTCCTCTCATTTCTCTCTCTCACTCACTCAGCTCCCTCCCTCTCTCTCTCTGTTCGACAGCAAGAAGAAAGGAAAGAAAGAGAAGGAAAGAAAGAGAAGGAAAAGGAGAGAAAGAAGAAGAAGATGGAGATGATGAAGAAGATGATGATGGAGATCCTCTTGGTCATCTTCTTCCTCTCCCACAAGCTCGGGGCAAGCTTGTAGAGGTAAGCTTTAGCCTCCTCTCATGGTAGATCTTCTAGTAGTGGGTTTCTAAACCCTAAACCTAGGATTTTGATCTCTCTACAAGTGTAGAAACCACGTAGTAGCCGAAGAACACATGAAAACCATGTTTTCTTCGTAGAGCTCTAATGGTGGATTTCTAGGGTTTGCTCTAAGCACCCTATGGATGGCTCTAATGCTCTTAGATGAGCTCCTAGAGGTTAGACAAGCTCTCTATTGCTTGTTCTAGGGATCAAATCGGTGGGATTGCATAGATGCAAACCTAGGGCTCCAAAATAGGGTTTTTGTAAATAGATGAGTTTGATCTCATTTGACCCCATAGAAACCTAATTGGGGGCCTAACGAACGCGTTGGCGCGCTCGGTTCGGTGAGCCGACGAGCGAGTACAAAGATATTAATTATTTGATATATTCATACCAGATGTCCGCAGCACGCAAGATAGGAGCCCAAAATTCATGAAAACGGAACTGGGGCAACTTGAAGGCGTGGGGCAACGGCACAAAGTCTCAGATCGAGATTCGGAGATCATTCGGTTGGTCGCGCAAGAGTTCGTGCCGAACCGGGTCATAGGTGTTGCGGGCGGCCGATTGCAAGTGTCGACGAGCAATCGGAGTGCAAATAAGGTGGGTTGTGTTTACCGAAGCGACTAGGTCGCCTGTATGTCTAAGAGACATAATTTCTTGTTGATGCATGTGAACTATGTGTAGAAATACATGTTAAAGAACCTAGTGTAAAATGCTAAGTAGATGCATGAGATAGCATGATGAATAATGCTAGGTGACTAGAGAGAGTTGCATGCTTAGCAGGGTAACCACAAGATGAGCATGATAATAGCATGATATAGAAATGCTAGAGAACAAGTAAGCATGAGCTAGATAATGAAGTAAAGAATGCTAAGTAAGATTGCCAAGTATATGAATGCTAAGTAAATGAATGCTAAGTAAAGAATGTGAGTCATGGACTAATACACATATAGATCGAGTGGCATCCAACTTAGTGTAAAGAACATAAGTTGTAGTAAACCTAGAGTCAAATGGACCTAGGAAATGACATCTAACCTAGTGTAATGAACATAGGTTATAGCAACCTAGAGTCAAATGGATCTCGGTAAGGTACAGTGAACCTAGTGTCACGGGCATAGGGTGGTTAAAGAGGATCGTGGACCTAGTGTTAGTAAACATAGGTCGAGATGGAAGGACATAGAACCTAGAGTTAAGTCAACCTAGGTTATGTGATGATGAATGAACCCTAGTGTCAAGTAGACCTAGGTGGTAAAGATAATGGACCTAGAGGGTCGTCTCTTGAGGGCCTAGCTAACCCTCAAGCTAAGTGGAACGGATTCATGGAATCCCGAGAATGGACACCAAGTGGGTGTCGGGCGTGTGCGACGATTTCGCCGTCCAGGGCTATACCACTGACGTGGCGTTGTGCGACGATTTCGCCGCCGGGTGGGTGAGCCGAGAGGAGTTCGATAGCGGTTAAGCCGAATGAGGATCAGACCGCCATGAGTGTTGACACCATGAGTTTGGAAACCATTGCTGGGTAAGTACGATACGTGCGCCGCCAGGTGGCTGGGAAGTGACTCGATCCATTGTTGGGTGTGATGCGATAGTTCGCCGCCAGATGGTAAGGTCACGACTTTAGTCCACGCCGGTAAGTACGCCGTGTTCGCCACCGAATGGCTATGTCGTGACTCGAGCCGTTCCGAGTTGGGACACCACCGAGGGTGACGAGCGTGTGCGACGATTTCGCCGCTCCGAGGCTGAGTCACAGAGGGCGGTAGGCTGTTGACAGCTGGGGTAGTTGTGAGACGTCCAACACCTCGGACTAGACAGCGGGCGGATTATCCGCATTTGATTGACTCAAGACCGAGTCGGGTGGCATAGTGAGCTAAGGTAGAGTGGACCTTAGAAGTATTTGCTAAATAGCATATGTGCCAAGAGTAAAGAGTAAGAATATAAATAGCTAAGTAAGAATGGAAAAGCTAAAGTGAAGAATAGCAATAAAGCAAAGAAAAGCTAAGAGCTAAGTAATGATTTGCATATTGCATATTGCGAGGCAGGTTTTTATGTTAGTTGCAAGTTATATATCTATATATGTTTTTTTGGACTAACATATCTGCAGTGCCTCCTTGGACCTATTGGTCGAGCTGTTCTCTTAGGTGACTGTACCCCCGAGAACTATGGACAATAGTTCTCACCCCCGTGTTGTGGTTTTGGGGGTACAGGTACACACGTGAGCGGCGCGGCAGCGCGAGGCAAGGGCGTAGCTCGGTAGATAGCGCCCTACCAGGAGACCAGTGATAGAAGTACCCCAGTTGACAGAGCTTAGGGGTATAACAAGGGAGAATAAGTTGTAATAAATTGTAATCAAATTTGTAATATCTAGATTGTAATAGAAAGTTTAAAGTCTTCAAGTTAAATGTAAGGGTTAAATTTGAGACGAATGGTTGTAATAGCAAGTAGCTGTTTTATGTTTATGATACTTCCTTATGCAATCTGAATGTAATATCTGTTCCTGTTTGGAACCTTCTTGTAATTGTATTGATTGCGACGCCTTGAACGTACAGGGGAAACTCTGTCCGTTCGGCGGTCTGTCGGCGCGCCCGAATCCGACCGAATTGGCGGGCTTGGGGCGTGACATCACGAGTCCAGCGAACCAAGTTTCGCTGAATTCCGACGCTCCTACGTCGCGTACGAGCCGAAGCACCGTAGGTCGACGCTGGAATCTACAGATCAACACCTCAGAATCTGTTTGGTACACAGCAGCTCAGTAAAACAAGATTTCGACCAAGCAAACCTTATCCAAAAATTGTGATCTTGGGCTCTCTGGATTCGTCTCGAAGTCCCGAATCCAACGAAGCAAGTTCCATCGCGATCTGACGCTCCTACACAGAGAATGAGCCAAAACGCCAACTCGACACTGGAATCAGAAGAAAGATCAAAGCTCGAAAATCAAAGAAGTTTAAAACCATTGCGATGATCTCGACGAGCTACTCACCTCCGGAACACCCTAGAACTGTCGCTAAGTCGAAGACGACGGAATCTCGTGCTCGCCTGGCTCCGTCGCAGCGTCACGACGTCGAAAGTTCCCTTGATTGGCTCGGCGGCGCGTCGTCGACAAAGCTTGAGCTTCTCTCTTGAGCTCCTCCACCACCTCCACTACTCAGCCAAGGGAGGAGGAGAAGAAGAAGCTGCAGCAGCAGAGGAAGAAGACCTCCACTCACTCTCTCTCTGCTCTACAGAGGCATGGGCAAAAAGGGGTGACAAGACTAATGAGAGCAAAAGTCAAACAGCAGCATACCTGTCAAAGTGTACCGGTACACGGGCAATTGTACCGGTACAAATGGGCCAACTCGAGAGCATTTCTGCGCAGGGCCATACCGGTATACCCCTGGTGGTTGTACCGGTATAACCATCAATGTTGTACAGGTACAACTCATTGAAAAGTCTGCTAATTCGCAGATTTTCAAGATACACGCTGCTCTCGTGTTCCTACAGGGCCCGTTTGGCGTCAATTTCGCGCCAACGCGACCCGGACTCGTCCCGACACTCACCAGAGCTGTCGACAAGCCTCGGCTGAAGTTCCAGGTCACTACAGTTGGCATCTGCGGCGCGATCTTCATCGATGGGGAATCTGGCGAGGATCTCCCTTCGACGTTCTCTTCCCTATCTCTATATCCTCCTCTCTCTCCCCGATCTTTCTTATCTCCTTGTTGGTATTCACACCTCGATTTTCACCGGTTGATTAATTACTATAGAAATTCATTGCAGTCATTATTAATTAAAAAATAAATCTTGTCTTTTTTTTCCTTTCTTTGGGTATCTTACCTTTTTTTTCTCTGAAGGCTCACTATTCATATATTTTTTTGGATTGCACATTTTTTTTATCTTTTTTTTTCGCTACTATGATTTTATGTGTTTTTTTTGGGTTGATTTTGATTCCTTGATATTTTTTTTTTTATCTCTATCAAAGAGACTTTAGGGGATTGATTTTATTGGGACCCAACTATTTGCGAAGCCCACATAGGCATGGCAGTGGGGCCGATCCTATAATGATTACTTTCTTGCTTGCGATTTTAAATGTGCAGCAGTGTTTTGTTTTGATACATGTCTCTCCACAGCTCTTGCTTACACTCTCGGATGTAAGGCGATGTTGTTATTTTTTTTTTAAAAAAAAGAAACTTCTGTGAGTTCTCTTTTATTTTGAAAGTATTTGTACAAGATTATTCATTTTTTCCTCGATCGTTTGCCCGCATAGGCGCAACAGAACTCATATGGGCTTTCTTTTACCAAATAAATGGTAGTTACTGCAGCCGACGAATAATGTTGGAAAAAATATTTAAGATGATAAACCACACAGGGATAGTTTTCATTGATAGAAAGGGCAAAAAATTGAGCCTTATCGAAATAAAAATTCTTTACCTTACTTTCTTTTCTTATTTTCCAATGTGGTTTCTGCCTTGAATTTGTTAACTTCTTTTTCTCTATTTTTAGAAATTTTTTACCCTATGTTTGTAGAGACCTGAAAATTCAGCTGAGACTTGTTCGGCAGCTCTGGAGAGTGTCGGGACAAGTCTAGGTTGCGTGGGCGCGAATGGACGCCTAACGGGCCCCCTGGGGAACACGAGAGCAGCATGTACTTGAGAGATCTGCGAAATTGCAGATTTCTGTGAGTTGTACCGGTACAGATTGGTTGCTATACCGGTACAGATTGATGGCTATACCGGTACAAAATGGGATTTGTACCGGTACAGCCCGGCAGCATGGCTCAGTTTGACTTTTTGAGCCCTTTGTCCCCCTCTCTACTTTAGCCCATGCCTTTTATACTGCAGAGTGAGAGAGAGTGGAGCTGCTGCTGCTGCGTTCTTCTTCTTCTTCTTCTTCTTCGTTGCAGCCAGAGGGAGAGAGAGAGAGAGAGAGGAAGCTCGAGAGAAGCCCGAGCTTCGTCGACGACGCGCCGACGCGTGGTTTCCGCGGGTTTTCGACGACGAGACGCTGCGAGGGTGCTAGGCGCGCGTGCGAGATCACTGTCCTCGACCCAGCGACGGGCGTGGGGTGTTTTCTGAGGTGAGTTGACCCTCGACAACCCTCCGTTTACCTCGAAGCTCCTTGATTTTCGAGTTTGCTGCTGCTGCTTTGTGGGCTGCGGCGTCGACGTTTAGTGTTTTGACTCGTGCTCGTGTAGGAGACTCGGAATCCGGCGAAATCTGCGGCGTTGGATCCGTGACTTCCGCACGATTCCAGCGACACCTTACTTGCCGGATTTGGATCAGGTTTGCCTGTCGGAACCCATGATTCCGAGCCGCATTGTTTTTCGGAAAATTACGAAGTCTTTGAATTGCTGTTTTCCGGCGTCGACCGTCGGTACTTTGGTGATTCTCCGCGCAGGTGGTCGGATCGCGTCAAGACTTGCGGCGTTGGATGCCTGACTGCGAGACGAAGATTCTGACACCAAAATCGCGAATTTTGGTGAAGGTTAGCTTAGTTAACTTTAAGCTTTTCTCAGCCGCTGCGTTTCGGGCAGATTTCGGAGAATTCAGTGTTTTGTTCAATTCTTCGCAGCGGGGGACCTCGGCACTTGGCGGATCAGCAGAGGTGATCGAGGAGGACCTTGGACACTCCTTGCTGCCAGGGGTTTGCGACCGAGGTGGGTTTACATCGGATTTCAGCCTAAGTGCAATAGTCGACATGTATAGTAGTATGTTCATGATAGCCATAGCTCGAATTCATGGAATTGTATATTGAATATCTGAATTTGGAGCATGCTTAGCGATTAATATTTTATACTTGTTGGACTTGGATTTGACTTAGGAGAAAACCCCGAATTGATCGTCATTATATACATTGGGATTTAGCTCTAGGAGCCGTATTTTCGCAGATCGTCGCGGGTTTTGGGCGATGGATACTTGGGGTAGTGTGGTTACGGGGTGTCGGGCGCCGTCGGACAGACGGTGGGCCCAAAGTCCGTTCGGTTACTTGGGTTTGGCCGGTGAGGGCACGATTGAGCTCGACAGAGCTACGCCGCATACTCGGTTGGGTAGCTCCCCGAGTGCCGCTCCGAGTTTGGGCTTGTGCTTTCGCGTTGGTGTCGGGTAGTGCGGCAGTTGGACTCGCTCTCCACCGAGGTTTGGAGTGGGGGTAGTTTGTATAGTCACAAGGGCACGGGACGGGTGTGTTCACGATCCCGGGGACGGGTGGGTTCACGGTCCCCTTCTGCAGATTGGGTCTGGTCGATTGGAGTCTATAGGGGTAGTTTTGAGCTTGATAACTTAGTGACTTGTAGCTGTAGAGAGTTCCAGCTTTCTTTTCTTCTATCTTGATTACCCTGTAGACTTAGTGGGTGGACCGATGTTGCTTAGGGCGGCACCCACTGAGGACTACTTGTTTCATAGTAGTTCTCACGCCCTCTTTCTCCACCCTCGCAGTGGCCTTCGGCTGCTGCTCCTCCTGAGTCGGACCGCGGGAAGGGCGTGGCGAGCTAGAGCCTACCCTTCGAGTTCTGTGCTAGAGGACTTCCACTGCAGGTAGTGATAGTTTTGTTTTGGTTTTCCACTCTTGTTCATACAGTTGAACTCGCTGGAGCGAGTAGTTCTTGTACTTGGTTATTGTATGTTTATAAGTGGTTTTCCTACGTTTGTTCATAGTTTACTTGACTCTATGCTCCTGCTTGTAGTATTGTGTGTTTACACAGATTCAGCTACGCTTCGTATACAGGAGAAATTCTCTTGTATACGGCGGATTTGTCGGCGAGCCCGGGGGACTGTGCAGCCCGGGGCGTGACAATGTTGTTCACTATTGAGTCTTTCCCTCATTCTCCGTTTCTACGTCCCTGTACTCCTCTACCCCTCTCATGGCCAACCATTGTCACCCCATACGGGGTTCACCCCAACCTGACCGTAGGTGGATGGTGACCACTCAGGCGACGGTGGCGGTGGTACAACGAGGAGAGAGGATAAGATGCGGAGGCCGAAAAAGAAAGAAAAGAGAGGAAAAAAAACAAGAGAACTAATTATTGGAAACTCACCTCACTCTCGCTCTTTTCCCTCTTCCCTACGATTGTCGGATCTTGCTCCTGCTGGCGGCCACGCTTGCACAAGGAATCTGGCCACAATATTTATTATTATTATTATTGTTTGGCCGTACACCCTCCCTAAATTATCTATTTATAGGTGATTAATTAGGGCTAAATCTCAATCCTATTCTAACTAGTAATAGAGTATAATTAATCCAAAAATCAAATCCAAGCAAATCTGCTTAATTCGATAGTACAAATAAATTTTTTAAAAAATAAGTTTAACACAAAACTATAATCATACCCGCATATTTAAATTTTAATTGGATACGGGTATTATAGTGTAACTTTATTTTAATAGTGTAACTTCATCTTTTTGTTCTTTCTTCTCTAGTTCTTCTTCCTTATTTTTTAGTTTTTTTTTTTTTGTTTGTTTTTTTTTCGGTTTAAGCAAAAAAAAATGCTTGTCCCAGGATGCCCCCGTGGGCCCCCCCCCCCCGCCGCCTTCCTCACCTTCGACCTCGCCGAGGTCGCGCTCACTGCTGCTCTCTAGGACGCCGCACTCGTCGTCGCCCCACCCACTTTTCTGGCTTCGTCATGCTCTCCTCCGTCTCCACCTCGCTCGTTGGCTCCGGATGGATGTGGTGGGTCACGTGCCCCCTCTCGCGCCAGCGAGCTTCTTAGCGCCGAGAAGCGATTCCTTTGCGTCAGCGGTGACAGTGGTGAGAACTGCGGGTTCGCAAAAGTGGGTTTGGTGGGTGAAAAATCTACTGCAATGGAGGTAAAGGTGGAGGTGGGTCGCAAAGGGCCCCAAAGCCGGTGGAGAAGGTTTGGAGAGGAAAAAAGAAAGAGCACGGGGTGAGTGGGCACGGTCGAGGCGCATGGGGCGGAGGCGAGAGGGTGTCCCGAGAGGGCGGCGACGAGCGCAACCTTGGTGGGGTTAGAGGAGAGGATGACGAGTGGTGCGCGGACGCAGGCGAGGGCCCGTTGGGGTAGTGGTGAGGCGGGGCGTCTCCGTCTTCGCCTCTCTCTTTGAAGAGGAAAAAAAAAGAACGAGAGAAAAAAAAAAGAGAGAAAACGTAATAAGGGTATTTTGATCAGTTTTCTAAAAATCAGTAATTGAGTGTGAAAGCCAAATGAATCGAAAGATTCATGTTTGGTTCGGTAAGAGATCATGACAGTTGTGAAATTGATCGGCCCGAATTTGTAAAATCATAAAAGCTCTAGTTTTGCAAAAACTCAAAACTTATGGATTTTTTATGCAAATTTGCCTTAGTTAATTCGCGAATTATTGCCGAATTATTCGCAAATTAGTAAAAAATTTTATGAACTTTCGGAATATATATATGAATCATAAAAAAAAATGAAGATGGAGGCGATAATGAATTTTGCTATTTTTCTTACTTAATCTACTTTATTTTATAGCTTTCGATTTTTATATTCTTAAGAATTATAACTCTTTATGTTAGAAGTATAATAAGAAATAAAGTTTTATTTAACAACTAAATTTTTTATTTTGAATTTTTAATCAGTGAATATATAATTTTTGTATAAATCGCGTATCCGAATTGTTATGCTTCGAATTATCACGTTTTTCTAGGCACGCCAACAGACTCACTTTATACATAGAAATTTTTCGTGTATACAAAACGATAGCTGTACCTGTAATCAAATCACAGTTACAACAAAAAAGTAAGAGCTGCTAAACTGAAATATGAATATATATAAAACATAAAGGGGTTCTAGTACATACAAAAGTCCACGACCCAACTCACTACAGCAAGTACAATGACAACATAACAGTATGTATAAAGAAAGCCTCAAAACTATCTCTATATGGTACTCCTCTAGCATGGTGACAAGACTGATAGGGATTTAGCTCGTGACTCCCTTCCCACGGTCCAAGTTAGCAACAACAATAGCCGCAGATGAAGGCTCTGCAAAAAGGTGTCAACAATTAGGTGTGAGAACTACTACAAAATAAAGTAGTTTTCAGTAGGTACCGCTACTGACCTCAACAGTTCACCCACTAAGTCTAAAGAAATATATGCAAAGGATAGTAAGGAAAGCTGCAAAAACTCTATAGCTACATGCCATTATACTATCGCTAACCAATATAGGCTATCTGTGGATATTAAATGCACCACACTGACCCAATCTCACTAGGGACTGTGATACACCCGTCTCGCCTGTCAAGCTATATCGTGCACCACCCTGAGGGCTGCCGGTGGAGAGCAAAGTCCAAAATGGACAATTACGACATCAACGCAAAGCAAGATAGTCACACTCCGGAGCGGCACTCATGGGCACGGTCCAACCGAGTATGCGAGGGTGTCTCTGCAGAGTTCAATCAGGCTCTCACAGGCTGTGGTCAATGCAAATGGGTCTAACTGATCTAATAACTAAATCTTGCGTGCCCTTGGCACAATCTGATGCAAGATACAGATATCTGGGTCCACCATCAACCCCGACGGCACTCGACAGTACGAAACATTCTACACACTACTGTAAAATGAGCTCGGCCTCCCAGCTCCAGCGTAAACTCATTCTACACTAATCTGGGTATCCACCTCGCACTAACAGTGGTGATACAAATTAATAACAGTTCCTAAAGCTAGATTTGGTAACTTTTTAGAAAATAACAATGTAGGATTTACTGGTTTTCTCCTAAGTCAATTCCAAGTTCAGCATATATATTTTGGCTAAATTTCTAGATCATGCTCCAAAACTCAATTTTCATCTAACATGCAAAATCCTGAATTTGAACTATTAATATGGAAAGCAAAGCAAAATTACATGCTGACAACTTAGAAGGAAATCCGACGATTTCGGTAAATATCAACCCATCTTGAAAAGCTCGTCCAATGTCGGTTAGAAGTCGACAGGAGGGGACCCATGTTCTCGCCCAACCTCAAACGGCGCAACTGCGACACCTACGTGCCTGAACGGTACTCTGGAGCAATGTCGATTCCACACGAGCTCGCGCATCGACCTCCCAACGAGCGACATCCACTAGCTAGAGAGAGAGAGGAAAAGAAATAGCATTCTCTTCTCTGAGGCCTCCTAAGCATATATATAGAGCCTGGATAATATTGGGTGAACGACACTTCAAAAGACCAAACTATCACTTACTAACTCAAAATTCCAGCTAGAGTGTCGGTACTCAACTTGAATATCGGTACTCGGGCCCTCAGCCCGCAGTCTCGCGCGCTGGATACTGATACCAGCCCGATATAGTACCGATACCCGAGCTTGATACTGATACTTGACGATAGGTACCGGTACTCAGTATCCGCCTCGTGCAAACCCGAGAGCATCGAGTTCTGCAATTACACTAGGGTACAGGTATTTCTCCCTGGTACCGGTACTCAACACTAAAATCCTGCGCTTTGCAGATTTCAGTGTCAGAACTCTACTCTCGCCTCGCGCTGAGTCCATTTTGCGTTCATTTCGCGCCAAAACGACTCCGACTTGTTCCGACACTCTTCAGACGTGTCGACAAGCATCAGATACTGAGATCACACAGGCCGCTGAACACCAGGACACTACACGAATAATTAACGAATCTATTTTCTAAACTATAATTTTCAACTAATTTAGAAATTAAAATATAAATTTTATTTGTATTATACTCGTATGTAGGATATGAATTAACTAATTATGAATCTTTTTGCATTTTTAACTTGAGGGGGTCTCCGTCCATTTTTACCATAATCCCTTTTGGGGGCTTCTTTTGTCCCCGTCGACGAGTCATTCCCGCTCTCCTCTCACCCCTCTTACCCCATCTCCTGCAGGCGATCGCCTCCTCCGCAGTCGCAGGTCTTTTCGCCATCTTCCTCTTCCTCTGCTTCTTGTTGTCTTCGTTTAGATTCCCAGACCTATGCATCCTTCTCCTAAATGTGCGTCCATTGGTAGGTTTCTTTATTGGGAGGAATCCTCTTAGGGTTCGTTTGAGATTGTTACGAGATTGCGTTACATAATGGGAGAAACTCCAATGTGTTCTTTGAAAGTGAGCTTAATGCGCCCGGAACTTTTAATAATGTGTCAATTGGGTGAGTTTCATCATCTGATGTTAGGTTAATTGATAGAAAAATGATGTAAAGACACACTAATTCGATGTTTTCCGACAAATTTTTTTTTCTTTTTTGGAGAGAAAGGTAGCGAGCTACCGCTTTGTTCATTTTTCAGGAATAAATAAGCTAGAAGTGTGAAGCATCTATACTTCGAATTCGAGATCTTGGGTGCTAATCATCAAGCGCTTAGCCAATTTTGTTAGGTACGGTCAGTAAGCTCTAATTCAAACTTGGGACAAAAACTTAGCTGTAAGAAAGCCTCTGTTCACTTGAGAAAGATATTTGCTAGTAATTTTGACCATCCAATTTGTTAAATGGTAAGCTCTAATCCACGTCTTTAGGGTATACGTGGGTTTGAAAATGGGTCATCCTGCATTCAGATCAGTTTTCATCAGTAAAATCAATGTCAAATAACAAAATGGGGCAATTTCATATGTCTACAGAAGTTCAGGGGGCATTAAGTTTGTTTTATAAGAATAATGTGTGAAGTGAAATTACAATAACCCCTTTTTTCATCGTAATGATTCAGTTAGAATACAATTTCTGCGGTCCCATAAGAAAGCACAAAAGCATATCCCTACATGTTTTTGGCCCAACTTTTCTTTGCCTGATAGCGTTAGATAGCCCTCAATACCAAATGGGCCCTATGGACACTTTGGATGAGCAGTTTCTTGGTCCTTAAAAATGTTTTTTAGTGGAGAACCCAAATTCTATAGGGTTTAATCTGTAATTTCATCTGTCTATTGCTCTTCTGTTTATTATATTTCAGCAATTCTATTTTTTTTTATTAGGGGTTGTGGGGAGGATCTTTGGATAAATTGTTTTCTTGTAGAATGACTAAACTTAAAGATGGAAGATAAGCAGGATAAGGTCTTGTTTAACCCTGCTTCTCTTTCAGCTGTAGTTTTATGTAATAGAGCACTCAATAATCAAGAAAGTCTAGAGCTTTTACTGTCATAGTAATCAGAATGTGATCTTAAGGTCTAAAATTAGAAGTTTAATTTAAAATTTTTGATTCTACTGGAGACATAAGTTGTTATGGCGAATGTTATATAGTGCTTCTTGTAATGGCACTGTGTGTACTGTGGAGCATTCAAAAAACAACACTACACCTTACAACTGGTCCAAATAGGCCAAGATTTTGATAAATATTGCTGCCTCTTAAGTGTATTCAGCTGTTCAAGAGTTGCTCATAGTTTGGTGAAAGCTAGTTAGGTATAACTTGAGGAAAGAAAGAAATTTTTTTATATTGCACTTATTTAGTTACTATTAGGGCGCGTTTGGTTCGTGTTATCTTTTTAAGATACCTAGTAATCTAATCGGAATCTGAAAATACGGTGTTTGGTAAAATACATCAAGTAATCAATTTGGTAATCTTATACCCTCTCGGTAATGAGATTAATTCTAAAGTGCTAATCCTATTTTCTTGGGAGAGGCTAGGTATCTCACATTAATTATTTGGGTAATGTTGGAGAACCCGTCCCGATCCAGGGATGCAAACCGGATGGGGGGGCGGAGCCACGCCCCGCCTCCCGCCCCGATTAGCAAAAACCCGCCCCGCCTCCCACCCCAAATCCGTGACGGGTTAAAAAATACATCCATAACCGCCCCGCATCGTAATCCGCCTCCCGCCGGCGCCCCGAATCCGCCCCGCCAACTAATATTTTTTATAAAATTATAATATTATTAATATTTTGTAAAATATAAAATAATAATTTTTAATAATATTATATATATAATTTAACAATATTAATTATAAAAATAAAAAATATCAATCACAATTCAAAATAAAATTAAAAAATTTCAAACACATTAGAAATGAGAGTACTCACTTATTTGTATTTAAAACTTTTTTATAAACATATTATTTTTTAAGAATACATTTTTAAAATAAAAATGATTTCGGGGCGGATTCGGGGCGGGTCAAAATTTCTCCCGTTTCCTGCCCCGAATCCGTCTCGGATCGTAAAATCCGCTCCGTTTCCTGCCCCAATCCGTTTATTTCCTCCCGTTTACTGCTCCCGTCGGGACGGATCGGGCGGGAGCTCCACGAACCCGGATCCGTTTGCATCCCTATGGGACCCGATCCCCTCTCAAAGCGATACTCTCCCCGACCCCGCGATCCCCTCTCACAGCGAAACTCTCCTCCACCATGCGAGACTCTCCCTTCTCTCGACCTAGGGCATCCATGGCATGATCACCTCCACCATGCGATACTCTCCTCGACCTCTTCTCTCGACCTAGGGCATCCATGCCATGATCACCTCCACCAATCGCAGCGGCATCGCTCGCCATTTCTGAGATTTTCTTGCTCCAAAACAAGGTTCGTGAGGTAATTTCTCCATTTCCTTTTCCTATTTCTTAGCCCAATCTTTTTTTTTTTTTTGGATTTTTTGAAGGATTTATTGTTATGTCATGAGCAAGTATTTTGCAATATAGATTTTTTTTTTCTGTTTTTTCTCTCATCTCTGAGCGACCAGTTCTTTGTAATTAATTCAGATGTTCACACAAGGTTGGCTGTGCCTCTGACATGATATTCTGCAGAAAAAAAAAGAACACTAATCCTGCCAAATTTGTTAATTACTTGGAGGAATGGCCTTGTCCAGTTTACAAGATATTATTAAATGGAAATTATTCTCTTTCAATTGTAAAATATTTTAGTTTCTGATGGTCATAAATTCTGCAGTGATGCATAAATAGTGTGCAGGGATCATTGATAGAGTTTCAGCTCTGTAGCAGTAATTAAAGCAAGTCATGTTTGCCATGAGGTCTTGTTATGTCCAATTTATGGCCATATTGTATGGGCCAAAGGTAGGGAATAAAGAGTTTTGTTTGATAGAGACACAACAAATTGTAAAAGGGAAATGCAATATATTATGCAACTCTTTTTAAGATGATGGATTGTTACCTAATATTAACTGTGGAGAATCCAAAAGGCACAAATTGGGTATTGGAATTTTTGGTTAAGGAGATGCTGCTCTTCTTCCAGAAGCCAAAAGCTAAAACTGGCTTTTGAAGCTTGTAGTTTATAAGATATTAGAGCCAAAAGAACGCTTCATGGGTGGGGTGTGACATGCATTATCTTTTGATGTGAACTTAGATTTTTTGAAGTATTTATGGATAAGTAGCTTCTGTTCTGATAACTCTTGGTCAATTCAATTTTTTCTAGCGAGGGCCCAAATTACCTAGTCTAGTTCAATCTCTTGTCATTAATTATTTCAAAAGTTTATGTATTGGGTTAATTTTTGCTAGCTAAACACCTGCAATCACAAGTGTTGAATACAAAAGATTAAAACACTAATATTGTTTAACATCTGAAGTTGAAACTGCCGTGACGGGAAATGAAAATATATAGATTGGCCTTTTCAACGAGATGCTGCGTGTGAATAGTTCTTTACCTATACTTCATAAGCAGTGGTTAACAAAATGCTGTCTGAATAATGCTGTTTATAGAGATGTTAAGGTGGATAAGTTTATATGTATCCTATTGCATATTTCTATCAGAAAAAGCCTCATCACAAGGACACAATTGCGTTGTCCCAAGTGCTCTTCAGAATTTTGTGATCATTCCTGTGCTCTTCTGAATGCACAGTTATTTTGACTTGCTTGAATACAAATCATTATCTTTGATATTTGTTTCCTTTTTTCACTGATTTTTGGCTGAGACTAAAAGGTAGAGTCATGAAACAGAGTAAAACTTAATCTTGTTTACTTGTCTACCACTTCAGAGACAAAAAACTTAGGTATTTAACTGTGATTGGTTTTTGCAAAAATGTGTGTGGAGCCGATAGTTTATATATGCATACATACATAAATGTGTGTGGAGCCGGGGTGTCGTTGGTACCAATACCCGGTTTTTCATTTGTTTTTTCTGAAAATCCTATTAGCATATTCATAAAGTATTGTGCCTACAGTGTTTGCTGGGAATTTACTTAGTTATACATTACAGTCCTGTCTAGATTCCAGAGTGTTGGTGCCTGTCACACTTAATGTTGTTTTCAGTGTATTTGCTTATGGAATTTCTCAATCCAACTAAGGCCCTTGTATATATTTCGAGTTTTTTGATTGGGCTTTCACTTTTGCATTGGGACGGTTTACAAAAATCTTTTATTTTGCTTGACTTCTCTCACTTAGAGTGAATTTACCGGAAAAGAACTACCTGCTTTATTTTCAAATTAAATATGTTTCTTGAAATTACGTAACATTTTGCTGGTTCACATCATTTGTCTTCAGGCAAGGGTGGCCATTCGTAAAGTATATGATACAAAGTGTCTGCTGCTAAGAGATCAAGAGTCGAGAGCAGAGAGCCCGACAAGGATTGACAAAACCCGTGCAGCTGTTAAGGACCTGCACTCTAGGAAGGTGTGGTTTCATTTTCTTTTTTTAAAGTAATCTTTTATGCTGTTGTGTGTTTTTTGAGTTGAGGCTTGACGTAATCATGACATTTTCCATATGGCTGTAAGCTATTGTGCCAGTAAGGCACTCTTGCATTGAGTGGTGACTATGTTCTGCGGTATGTGAAATAGGACATGGAGATCTTGTTTGGTTGTCGGGATAAGTTATTCAGTCATATCCTATTCGGTATGACAATTTCTATTGTGATTGGAAGCTAAAAGTGTAATCAATGTCTAGAATAGAATATAAACCGCTTTTAAAAGCGGTGAATTATTCACCGCTTTCTTTATTTTTTTCATTTATTTTTATATTTTTATATTAATAAAAGCGGTGAATGGTTCATCGTTTTTATTTTTTTTCTACTTAAGTAGTTATTGATGCGGTGAATCATTCATCGCATTGAGAGGTTTATTTTTATAATTATTTTTTAAAAAAAATATTTTTATAATTATAAAAATTGATAAGATTATTTATAAAATTTTTTTTTAGAAAAGTATTTTCGGAATGAGACTTTTAAAACGTTTCCGTGTTTTTTTACGGGATCCAAACACCCCCTAAAAAATCCAAAACTCATCTCTCTTGCCGCCCATTTTTCTCTATTCTTCCCACCCAAACCCCTCTCTCTCTCTCTCTCTCTCTCTCTCTCTCTCTCTCTCTCTCTCTCTCTCTCGCTTTTGCTCTCGCCCCTCTCCATCCCTCTCGCTCGACGTGGACTCGTCACGTTGTCTTCCTCCTCCATTTCGATCGGGAATCAGAGCTCGATCCTAAGTTCCTCTGTGATCGGTCGTGGTAAGGATTAGGGTTCTAGCGTTTACTATTTGCTTTTTTTTTTTGAAAAATTAATTTAGATGGAAATAATCGGAAGTATATTTCATGCTTTGATGCTGGAGATTTTCTTTTCAGAAATTTGCTAGTTTATAGTTTCATTTTAAGATTCGTTCTCAGTTTTAGTGATTAAATCCAAGTTGTATGCTTCCTTTACAGTATTTAGGTAGCCGAATCGAAACCCTAATTAGTAGTTGATTTGATATAGACGGCTGTAGAAGGTGAACGATTTCACCACGCCGGTAATCGGTGTGAACCCTGTTTTATTCAGTGTAGAAACACTGCAATGTGTTTTTTAGTGACCGGTGAAACTATGACTTGTATAAGTAGTTCAATTTCTGCATGTTGCGGACCGACATACAAAAATGATTGTTAAGTACTGATGCTAAAATTGTATGGAGCCGGTATGGGACACCATTTCCCCAATTTGTTTCAGAAACTTGATAAATTTCATTGCTTCATCATGAGAAATACTGATCACATATTATAATGTAGGTTAGTTTACTCTGTTTGTACAAATTTATGAAGCATCTTTACAAATTTATTAGCTTTACAATCCAATACTTTCTTATATAATCTCATGTTTTCTTGATGAATGGTGTTTGCCTCTTTGTAAAGCTCTATGTTTTCTTGCTGTATGAGATTTCCCTGTAATGAAACTATATATTGAAAGATTAGCTAATTGAAATGCACCGCATATGACTTAAAAATAAAAGTAAGTTGTCTATGATGCAGAACCTTCTGATTTAATTCTCAAATCTTGATCCCGCTCGATTTAGGGTTTGTTGGTGTTCTTTGATCGCTATAGTTTGTTACTGTTCATTTTGTTGATTTGATATAACAAGAGATTGAGTCTATCAATTGTGAATTCTTATTGCATTGGGTGTTTACTATAGGAGGAGAGTGTCACTTGTCAAAGGGGGAGTGAGAGAGAGATGCTGTCATAGGAGCTGGATATTATGGCAAAAGCTGCTGTTCTTGAATCTTCTGCAACCCAACAGTTTTTCTTTCGGGAAACTTAAATCAGATGCGAAAATGAAGAGGAAGACCCCATCGGAGCTAAGAGTAAAACTCTATCGTCTTTGCTTTCATTTACATACTCTTATCGGCATATTTGATTCATTAATTTTCTATAGTGCAACACAATTTATGTAGTCCTACCCACTTTGAGATGAAATATTTTTTCTCATCTAGATTTTTGATGCTACTAAGGAACCAATTATTTGATATAGAGCATTATAATTTTTGAATCTAAAGGCTGGAATTATTGAGTCATTGAAGATGTTAAAATTTAGGCACCTTTATACTCGTGATTTTACTGCGATCCATCTTAGCCATTAATATCATTACTTGTTAGAGTTTTTACTAAAGAAGATTATGTGAAAGTTTTATTTAAAATATTAAGGACCTGCACACAAAAATTTTGTTTTGACTTGCTGAATCTGCATTCAGATCAATTTTTGGGAGTGCTGCTCCTAGCATTATATATTTCAGCTTAAGAGACTACAGTCAAAGTTATATTATTGTACTGGATTGAGCATTTTAATGCCGACAGGCTATACAAACAGTGTAATAGTGGTAAAATAGTGAACAAATAATGTGTGCTACCATTTCTTTGTAACATCTGGGATGGCATCAGTAAGACCGGTTGATCTGGCTATCTTTTGGGTTTTGATTGTGAGTGAGAAGACTTTGGTTTAAGCTCACAGAAGTTGCAGGAGATAAGCAACAATATACTGAAATTAGCAATACAACAACTATTTGCATTGATAGGAAAAGGTTGTCAATCCAATTTATAAATTGAACTCAGCTAATGAAACAAGGGTAATTATTCTGTTCATTTGCTAGCATAAAAGGTGTATGTCTTAAGCATTTATTTATAGGTCGGGATGGGAAGGCAAAGAGGTCTTTCATGGGTTTCATTAAAGTTGATTTTCATATAAATATTTCTATTGTAGGGAGAGCAGTTGAAGCGAAGGACCCATGAATTGCTTGTTAATGAGGAATTGCCACCTCTACAGGACTATGATAGGTAGCATTTGCTAATGCTTATAATTCTTTTGTTTATTTGGTTTCTGACTGCTGTTGTACTTGTAGGGCTGATAATAGGACTGCTGATGGTCCCAAGAAAGCTGAGCACCTGAAGATTCCAAAGTACATTAATACTCGTATGGTCGATGTATATCCTATCAAAAAGTCAAGTGAGAGGTGCAGAGTACTATTTGGAAAAGAAAACGTGAAGGTCCAAAATTTTATGACTCGGCATATGTGCTTTTCTTTAATTCAACTTAATTATCGTAAACATATGTAAGACATGCTGTGCTGAGGTCCAAATATTCTTTTTCGAAGGCTCTTACTAAACTGCTTTGATTTTACTCCTTTAAAGCAGGATCATTCAACTGCTTGTGCAAAACCTGGTGACCTTAGTAATGCTACTATTGCTTGTAGCTTTTCAACGAAGGCTACATCATTTCCATGGTAGTACACTAATAGATTCACAACCTCAATATGTATGACTGTAGTTAATATTGTTTTTTGCTACTTTGCTAATCTTTGTTTGTGTTCAATCTAGCAGTGATGGAGTCACTGCTAACAGTTTGGAGCCTTCTGACCCATTTGTTAGAAATATCGCTGGTGAAGGTTTTCAGAAGATTGATAAATGTAGCCAGAATCCTTTGCGCAGTGTTGTTGAGCTCCATGTTGGAAACGAGAAGTTGGTTGATTCTGCCAAACTTGATATGGTAGTGCTACTTTCAGCCATACCACCTTATTTGTCATTTCAGTGGTTTAAGCTTACTTCAATAATTTTGATAGGAAAAAGCACTTAAAGGATTGGTAGCTCGTGATGTTCCTTCCACTTCTTCACTGGCTGATTCTTCTCGAAGACTTGTTGATGCGCCTTCTATCTCTTCAGATGTCTATCCCTCTGAAATTCACATACCAGGGGATAAAGTTCCTTTGGATTTTACCTTAAAAACTTCCTTAAGATTAGTCTCATCGTCTTCAGTGAAGTGGTGAGTACTATTGATTATTTTTTAAATCTCAAATTTTGGTAGTCATTATTGCCCGGTTTGCTAGAAAAGTGATAAGATGTCTGATTAAATTTACAAGTATGCTGGCATTTTGAACAGACACTCTATTGACCATGTAGGAAAAATTGGATTATAGTCATTCCATATAGTTTAGCTAGAATATAACACCTAAACTTCTTTTCCTTCCATTTCATGTAAACGTACCTCTAAAGATAATAGAGAGAGAGTCTAAATGACCTATTTTTGTGGGGTAATAACATTTAATTTTTGTCCTCCCTTTTTGCTAATATTACATGATGCATGGCAATTCTTCTAGTTCAATAATAGAAGTAGCACCGATTTGTAGCTTCCATGCTAACTTCTGACAATGAAGTTGACTTTTTGAGCTAGTTTTATATACTAAAATAAATCAGACTGATGTGACCATGTTAAATTCTTTTACATTAGGTTCCACAAGGTAAGGGCAAGCTTTTCTACAGCAGGGATTAACAGGTTGACTTCTCAGTGTTGTAACAAGAGCCAAAGTTTTGGCTGCACGTCTGGTACCAATGTGCCGAGCGAGCAATTTTCAAAGGCTTTATATTCATGGGTTTACCCTCAATCTTCTTTGCCTCCTTCCATCATATCAGCTATGGCTTCATCAAGTATAAAGGGAGGTATTTATGCTCACTCCCCTGTTATTTGTTCAAAATATCAGCTTTGTGGAACTAGGTTGTAAATAACTCTGTTTTTTTTCTTTTTGCTAATTCACAGAAACGGACTTTTTGCAGAAAAGGCAGCATGACTGGGAAGATTCATTTTGCAATCTTTACTATATGCTAAGAAAGAACAAGTCTACTATGTTTTATGGTAATCCCTCGCATCTCTATGATGTTCCTTTGCTAAATTATCTTGATAACATCTTTAGACGTCTGATGAATGGATCTTCTATCGTTAACTCTTGAATATGTTCAAGTTCACTTCAACGCATGTATATATGTTGTTTTCCCATTTTAGCAGACTGGATGTTTGATTTTGGTTCTAAAATTTCACCTTGTGAATGACATCATGTGTACTTTGTCTTTACAGTTTTCTCATGATAAAATATGGTTAAATTCATGTCTATTGGCTTGTGATGTTATTAATTTGAACAAATTTTCTGCTTAAGTCATATTTTGAATTTTCTCTGAGCAAGTGTAGTATTGACAAGCAAAGGAGTATATTGTCAGCCTTGAAATTGCAACGAACTAAAACTTCAACACATTTCCTCCCGAAGCTTACTGTTTTAAGTTTTCTGCTGCCACTGGGTGGCTGCTGTAGAAATACTGCCCAGGCCTCCCATGGGGTCGTGTAGAAAGTAGAAAGTAGAAAATTGTCTTAGCCGGCAGTACCTTAATTAGTTGCAACTCTGACTTCTCTAATGTGCACCAAATGCTGGGAGGCAGGACATTACATTACATCGTGAGTTCAGCTCCTAGCTTGAGCAAACCAAATAGGCCCTAACAATAGTAGCAACCGTCGGTACTTCATGTTATGTACAGTAATTCATGCTAAGAGATATGGAGATATTTAGAACAAAGTGAAACTAATGCGAAGGTAGAATTTTCATTTTAGTGGAAAAGAGTTCTGCTTAGATGTAAATTAATGTTAGGCATTTGCATTTTTGTTTGCGAATTATTGCACTTGTGGGTATCTATGTTCCATTATAGGCTCGTAATATCTTTGCATTTCCATACTGTGCAATTATGAGGGTCCCTCTTAAAGCATGCCTGTTTCTATATTTTGTTATCAATTTATATAGAATGTTACTGGTGACCATCCTCGAGACAAATGATCTTATTTATATCTGTCAATTTAAAATGATATATGAATTATTGCGTTCAAGCTATTAACATCATTGTGATTGTTAGATTTTATGGAAAAAAATAAGCAAGATGGTTTAATGTTGCAAATTTTAGTCTTTTGTTTATTTTATCTAGTATATTAGTATTAAAGTTCTTGTTGTTGGTAGTTAATTTGTATACTCAAGGTTACCTGATAATTTGCAGTTTATACATCACAATTTGTGGTTCTTTTCATTGGTGGGGTCTTTTTGGGTAAGAAACAATCATGTAATGCTTACTTGTCACAATCGACTCGTGGTTTGCGGTCCTTGCTCAAAAAACATGTAAGTTGTTTCAGTAGTTTTTCTTTTTGCAAACTTCTACACTTTTCCTTAGATTTGCAATTTAAATGCAGAACAAAGAAATATGGAGGTTGATGTGGGACATATTGTCGCATCCAGCTTAATTACTTTAATCCTGTATCTGCTAGTGATATTAACAAACATATAGTCGTGATCCGCACCTTCCAATCCAACCCAATGTGATATAGTCACACCATAGGCAACCAAGAGAAATGCCTTAACCAAACTTGATTAGTATATGGGAATCAATCGTAGATTGCTACTTTTGAAGCCTTGATGGGGATAGAAAGTTAAACAATTAGGATACTGCTGATAGGGGATGCTGTTCAAAGGTAGTGAAAAAGAGATCACTGCTAATGAATGCTAACGACAATGATAGAAGTAGAATATAATGATTTGAACTATTGAAGAAGTACAATAATTGAGCATCTGTTGGTGAATTGATTGCTTATAATATGAACAAGGGTAATAAATGGATGGATTGGCTCAGCGGTATTTGTAATGGAGATTTGACCCTTATGGCAAATTCGTGAAAATTTGATGGCTTCTCAATATTGTTTGTACAACAGGACTAATCTATCCTTTATTTATGATTACCTTCAGGAAGAGGTAAAATAAATTAAACCAGAGTAGAATTATGGTAAATCATCAACATATCAAATGTTGTCTCTATAAATATAGATGGTGATAGCATTCTTCTCTTCTTTTGTTGTGGCCGGGCTCATCAACCAGTCTACAGAGGGCAAGGTAAAGGAAAAGTTACCTTCTAAACAACTGGACAGAAGGTGACGAACCTACTTTCCTGTAAGATTTGAGCTAGACTCTAATGAACCAAATCAAATAGGTCTATTTATCTTGCAATTTAGATGGCTACAATAGCTACAGGAGGCAGAGTTCTGTCAGAACTTAAAGTGGTGTTCATTCATTAGCCTATGTGAGGATTCTAATAGTAATAAATATATGATAATTTTTAGCGGACTTTTCAAGATAACTTATCTGATTATTTTACCTTTGCAATCCTTCTGGTAGGATATTTGTTTCTCAATGCCTCTTTGTCGTGCTGAAGTTGAGCAAGATAGCGAAGATGACTTGGTTGAATTATTTGAAATTGAGAAGCATAACCTAGGCCAGGTTTGAATAATACTCAAAACCTTTTTCCGTTAACATTACCAGACTTCTACTATCTAGGATTTTGATGATCCGGAACCTACAAATGCAGGCGTTCCTATCAGACTCTTTCTCTGATATAGACAATACACCTCAATCTCTCCTGTCATTCATTGGAAATGAGAGTGTCCATGGTTTATATGACTTTTTATTAAACTATAGGTAAGTGAGCTTGTTAAATGTTCATTTAGGATATTGATATCTGGTACACGATCTAATTTCTTTTTGTTTCCTTTTGCAGGTTCTTTCTTAGCTCCTTTAGTGGTGTGGATGTTCCTGTACTATACTCTCCTGTACCATTCCAAAATGCTTGTTTTTTTATTCCAGAGGTTTGTTTCTTAGGTTTTACTTCTTTCGGCCCGTACTTTGTTGTCTGAACTAGGATTTGATCCTAGTCTCCATTTTTATTATTTCTGTTGAATCGCCTTGTATCAACATTGTTCTGCTAATGAACTATGTCTTGCAATAATTTTATTGTTAGATTGAGAAAATTTCGTTACCTGTGTTTTCCTGTAGGTGAGATGCAAGGAGATGAGGAAAGCCAACATGGTTGTTCCCTCTTCAAGGGGGTCCGAATCAGAAGAACAAACCGAAGCTATTCTTGGTTCTTCTGGCAATGGTATTTGCTATAGTATCGAGATAAAGGATACTATTCTTCCCCCATGGATCGTTAGCGGAGTCTGTGCTACAATGAGCTCGGATGGAAGGAGTTTTGACTCTGTGTATGCAACATAACAATTCTTTCCTTTACTAAATTCTACAACTGCATATTGTAGTTTTAGAAAAAGTTTTGAAAAGCCCCCTTCTGGTTTTGCAATTTATTATTCCTCGGTGCAAAGTGTGGCCATTTGCTCCACTGATTGTTGCCTAATCTTCTACCGCAACTCCTTAAAAGTGAGCACATGGCAATTGCTCGTTTCTGTAAAATGCTGAAAATATAGGAAAAACTTTATAGGAATCTCCTCTCCAGTTGTCTAGCCATTGTCCTTTTCACCACCCTGGGGTTTAACGGCATAGTGCATTGTTGCCTTTTTTTGATCGCATTGTTCTTTTTGGAAAACGGAAGCAAGAATCACAGGAGAACAAGGTGCTACACTTTGAATCACAGGGTGATTATTTAGAAATGTGCTCGCAAGTCTTTTTTGCTTGAAGTTTCCTCTTTTATTTATCTTTTGAATAACTTGGGGCTTTTGCAGCTTTTCGACAGAGCCTTCATCGGTGGGCCTAAATGTTTCCATGGACTCTTTCTGCAAGAAATCTGAATCAGATAAGCATCCTTCGGAGAGCTGCGATGCCTTCGGCATTCCTGAAGCAACATTGGTGCCGTCATTGCGCTCTGTATCAGTACGACGCCTCAAGTATGCCGACGGTGCTTACGTAGCTTTCACAACTGCGTAAGTTCTTGCGACCTTTACAGGTGTAGCTCAGAAGGAAAAAAAGCGGATGTAACGGAGCTTCGTGGCGGCATATGGGTTGGTTTCCACATCAATTCTACGCTCTCTGGATCGATTTATCTCGTTGGTAATTCAAAACTTTAAATGAAAGACATCCATATTATGACTGAGTTGTCCTGTTATGACTATCATTATAAGAAATTTTGGTTATCGTTTTCTTGGCTGGGCTTTGGCGGAGGCTTATGGGGCAGGGCATGGGAAAACAACGTTAGAGCTAATATGCTCCTTTGTTTTTTTTGGTTTGTTTTTGGCTCGAGTAGCTCTACAGGCCCTATATGCTTGCTTTATTGTGAGTCACAGTTTATATATATATACTTATTATTATTATTATTATTTTTATTTACGCTAATATTTACACTTAGCCCCGTATGCTTCATGGTGCCTCACAGTTAATACACATTATTATTACTATTTATTTATTTATTTATTTATTATTATTTTTATTGTTAAGATTTATATCTTCAACCGAACGAATGCTTCGGGAGGCTTTGAGAGTGTTTTGACTATATTGATAAAGCCTAATCTCAGCTAAAACGGCCACATCATTGGAGAAGGATAACACGTAAAGCAGGAAAAAGAATTTTCATTTTTGCAAATTTTAGTAAGCGCATTAAAATTTTGCGTGCGTTCATGTATTCTGTTGTTAAGCACCTTTTTCATTTTCATGATTTGACACGAAAAATAGGCAAATTATTCTCTTGTTTATTCTTTGGAGGACGTCTTGGTAAAGAAAAGAGAGAGATAAGAGCGCACAAACAAAATGCTAACTGAAGTGCAGGAGCAATTTATATTACAGTCAAATTTTCATGACTCGTTTCCTAATACCTAAAATTCAAAGGAATCAAATAACAATAAATGTTTATCTATACAAAAGCTAGCTATGACCCTCTCGTAGACCATGAGATAGCTCTCCAAGCATGATCAACAAATACGTACCATTGGAAACATAATCCCCTAAAAAACAAGAGTGGGAAAAAAAAAACCAATGCAAACCACAAAATGAATGCATCTCCCAATACAATGACACACTCTGAACGGATATCCTTTTTTTTTATTTATATTAATGGTATTATCTGCTTCAGAAGATAGAGAGAAACAGCGAGTTCACACAGTCATCCTCCTGCAAAAAAAAGAGAGGGAAAAATAAGGGAAACAAGAAGCACTTGTCAAGTACATTGAATTATCCGTGTAGAATATTATGAAAGTTTGGTAACTAGCTTGAATACGAGGCTGTCATCGACACTGAAATTAATAGACTAGCAAGTCAAAGAAACCAATCTCATGTAACCACGCAAAGAGTGTTCAAAGAACTATCTTCAAATTGTAGTAATTAAATTCACTTAACACAGTAAAAGAACCGATTCGAGAGTACAAAATCTTGTAGGCTAGCATTAACCATCAGACCAAAAGATTACTATTATATCAGATCTGATTAGTTTAGTTAACATATTGAATAATAAAACAGTTGGGAAGTGAAGAAACAAGAGTACACAATTAATAAGAGAATCTATTATCACATGGGCCTGGTCAACTTACTCCATGAAAAGAATCCCAATGGTCCTATTGTTTGAGAAAACAAATGAAAAAGTGGACACCTTGTAACCAACCACAAATTAACACCAATGGAAACATATGATATTGAAGCGTTCAAAGTATAAAAGAACAGATAAAAAGCTAAGAGCCCAAGGGCTTATCCATGTGTAGAGATAGAAGCAACTTGCTGATGCATGCTCTTCTCTATACAATTTGGACGCAATATAACAGATGACAGAAAAAGTAAACCCTAATTTCCATCTATTCAGAGAACGGTAAGCTAATCCACACGGAATTTTGACCTAAGACAGAAACATATATAAAGATGCGATAATTAAAAATAAATTGACCATACAATCAAACAAAATCTCTCACGGTCACAAAATGTAAAGGATTCTAAAAAAATGATAACTCCTGAAATAAAATATAAAACCTCCGAAAAAAGTAAACAAAAAGATAACACAACAATCAGAAGGTGCATAGGCATGAGAAAGTGTTCGAAGAGTACAATTTGGTTTCAACTGCACTAAAACAGCGGAGTGGTTTTCTCCTAAACTTCAATTTTCTCAGTGCAGTGAATGCTTACTTGCTTGCTTCTCTGCCTTCCCATTGATGCTTCCTTCGTTGATAGAGGCGATGATGATTTCTGCAAAAAAAAAAAAGAAGAAGAAAGGAACAAAAAAAAAATTGTTGACCCCGTTCGTCTACTAAATTAGTTTAGAATTTTTAAAATTTTCATTACAACTTTCTAATTTCTAATTAATTACTTACACCATTACTCCTCCAGTGCCCTCTAATTTTTTAAGTTTTTCGTTGCTGAGCATAGTTTGCAGCTTAGCTATTTTTCATGTTGGAGAAAATCCATATATTACTATGTGGTTATCAATTTTGCCCCTCACTATTTTTCTTGCTTATTTTCTTGCTACTCTCCTACATTGCTTCAGATTTTCTACTTACTTTTATTCTGCTACTATTTTTTTACTAATTATTTAGTAATTTTACAAATTTTTTGTCTAGATAATTTTTTGTTCCCCCAAGGGATATTATACAAATTTTTTACATGACTGGTTTACTATGAGGTTATCAACTTTTCCCTGTTAGATTATATATATATTTTTTTATTATGTTTATGTTACTATATTTCTCCTTTTTTGACTAATTATTTAGCTTTTTCACAAAATTTTCGCCTAGGTGATTTTTTGTTTCCACGAGGGATAGTACACAATTATTGTGCATGGCTGGTTAGTTTTGCACAAACTTGGTTCCTTAGATCCCTATTCTTCTTTTATGCTCTACTAGTATAAATTGATTCATGGAGGCAATGGCGGTTTCAACAAAATGAAAAGAATTGTTGATTACTGTCTACTGCTAATTTACCTCGGACTTTTAAAATTTTGGGTTATTTGCATACAGGTCCCTGCAAACATAGTCAATTGCGGATATATCTCTCCAAACGCGAAACTAGGTGAGTTGTCCCTACAAAAGTCCGTTATGCGAGATATATCCCTACCGTCCAGATCTGTTAGAAAATTTTCATTAACCACGGTTAAAATACTTAACCATGGTTAATTATAGTGTAAATTGACGTATTTACCCTTCTCCCTCTTCCCTCTCTTCTTCTTCCTTCTTCTTCGTCGCCGGCGAGGAGATCCGGCGGCGACGGTGACGAGATACGGCGGCGACGGCGACGGCGACGGCGACCACAATGGCAAACCTCTTCCTTTTCCTCTTCTCCCTTCTCCCTTCTTCTCCCTTTTTTCTTCTTCCTTCTTCCTTCTTCCTTCTTCCTCTTCTTTTTCCCACTTCCTCGTCGTCGGCGTTGAGGGCGATGATCTCCGGGTAGAGCTTTGGTGCCCCGGCGTTCTTCTCTCTTCTTCGTCGCCGGCGAGCCCAACTCCGCGCCGCCGCCGCCGTCGTCTGCTTCGAAGGTCCGAAGAGGAAGAGAATGAGAAGGAAAGAGGAAAACTTTGGAGGGATATTTTTGGAGGGTAAAATGGTCATTTCACGTCTCCACCGTTAAAAAACAAGTTCACTAACGGATGTTAGCAGGGGACATATCTGCATAACTTCGAACTTTTGCACGGACAACTCACCTAGTTTCGCGTTTGGAGGGATATATCCGCAATTGACTATGTTTGCAGGGACCTGTATGCATTTAACCCTAAAATTTTCGTTGTTTGTTCCTACTTTATGCTGAATTAATTTTGATATTACATTGTGGGATTTATCCTTCTGCTGTGTCTCTCTCCTTAACTACCCAATATTTTTTGGTTGCCCCTATTTCTATGCTATTTGTTCCTCCGACGCCATCTAAATTTTTAGATGCTTTGTTGCTGAGCATAGTTTGCAACTAAAATATTTTTCATCACAGAGAAAATGCGTACATTACTATGCAGTGGTCAATCTAAGCCTCTTCCAAAGTCGCCTAAAAAGATGCTATGGGTTTTACTTCTTATTTCTTTTTATGGATACTTCCCATGCTTACTTTCTCGCTACTCTCTTACATAACTTCTGCCTTCCTATTAACTTTTATTTTGCTACTGTATTTTTCTGTTTCTTTCCCTAATAATTGTTAAGTTATTATACAGATTTTCTTCCTCATTAATTTCCTATCTTTGCCGAGGAGTATTATGCAAATTTTTTGCCTAATTGTTTGGTTTTCTCAAACTTGGTTCTTTGCATCCTTGTTCTTCTTTTATGTTTGCATTATATGAATTGATTGATAGAGACAATGATGGTTTCAGCAAAATAGAAAGCTACAGGTTGGGAACAAAAAAGGAATTGTTGATTACCCCCTTTTGCTGGATTACTTCAGATCTTTTGAACCATGAATAGCAAAGCGGGGGAGCGATATCTATAAACTCTATTAATCCCCGTTCCTTTTTGCCACGTATCCGATTTACCTTAATCCAAACTAATCCAATCCCACGTCACCAGCCACTTCAGATTCCATTCGTTCTTTCACCCCGCCTCTTCGATCGCTCCTTGGGAAATCGCCGCTTCGATTCCTGCCCCGCCTCTTCGAACCTTCCCCCATAACCGCCACTTCGATCCCTCCTCTGCCTCTTCAAGAGAAATGAGAGTCTGTACGGCTCCTTCCTGGCGTTTGGGGCGTCCGATGGGGGCCATCATGAGGAGCGGAGGTGCCGGCGCGGACGGGCGCGGCAGATCGGGCGCGGTGCGCCGGTGGCTCCCGGCCTAACTCTCTCTCCGATCTCCCCACGCGGATCCGCGACGCGATCTTCGTCCTTTTTTGTCCCCTCCGTGCTGTCCCCCCCTCTCTCTCCGCGATCTGCCGTCCGATCTCCCTACCGGGATCCGCGGTCTCTCCAGACTCCAGTCGGGATTCGCGGCACGATCCTCGCCGGTGTCAGATCTGGCACCGGGATCTGCGGCATGATCTTCGCCGGCACCGCGCCCTCTCCCTGGCATATTTGATGTTATATATTCATCCGTACATATTTGATGTGCTCACAGGTCATGAAGTCAATTTGAGCTTGAGAATATCTCAACCTATCATCCAAGGTCCGAAGAGGGATAATGAATCTGGCATCCAGTTCCAGTATGGATCGTTGGAAACATCTGAAACCAAGAAATCAAAGGCAAGCAGCCCTGCTACCTTGAGATCTAAGAATCTTTATTCTTCTTTCCATTACTGTTAGCAACCTACTTAGCTAAATTTCTTTTAGTAGTTCCATTTAAGACTATAGAAGAATTATGTAATACTCGGATTTCGAACTCGAGTCCAAATACGGGGGAGATAGTAATAGTTATGTCATGATTAAGCATCCGACGGAAAAGTTATAATTAATTATGTCCTTAAATTTTCTTCACTTTCCAGTTTTCTTTATTCCTTCAGCATCAACTTAGACCAAATAGTGCAAATCAAACAAATTAGACTATAGATCCCGTATATATATATAGCAATTGTTTAATTTTTACTTGCTATCTAATTTGATTGAAGATCTGTTTTTCTAAGTAATAACAACTACTTGTGTAAGGATGTGAATTCTCGAAACCCGAGAGTTGCACTTCGACCAGAAACGACTAATTGTCGAGTGGGTATGCTTTGGAAAAGCCAAAGATGCCTAAAGCACCAAAAGTGCATCGTGAATGAAGTCCACGAGAGCAAAGTGCGAGAATCTGCACTTCTGGCAGATTTGACTCAGAGGGACCGGTCCCTGGAGGCAGAGACCGGTTCCCGTACGCGTGGTGTGCAAGGGAAATTCTCTGCGCACCAGAGTTGCTCTCGGGGACCGGTCTCCGTCGAGGGGGACACTACACCAAAAGGAGCTTTTAGTGGCACTTCAAACTGCCAGGAAAAATATGAAAAGTGCCAGGAAAGAGTTTTACCGGCAGTTGTTCCCGGCACTCACAAGTGCCGGCTAAAACTCCGTCGGTAAAAGTTTTGCTGGCACTTCTAACGAACTGCCAGTAAATATTAAATTACCGGCACCTTAAAGTGCCACCAATAAAAATATATAGTGGCACTTATAAGTGCCGGGTACTTTCTCTTTTTCGGCACTCACAAGTGCCGGGATTTCTTTCTTTTAGCGACAATTTTTACTGCCAGCAAAACTTTAAGGGCACTTGCTAATGCCGGGAGTAAATTTAAAATTTTTACTCCCAATTAGATATTCTGGCAGAAAAAAGTGCCGGCAAAAGTATTGAATTTATCCAAACAAAAAAAGTGCCGGCAAATGGTTGCAATTTTGATGCATATATATCGTATATTGTAATTAGATAAATATGGATTAATTTACACGTTACCAATGAAATGATAATTTAATTAGCCAAATTAAATATGTCATGTCAACACAAAATGTCATAAAAATTTAAACACATACAAACATCGACATCGAATAAAGTTTTAAGAAGTATCATATATTCAATATCCGTAATAAACAAAAAAAAGGACTTAGAATTAGTCCCAACAACTAAACAATATCAATATTCTCCAAGTACACATTTTAATCATCATTAACAAAATAAAGGAAATGAAGTCTTCCAAATAGTCGATCAACAGGTTACTTCATCTTCATAACTAATAACTAAACCTGCATTAGAAAAAAAAACATCAAAAGCAAAGGTGTTAAATCATAACTTATGTGAAACTACATATAAAATTCAAAACAAAAGAACTCCCTTTCAAACTCGACAAAGGTCTCTAAGTGCATCAGAAGGAGGAGGATTCAACTGAAATAAAAGCACAAGAAAATCAGAAAATGTTTTAGAGTTTCATATATATCTTTCAGATGAAATTTCAGTTCAGACAGAAGAATTTATTACTCATTGATGCCATTAAAGTTGTTTCCCAATAGTTGAAATCTAGCTAATTTCAACTAAATATGTAGGGGACAAACCTAATTTAATTCTAGTAGCCTATAAGCGCAAAATTATCAGTTACAGTCTCATACATTACTTGAACTGATCTTACCTCAATCCAAGGAATGTGAAGTGTACGAAAATCACAAAAGATATACTCTCCTTGCGGAAGTTTAAAAGAAGTCTGACGTCTAGCTGACATCCGATGCTTCAATCTCTTTTCTTCCTCGTCAAATCCAGCTATTCGTAAATTTGCCTTCTTACGTCAAACCTCTTCAATTTCATTGTCAAAGACACCCATCATTCTAATGGGCTTCTCCTGCAAATGTCAACAAGAACATTGCTGGCATGTAAGCATGGAAGATCCAAGGATTTTGTTAACTACCCTTATTCTTTCACAATTCTATTTTAACATGAACACTAACAAAGTTTATTAAGAAGATATAAGATGAAAGACCAACTACTAGAAAAGCAAAATACAAATGCATACGGTACCTCAAAAATAGCAGCTTCTTGCAAGCTTAAAGATGAGTAAACATCAGAATACGGAGTGATCATCTTTGAACTTTTTTTCGCAGGCTGTGGAACAAGAAGTCTCATAGTTTCTGGTTTTACATTAGTTAAACCTTGTAGCTTCTCTCCGAATTCTTTAACATTCCATTTTGGATCAACCTCCACGTTCAATAACTTAACTTCATCATGGATTAGAAGAAAACAAAAACTTCATTATGTTTAAGATTTAAAAACTAAAAAGGGGTTGAGAAAAAAAAATGGTTTTTGTGTGGCTTTTACGTACCAATCTTTATTCTGAGGTGAATCTAATTAATGTTTTCTTGATCTGCTGGAAAATTTAGTTGATGAGAAATAATAGGATGTCCATGATCTTTAGCTAGAACAACTCTTTCTTTTTTGGGAGAAAGATTGTATATATGTTACCCACTTCATTTATTGTTTTTAAAATGAACTAAGCTTGAAATGAAAAGCAACTAGAGGTTTTGAATTTAGGACCTTACAACTCTTTACTATTATTCAATAATAACTACATTTATGGAGCCAGTGAGGACAAAACAATATATATTTAACTATATAAAAAATCACATTTAGAGGGAAAAAAACAATATGCAAAACCAAAACTAGCTTCTGAGGTTCAATAACTTATCTCCTCATGGCTTAGAAGAAGAAAACAAAAACTTCATTATGTTTTAGATTTAAAAACAAAAAAGGGTTTGAGAAAAAGAACATATAGTCTTTGTGTGGCTTCTCCTCTTATTCTGAGGTGAATCTAATTGTTTTCTTGATCATCTGCAGGAAAACTAGGATATTTGTCCGTGATCTTAGGCTAGAACAACTCCATTTCACAACTCGTTACTCTTATTCAATAAATTAATTGCTAAGATAGTCATCTAGCTCTCTAAGAAATAATATCCTAAGAATTATTCTTATGATCTAAATTAATAGACCATATCTCACCAATTCTAAAAGTCGTTTATCTCCGCAATTCTAAACCATGTTTATGGTTATCTAATAGCAATCATATACGAACTGAAAGAAAATAAAAAAATAATATAGCAGGTATCGAATTTACCAAATTACAACAGATCAAACAGGACAAATAAAAGCTTTAGGGAAAACTACTGAATAGCTTGAAAAAAAAAAAACAGTAGCAGATGTCGAAAAGGAAAGTTTTTAATGGTCGGATCGAAGCTCAATCACAAGTTTGGGGAAAACTCACCAGATATTTGATCGATAATCGAGGAGAATGAAACGAATCGAGAGAGACAGGGTAAAATCTCCCAGAAACCTTAATCAATAAAAGCGAAATTAGGGTTTGCTGAGTACGATGATCGCACCTCTCCACGCAGATTCCCGCTTTTTGGTGGGCTGCTACAAAGAGGCGTGCGACGCGGACCAGGTTTGTTCGATCAGTAACTATGGCATCAGCAAAGAAGATCAACAAGTGTTTGCAACATTGAAGCATACATTTAGTATTAAAAAAAAAGGGTTTCCATAGCATTGCAATTCTATGAACTTTAATCACTAGAGGAATAGAAAAATGAGAGCTAACCCCAAGATATCGCCACCACCTCCTCCACCTCCTCCTCCTCGTCTTCGTTGTCCTCCTCGCGAACCAAACAAAACGAGAGAAGTGAGAAAGAGTATGTGAGAGCGGGGTCGAACGAAACCCTTGTTATTGCAAAACCCTAAAATACTGCCGCTTCCTCCTCGCGAGAGAGGTCGTACGAAACCCTAGATATGGCCACCTCCTCCTTCCCCTCCCCCACCTCACGAGAGAGCGGGGTCGTAGGAAACCCTAGACCCTTGCACGGCGCCTAGGGTCGCGAAAGAGTGTGTGAGAGCGGGGTCGCAGGCGCCTGCACGGCGGTGAAGGCGGAGGGGTCTCGGCGCGCCGAGGGTGATGCGGGCGTAGTGACGCGAGGATCTCCTGTGCGACGCGAGGAACCGCCGACGGCGAGAGGAATCCGGTGTAGAGATGCTTCGTCTTTTGGTGGCGTTACGGTTGGGGAGTGGAGGAGGAGAGATCTAGGCGTGCGGACGAGAGACCTAGGGCGCGGCGCGCGTAAGCTTTTTTTTTTTTTTTTTTTTTTTTTTTTTTGCCTTGCGCGCGAAGCTAAATTTTTCCTCCTGCTCAAAACCCGGCGCTTCTTTTGGGCAAAATTTCGATATGACCAAAGATGGATTTTGGTGTACTTAATTAAGGGCAGTTATTTAAAAGTGCCCTTAATTACTAACTATTAGTGGCATTTTGTACAAAAGCCATTAAAAAAGTGTCACCAAAGATGGATTTTGGTGTAGTGGGACCGGTCTCCCCAAGCTACAGGTCCCTGTGGGGACCGGTCTCCCAAATTGGAGACCGGTTCCCGTACGCGTCCCTTTGAGAGCAAGCTCTCGGGGACCGGTCTTAGCAGCAGGGACCGGTCTCCGAGGGACCGGTCTCGGCGGCGGGGACCGGTTCCCGTGCGGGAAATTGGGCTGACAGAGGGCTCACCCGCGGGGAGTGCTCTTTGGGACCGATCTCCACATGGAGGGACCGGTCCCTCTGGGCGAAAACAACCCAGTCAAAGGCTGTTGATATATGAAAAGTGGAGGGGTTTTTATGCAATTTGGCATTAGTGAGAGTGTATAGATGGCAAGGGGCCCTCTCTCACCCTCTCATTCCTTCACTCTCCCCCTCTCACTCCGTTCTCTCTCTCTCTTTCTCTCTCTTGAACGGAAGAAGAACAAGGAGAAAAGGAAAGAGAAGAAGAAGGAAAGGAAGGAGCTCTCCCTCTTCCCCTTCATCTTCTCCTTGGTTTAGAGCTAACCTAGAGGTAAGCTCCCTTGAACCCTAGCTTCTAGAACTTAGGGTTTTGGGTTTTGAAGCTTAGAAATGGGCCAAATGGGACCCTAGCATGATTCTAAAGAGATCAATCCCATGTGTGAGGGATTGAATCTAGTAGGTTTGCTATAGGTGCAAACCTAGGGCTCCAAAATGGGATTTTGGTAAATGTAGAGGTTTGATCTCAATTGATCATGTCTAAACCTAATTGCTAGGTATCTAAACGCGTTGGCGAAGACGGATTGACGTTTCGTCGAACGGTTTAGAAGCTAGAGGCAAAACAAGGTTGATCGGGCTTCGTTTCGACCAAAGCGGTCGAGAAATCGTCGAAGCAAGTGCCGAGGGGTCTTCTTAGAGCCTCAACATCTTCGAAAAACATTAAAAGGCGGGGGGTGCCTTACCGAATACTTCAAACTCCTTTCTATGTCTTAGAAGTAAATAAATTTCATCTCTTGCATGTAGCATCGTAGAATTGCATGTTAGACTATTCCTTATGCTTTCTAGTGATAACCTAGTGTACGTGGAATGCTAGGTGAATGGATAGGTGAGGATTGGGTCTGGACGTGGATTCTAGAGTGCTAAAGAAAGAGATGGACTTGGGGGTTATTTAATGACATAGATCGAGTGGCATCTAATGTAAAGTACATGACGAGTGGCATTAACATAGTGTATTTGACACTAGAGGTCTTCGGACATAGGGATAGGTGAAATTCCAAGAGAAATGGCTCGTGAACATAAATCTTAGTAAATCTAAGCACATGTGATTGTTGGTCGGAATAGTGGAGTTCCGAGAGAGTTGTTAACCCTAGTTGTAGGGTATCCTCACGTGGAGAGGATAGATCAAGCTCACGGTCTGTATTTGTGGTGGTATAGCCATCGGTGTCGTCGAGTACTCCGGAGTGTCGCACGATCAGGACCACGTGGAGGTCCACAGACAATCCCGGGTTGGAGTGCACGTGGAGCCTCCTCCCCAAAACGGGATTTATATGTGAGGCGTAGGCGAACCAAAGGGTATCGCCACTAATTGGGTAAATGGACAAATAGCAAAGTAATTGAACATTTGGTTATTGAACATAGTGAGAACTTGTTAGCATGATAGTAAACATTTACTATATGATGCATGCATACAATTTACAAGATTATGGGCATAGTAGCATAGATTTCCTATTATGCATTTACAGCTTTCAGATATCTATCTATATACCTAGCTGTTACTTGTGCCCACTTGGACCTAGTGGGGAGATCGGTGGAGTCGGTGGCCGAGTCCACTGGGAACTGAGGAAGTTAGTTCTCACCCCACTCTATTTTCAGTGTTTGGTGCAGGTTCATCGGGCGAGGACCGCGGTAAGGGCATCGGCCCCGATCAGTGAGCACCTGGTAGATTAGTAGCTTCCTTATGCATTAGAATACCTTGTATCTAGATGCTATACTTGGGAGAGCTATGTATTTTGAGTAAATGATCATGTATTCATTTTTGGAAGAAAAGTTGTAAATGTATATGATTACAAATGATGTAATAGCTAAGTATTCTCTCTTTGTTTCACTTGTGTATTTACTCGTGGATTACTTGCTCTCGTTATTGTTGGCACTGTTTGTGCCCTCGTTGATTGTGTATGTTTAGAATTTAGTTTTCTTGGGTAAATTCTCGTACACGATCAGTTGTGAAGCCTTGGGCGGGCGGGAGAGGTGCCGTCCGTCCGGCGTCCGCTCGGCGCGCCCGAACCGGACCAAATCGGTAGCGGTTTTCGGGGCGGGGGCGTGACAACTTGCAAGTTTTTCATTGATGATCTATCTAATTTTACAGCAAAATAGAAGCTGCAAGGTCTTCCTGAGCATGGATTTATCACTGCTGATTATACATTTGTCAATATTTAGGTTAAATTCAAGATGGTTTGATTCCAACTCGCATCTCTTTTTTTTCGTTTCTTCTGTTGTTTTGGACATTAGGGCTTATGACAAGGCAGCTATAAAATGCAATGGGAGGGAGGCTGTAACCAATTTTGATCCTAAGACCTATGAAGGCGAGCTACTTGCTGATGTCGATGTTGAAGGTATTATACCCATGCTGCAATTTCCCTCTATCTATTTAAAAGTTGCGGGTTTTTTTTACTATCCTTCAGATAATTTGTGTGTTGTTATATATTCATCCGTACATATTTGATGTGCTCACAGGTCATGAAGTCAATTTGAGCTTGAGAATATCTCAACCTATCATCCAAGGTCCGAAGAGGGATAATGAATCTGGCATCCAGTTCCAGTATGGATCGTTGGAAACATCTGAAACCAAGAAATCAAAGGCAAGCAGTCCTGCTACCTTGAGATCTAAGAACCATACATTTGTTAGTTTTGGACCTAAATTGTTCTACGTGACACTCCAAGGACTAATTGATTGAAATCAGAGTCAAATTTTAAGCACTGAATTATGAGAATTGAAATTCTGAGGGCAAATAATAATCCAACCCAAACTTTGGTGACTGAGTTTGTAATTAACCCCTGTTTATCTTTCTTTTATTTTGTCGCACTACTCGCATCATTTACTGAATAGTAACTACTGCTTTTGTATTACCTGAAGTTTGGTGCAGAAAGGAGAATGGATTTATTTTGATTTTTTTTATTCGGGGGGTTTGTGTGGTGCGTGATCGAATTTTTCGATGGTTGTGGTGCATTGAGGTGTTCGATAGAATGCCGAGGTGAATTACTCGATATATGTCCACTCGGAGCCGGGATTTGTGCTCGATCGCTCTACGACGCGGTCAGCGTTCTTCTACGATCAGCAGCTGAATGAGAGCATTAAGGTATTGTATTGCCTATAAAAATCCTGATGTTGTTGATAGATCAAAGATGAGTTTGGGATGTGATGTTCTGATTGCTGTGTGTTGTAGGTGTCATAGGGAGAGTTTGCTATGATTGAGGCGGAGTGGCGCTTCTTGCAACCGTGCTTGAGGATCCGGCAAACCAGTTGATTTTTTTCGATCTCTGAGGTTCTCAACCACATAAAGTTATTGTTATGGAAAAAGATTTGGCTTTTTTTTTTGTTGTTATTTTTGGCTTTGGGAATGGTCATTTTTTTATTTATTTTTCATATCTCTGTTTAGTAAGTTAGTGTTATTAGTTATGAATTGTTGAGAAACAGAGTAAAGTATAGAATTGTGTGATTTCGATCTTCCTTGGCTATCCGCTGTAGAAAAGTTTGTTTTGCTTGAAACATATCTGGATCCACAATAAATTTTAAATTTTTACTATTCCAAAAGAGAAATGGAGGAAAGTATCTCAAGTCTTAATTTAATCTCTTCGATTTCACTTCTTAAACAGTTTCAACTTAGTTATTATTAGACATATATTTTTGTTGGAAAATTTGTTGTGATGGCAATTATACTTTTTATTTCAGTGAATCACTTTAGTTAGAAAGCATGCGAAGGTCATAGTTGCCGGCAATGTCGTTTATCCTATATTCAAACGGCATTGCAAGTAATTCAACAACTTCTCTCGATACATACATACAATATTTGCACTTCATGAAAATTTTGAATATTTTTCCTGTGCGTTGTAGCTTCAGTATAGCAGTGTACTACAGAAAGTTGAGCTTCAAGTTTCTGATGATAGAAATTAAAAGAAATGTGTTCGACATTTATTTCTCCTCCTATCTGTTTCTTATATTATAAAATCCCAATTTCGCTTTTTAAGATGGCCCATCAGAATTACGAGTTAGCCGCATCAGAGATCTGTATACTGTATCGTTGTCTAACATGAAACAGTTAGAGGGAGCATGATCAGACAGGAGCATAATTAAACAGAACCATCATTGCCTTGCATTAAAGAGTTGAACTTTTAAAAATTTCTCATATACATTGAAATATTTTTATTTTTGCAAATAAATTTTTAACTGATACTTATTAATTACAAATGTATATTTATTATGAATCTGTTAAAAAATTATATATATCTATCCACAGCATCGCGTGGGTTACTACACTAGTTAAATTGATTTTGATTGGTTTGCAATTTTAATATATATATTATAAAAGTAGATGTTTAAAATCTTAGTACACGGAGGGTCCATAGCTCAGTGGTAGAGCAATTGACTGCAGATCAATAGGTCACCGGTTCGAACCCGGTTGGGCCCTGTTATTATTATTATTAATTTTCACTTTAATTTAACTAGTTCTTATTTTTAAATAATTTTAGTTAATTAAATTTGAAAAACTTATTAATTTTTAAATGGCGTAGAGTTTGAGCAATTTTTGTACATTTTTACATTTACATATTATTCATTTTCATTTTCCCTTCAGTATAATACTTATTAAATAAAACGATGTGATAAATACCATTTTTATAAATACATCACCAAAACGATCAATCTTGATCTAATCCAGTAATTAATTATAATCTGGAATAGTTATTGATTACTTTAGAAAGTAATTTTTAGAGTCCCAAGTTCATACCAAGATGATAAAATTTGGTTAAATTTAAAGTTTGCTACGTTAGTTCACACTTGCGCACACAATTTATTTATAAAGTTTAGTAATACTTCGCATCAACTTTAGCGATGTTGAATATAAATATTAAAAATAATATTATTTAACGACTTAAATTTTTAAAGAATAATAATTATTTTAAATTTCAGATAATTTAATATAGTATCAAAATTAGAGATTCTTAGTTCCTGTTCCATCGGATTTAAAAGTATTTAATTTAAGTTCATGAAAATACTATCCTGGGGGTCAATCTCGTTTATTTTTAATTGTTCAATTTATCTCTCTACTTGCACGGAGCAGCAGAGTGCCGAAAAATAATTTTATCTCAAATCAAATAATTTAGGCTTAGTTTAGTATTGAGATCTATACGATACTATTAAATAAAATTGAGTTAAAATAAAAATATATTATAAATATATATTTTTGAATCGGAATATATAAAGCGTAATATTAGATACGAAAATAAATAAAATATTTTATCATCGTATTTTTCTACCGCACTAGTTTCTCGTAATTTCAAACGAAGCATTAGAAAAGTGGTTTTTTATTGCAATAGATTTCTCATAAACTTTTATTTTAAAATAAACCTATTAAATTTTTATTTATAAATATGGTTCTATAAACGCTTTTTAAAACCGGTGAATTATTCACCGCTTTCTTTATTTTTTTTATTTATTTTTATATTTTTATATTAATAAAAGCGGTGAATGGTTCATCGTTTTTATTTTTTTTCTACTTAAGTAGTTATTGATGCGGTGAATCATTCATCGCATTGAGAGGTTTATTTTTATAATTATTTTTATAATTATAAAAATTGATAAGATTATTTACAAAAAAAATTTTAGAAAAGTATTTTCGGAATGAGACTTTCAAAACGTTTCCGTATTTTTTTACGGGATCCAAACACCCCATAAAAAATTCAAAACTCATCTCTCTTGCCGCCCATTTTTCTCTATTCTTCCACCCAACCCCCCTCTCTCTCTCTCTCTCTCTCTCTCTCTCTCTCGCTTTTGCTCTCGTCCCTCTCCATCCCTCTCGCTCGACGTGGACTCGTCACGTTGTCTTCCTCCTCCATTTCGATCGAGAATCAGAGCTCGATCCTAAGTTCCTCTTCGATCGGTTGTGGTAAGGATTAGGGTTCTAGCGTTTACTATTTATTTTATTTTTTTTAGAAAAATTAATTTAGATGAAAATAATCGGAAGTATATTTCATGCTTTGATGCTGGAGATTTTCTTTTCAGAAATTTGCTAGTTTATAGTTTCATTTTAAGATTCGTTCTCAGTTTTAGTGATTAAATCCAAGTTGTATGCTTCCTTTACAGTATTTAGGTAGCCGAATCGAAACCCTAATTAGTAGTTGATTTGATATAGACGGCTGTAGAAGGTGAAGGATTTCACCACGCCGTAATCGGTGTGAACCCTGTTTTATTCGGTGTAGAAACACCGCAATGTGTTTTTTAGTGACCGGTGAACCGTGACTTGTATAAGTAGTTCAATTTCTGCATGTTGCGGACCGACATACAAAAATGATTGTTAAGTACTGATGCTAAAATTGTATGGAGCCGGTATGGGGCACCATTTTCCGAATTTGTTTCAGAAACTTGATAAATTCCATTGCTTCATCATGAGAAATACTGATCACATATTATAATGTAGGTTGGTTTACTCTGTTTGTACAAATTTATGAAGCATCTTTACAAATTTATTAGCTTTACAATCCGATACTTTCTTATATAATCTCATGTTTTCTTGATGAATGGTGTTTGCCTCTTTGTAAAGCTCTATGTTTTCTTGCTGTATGAGATTTCCCTGTAATGAAACTATATATTGAAAGATTAGCTAATTGAAATGCACCGCATATGACTTAAAAATAAAAGTAAGTTGTCTATGATGTAGAACCTTCTGATTTAATTCTCAAATCTTGATCCCGCTCGATTTAGGGTTTGTTGGTGTTCTTTGATCGCTATAGTTTGTTACTGTTCATTTTGTTGATTTGATATAACAAGAGATTGAGGCTATCAATTGTGAATTCTTATTGCATTGGGTGTTTACTATAGGAGGAGAGTGTCACTTGTCAAAGGGGGAGCGAGAGAGAGAGACACTACAACAAATAAGCTATGTAGCAATAGTTTTTTTTGTGGCAGATAATAAAAATGTCACTAAATAAAATATTTAGCGGCGATTTCTAAAACTCCCTCTATTTATTTTCTTGCGGCAGCTTTTGATTCTTTTTTGGCTATTATACCATTGCCACTAATTAACTAGTTTTTAATGACGACACAATTAATTCTAATTATGCAACTATTAACAATATATATATATATATATATATATATATATATATATATATATATATATATATATATATATATATATATATATATATATATATGCAAATCAAATAATTTTTAATAACGTCATAAATTTGCAAGTTAAATTCAAGATTAGAATATAAATTAAAAAATTAAATTTAAATTTAAACTTTGAAAATAAGTTTGAATTTAAATGTAAAACGTATATTTGATTTAAAATTCTCGTAATTCAAATTCTAAATTTAGAGAAAAAAATTTAAATTTAAATTTAAAAATTGATCTTGTATATTGTAGTTTCGAATATGAATGAGTTGATACATTTTTTTTAGAATTTATTGTTTTTGAATTTAAATTTTATTTTATTTTAAATTTATCAAAGAGTTAAAAAACAACAACAAAGGGTCAATTTCAAACTGACCTATAGTTGAGGGACATAGTGATTTAAAACCCTTTTCACAAGAGATCAGATCACTCATTCCGTTTATTTTTTCTTTGCTTTCCTTTGACCTTTTAACCTAGCTAATTAACGATGACATCTCCATCCTCAGCGCCCCATCTCCGCCTCACCCTTCTCTGCCCTATCGACTCCACCTCTGCCGACCTTCCAAGATTATCTTCTCAATCGACTCGGCCCCTTTCTTCTCCGGTCCCTCTCTATCGTCGACTTGCCCGACCCCATCTCCTCAGGCGACTTTCTTACGGAACCCTTTCGATCTTCATCACTGCCCAATCTCTTCTAGTCACCTGCTACCATCAACGACATTAGAAATTTTTACCATCTTTTAAGGTTTATTTTTTTATCGATTTATATTTTTATATATATTTCAATTTTTTTTGCTCTGTTGGATGATTTTTTAAATTATACAAATCGCATATCTATTTTATTATGTGCTTTATTGGCCTCTAAGCAGCCCTATATCATTCAATAGATATGCTTTTTTTGTACAACTAATTTGAACCATGCACTAGACTGAAGGAGAACTTTCAAGTAATGTTCCACCAATTAACTTCATTACCCATACTTAATTTCCAGGGCAAGAAAGATTATATTTAGGGCGCATTCGGTTCGTGTTATCTTTTTAAGATACCTAGTAATCTAATCGGAATCTGAAAATATGACGATGTTTGGTAAAATACATCAAGTAATCTATTTGGTAATCTTATACCCTCTTGGTAATGAGATTAATTCTAAAGTGCTAATCCTATTCCCTTGGGAGAGGCTAGGTATCTCACATTAATTATTGGGGGGGCTTTTTTGGAAAATAGCTCCGATTTTTTATATTTTGCAAAAATAATCCTATCAGAAATAAAACGTCGAACGCGGCGTGGCAGTGTGTTTAAGTTGAACACGGTGAATGGTTCACCGTGTTCAATACTATTGGACACGATGAACCATTCACCGTGTTCAATACATTAGTATTAGTATTGGACACGGTGAACCATTCACCGTGTCCAATACAACTATCAGGACTTAGCCATTTTGGCTAGACCCTTACATTAGTATTGGACACGGTGAATGGTTCACCGTGTCCAATACTAATGTATTGGACACGGTGAATGGGTCACCGTGTCCAATACAATTGAACAATACATTTGTATTGAACCGTGTCCAACCATTCACCGTGTCCAATACATTAGTATTGAACACGGTGAACCATTCACCGTGTTCAACTTAAACACCCCAACCCGGCCCGCGTGGCCATGACGTAGCGCGCGGCATTGATGGCATGGATAGGACCATTTTTGCAATTTATTTTACAGTAGAACTATTTTGCAAAATATAAAAAGCCGGGGGGCTATTTTCAAAAAAAGCCCTTATTGGGTAATGTTGGAGAACCCGTCCCGATCCCCTCTCAAAGCGATACTCTCCCCGACCCCGCGATCCCCTCTCACAGCGATACTCTCCCCGACCCCGTCGCAATCCCCTCTCGCAGCGAAACTCTCCTCCACCATGCGAGACTCTCCCTTCTCTCGACCTAGGGCATCCATGGCATGATCACCTCCACCATGCGATACTCTCCTCGACCTCTTCTCTCGACCTAGGGCATCCATGCCATGATCACCTCCACCAGTCATTCCCGCTCTCCTCTCACCCCGTCGACGAGTCATTCCCGCTCTCCTCTCACCCCTCTTACCCCATCTCCTGCAGGCGATCGCCTCCTCCGCAGTCGCAGGTCTTTTCGCCATCTTCCTCTTCCTCTGCTTCTTGTTGTCTTCGTTTAGATTCCCAGACCTATGAATCCTTCTCCTAAATGTGCGTCCATTGGTAGGTTTCTTTATTGGGAGGAATCCTCTTAGGGTTCGTTTGAGATTGTTACGAGATTGCGTTACATAATGGGAGAAACTCCAATGTGTTCTTTGAAAGTGAGCTTAATGCGCCCGGAACTTTTAATAATGTGTCAATTGGGTGAGTTTCATCATCTGATGTTAGGTTAATTGATAGAAAAATGATGTAAAGACACACTAATTCGATGTTTTCCGACAAATTTTTTTTTTTCTTTTTTGGAGAGAAAGGTAGCGAGCTACCGCTTTGTTCATTTTTCAGGAATAAATAAGCTAGAAGTGTGAAGCATCCATACTTCGAATTCGAGATCTTGGGTGCTAATCATCAAGCGCTTAGCCAATTTTGTTAGGTACGGTCAGTAAGCTCTAATTCGAACTTGGGACAAAAACTTAGCTGTAAGAAAGCCTCTGTTCACTTGAGAAAGATATTTGCTAGTAATTTTGACCATCCAATTTGTTAAATGGTAAGCTCTAATCCATGTCTTTAGGGTACACGTGGGTTTGAAAATGGGTCATCCTGCATTCAGATCAGTTTTCATCAGTAAAATCAATGTCAAATAACAAAATGGGGCAATTTCATATGTCTACAGAAGTTCAGGAGGCATTAAGTTTGTTTTATAAGAATAATGTGTGAAGTGAAATTACAATAACCCCTTTTTTCATCGTAATGATTCAGTTAGAATACAATTTCTGCGGTCCCATAAGAAAGCACAAAAGCATATCCCTACATGTTTTTGGCCTAACTTTTCTTTGCCTGATAGCGTTAGATAGCCCTCAATACCAAATGGGCCCTATGGACACTTTGGATGAGCAGTTTCTTGGTCCTTAAAAATGTTTGTTAGTGGAGAACCCAAATTCTATAGGGTTTAATCTGTAATTTCATCTGTCTATTGCTCTTCTGTTTATTATATTTCAGCAATTCTATTTTTTTTTATTAGAGGTTGTGGGGAGGATCTTTGGATAAATTGTTTTCTTGTAGAACGACTAAACTTAAAGATGGAAGATAAGCAGGATAAGGTCTTATTTAGCCCTGCTTCTTTTTCAGCTGTAGTTTTATGTAATAGAGCACTCAATAACCAAGAAAGTCTAGAGCTTTTACTGTCATAGTAATCAGAATGTGATCTTAAGGTCTAAAAATAGAAGCTCTAATTTAAAATTTTTGATTCTACGTAAGTTGTTATGGCGAATGTTATATAGTGCTTCTTGTAGTGGCACTTTGTGTGTGCTGTGGAGCATTCGACAAACAACACTACACCTTACAACTGGTCCAAATAGGCCAAGATTTTGATAAATATTGCTGCCTCTTAAGTGTATTCAGCTGTTCAAGAGTTGCTCATAGTTTGGTGAAAGCTAGTTAGGTATAACTTGAGGAAAGGAAGAAATTATTTTATATTGCACTTATTTAGTTACTATTAGAGGCATCCAGTGTTTGAAAAGGCGCGAGGCGCAAAAAGGCGCAAGACTCTCTTGGAGCCTAGGCGCGAGGCGCACTGCGAGGCGCGCGCCTTAAGAAGGCGAGGCGCACATACTAAGACTAATTTAGTTTGATGTTCTACATTAAAAAAACTCTAAAATAACCATACAAAAATAAAATAACTACACATGCATATAGATTCTCAAGTTAAAAGAAATATATTTCAACTTTCAACTTAAAACTTAGAAGTAATTGCGATGCTAATGTTTTCATTTGGTCATTTTTCAAGTATCATCCTCGTCCTCAACCTCATCCTCTTCGTGCTGCTCCTCCTTGCTTGTTCCTGCCAAGATGGCTGAGGATGCTTGCTGGAAGCCCATAGACAGAGAAGAGATAGGAGAACACAAGAGGGAGAGAAGAGGGCGGTAGAAGGAAAGAAGGCGAGATAGATTTCATTAGGGTTTTTTTAGATTTCTTTTAGAATCTTTTACTAATCTTATCGGGTTAAAACATAACATTTCTATCCGAAACCCAACAACCCAATAACATTTAATCCAAAACCCAATAACATTAAATATTGCGAGGCGCGCGCCTTATGTGCGCCTCGCGCTCACCGAGGCGCGCGCCTCAGGGTTGAGGCGCGCGCCTCAGCAATAGCACCTCGCCTCGCTATTGCTGAGGCGCTGATGCCCGCGCTCGCGCCTAGGCGCTGAGGCGTGCGCCTCAAGCGCGCCTTTTCAAACACTGGAGGCATCTTTTGTTGAATAAAGTGTAGGGCCATTTTGAGTCTGGATAGACACCACATGAGAAAAGTTGCATCCAACTGATTATTCAGTTGTTGAGTTCTACTGTGACTACTTGGTGATATACGATTTATACTTTTGTAGTATACGAGTATGCTCATGTATACAGCTCTCATGTTTCATTTTGTGCATGATTAAGTTGAGATTGTTTAGCATTCTGAGTGGCTGTTCTTTTACTTATTTGACGCATTCTCTTTTAGTTTTGTTAATTTTGTTGACTTTTATGTGTCTTCCTCTAATAACATACATCAAGTTATCGAGTCTTTAGGAAGTCTCCTTATTTTCGTAACGACACAATTCTCTGAGTGCATTGTACTTGAATTACTTTTTCAATTATCTGCATTGTCCTTCTGGCGATTATGTACAAATTTAGGTTTCTTGTGATTTAGTTTTTTCTTTCTGTTCTGCACATGTATAAAGGGCATGAAAAACCAAAATATTTTGGCAATTAGAAGTAATTTTACTTCTCCTTTGACATCTCACTGTCCTGAATACATTATGAATTTCTGCTTTTGTACAGCTCCCAATGAAGAAACCACTTTTTCCTATGAAAAGTGTAATCGGTCATGAAAAGCTTGAAGAGGAAGATCTATTGAAGCTTTTGAGACAATATTTTAGACATTCTGAGTTTAGGGAAAGCAGTTGGAGGCCATTAATGCTGTTCTATCAGGTTTTCTTCACATATTTTTGAATATTTGCTAATATATTTTCATAATCATTAATGCTATTCTTTTCCTTATGATTTTTGTTTATACTATATCTACAATTGAGAAATGTTTTGTTAAGCAAAGCCTTTTCAGAAAAAAGGCAGTGTTGTGAAGGCTTTAAAGAATCTTGGTTACCTTTTTTACAGGAAGAGATTGCTTTTGTTTGATGCCAACTGGAGGTGGCAAATCCATGTGCTATCAGATTCCTGCCTTAGCCAAGTCCGGCGTGGTACTTGTGATCTCTCCCTTGATAGGTGAATGATCTCTATTTTAGGCATTTTAGGATAAAGCTTTTACAATTGAAAGGACACTATGAAACTTATGAGACAATTTTGACGATGTTGACTGTGGCTTTCAAACTTCTGAGCAGCACTGATGGTAAGCTTGTTACTATTAACTTTCTACTGTGGTGTTGTTTGGCTAGTTTATGAAAGTTTATGTGGACTCGTATATGTAGGAAAACCAAGTTGCTGATTTGAAGAGTAAAGGAATTTCCGCTGACTTCCTCTCTTCAACACAGAGCCGGCAAATCAGAGAGAAGGTCAGTACTTCATTAAACCATTTTCAATGACTTTAAGAAAAAAATCACTGTCTTTATGCTCAGTTTTATGTTTAACTCAAGGAACACTTTTCTTTTAATGGCATACTTAACTCATATTTGCTGCTGCTAAACGAGTTGATTCTCTAAAGTTGTTGTACTGCAAACTGCACTTAAGGAATGAGTTTATTTGGGTGGTACATAAGTATAGATGTTTTAGAGTTATCAGTTTGCGACTTTGTGCATCCAGCTATTCTTGTAAGCTTTGGCAAATAATTATCAGTTGTTTCATGCTCTCGTGTTTTTACTTATCTCTGTCATAACATAGATTGCGATTGTATATTGCTTTCTATCTCTATGTCATAACATAGATTGCGATTGTATATTGCTTTCTATCTCTATGTCATCGATTCCTTCTTGCTCATGTCAGTCAGCATGGAGCGGCACATATTATGCCAACAGAATCTTTGATTCTTCTGGTGCACTTGTGCAATTAGCTACTTTAGCCCCAAAAATCATCTATTCATATATTTCTCCCATAGAAGAGTTTTGATTTCATTTCAATATCTTCTTTTCAAGTCTTTGTGCTTTTGAATTATTGAATTTGATGGGACCGAAAGTAGTTTTTGTTACATGTGTTCCCCAATTCATCATTCTCATCTTCATTAAATCCCCTTACCAATCTCGAATAATATGATGAAATTAATGACAAACAGTGGGCAGATCATTTAGATCTTTCAATTTAAGTATACTTGTGCATTTTCATGATGAAATTAGATAAAATTGAGACCTGCGTCTTGATTACCCCTTGCATAAAACTTTGCTTTCATTTGAACTTTACACTTTACCACTGTTTCAAATAAGTCCAAAAATTTGAGATGATCACTGAAGTTGGATGTAGGTTTGACATATCACATTAGTTTTACAATTGGACAAATATCTAAGTTATAAAATATGTAAATGTAAATAAAAGAGATTTTCTTCATAATTAAAGCTATAAAAATTGGTTATTTATAGAGAAATTTATTGTGATTACTACATGTAACAACAATTCTCGGCCAACTTGCTTTATGAAATTTTACACCAAATTCAAACACCATCAAAATTTTTTTGGGCCTCTTTGACATAGTTTTAAAGTGCAAGGTTCAAATTGAAACAGAATTTTTCGCAAGAGGATAATTGAGAAGGTGCAAGGTGCAAGAGGGTATTTTGCAATCTAGCCGTAAATTTGGAAGAAATCAAGTCCTAATGAAATTAATGAGATATTAAGTTATATGATAACTTTTACTTTCTTTAGAATTTTGTTTGCATCATAAATGTTAGTTCTTCCTAAAGTATTTACTTTCATGATACTTTTATTACTTTTAATTTTTTCTAATTAAAGCAGTAAAATTAGATTATGTTTAATTTATATTTTAATAGAGAAATTAAAAATATGGTTTGCGGGCTACTAGATTTTGGGTCCCGTTAGTGGTGGATTTTTAAGCCGGTCGGATCGTGGAACAAATGCTTCGGTAGTAATGGAGGCGGTGTGGAAGGTTAAGCGGATTTGGTGTTGTGGTGTCTCCTACTTCGAGACCTTATCCATTTGCATACTTACACAGGCTTAAAAATAATAATTTACTCAATTGGTTGTAATCCCTAACATTAAAAATGTTGACATATAAATTGGTTATACATATGAATTTGGCAACGTAATGTATACATATTTTTTAAAATTGTTGATTTCTAGAACAAACTAGTATGGAGATGCCAAATTTTACACTTTTAAGTTTTTGGTAATATATATATATTATTTTTAAATTGAACAATTATTTTAATTATCAAATAACTCTGTGCACAATATGTATAGATACACAAGGTGCAGGCAAATAATTTGAATCGTTGTGGTCCCATTGGCCTATAGGCTACAGGATAGGTGCGGACCATACCTACGTGGTTTTGCACCTCGCAATTTTGGAAAAAAGAATGAGCATTAAGGGCAAGGTTTTAAGTGCCCGTCGGCACGGGCCGTATCCACCGTGCTATACCGTGCCAACAAGATACCGGCACGATACAGACCCCGTGCCGATGGCACAGCTCAAAATCCTCTATTTTTTAAATTAGCAAGTAATTTACTCAATAAAGTTCAAAAGATGTGATAAAAAGACATAATAAATAGTTAGAATATTTATTTCATAAGAAAATAAATATTTCATGCTATTATGCGTCGACACACAAGAATTTTTTTGACCGGCACGGCTCGGCACGCACCGTGCCGTACCGTGCCAGTAAGTTTCCAGTATGACCCCGTGCCACGGCACTTAAATCCTTGATTAAGGGTGTGTTTTTTTTCATCGAAACAGAGTGAAGTGGTTCTTGACCGTAAATGTCCACTTCTATTGTTTGGTTCACTATAAATTCACCTTCGGTCGAAACGCAAACTCCTCAAACTACCGTAATTGACTTCGCCCACCCAAGGCTGAAGTCAATTACAAGGAGAAAAAGTTAGAAAAAATCATAAAATATTAATGAGTGGAGAACTTCAGCTTTTACGTCATTTACTTTTTGCCAAACAAATAGCATAAATGAGAAAACTTAACTTCCACAGCTATAGAAAGAAACACAAGAGAAGTGATTTTCACCTGAAGTCTAGTTCAACTAAAAATTTACTTCAACCTAACTTCACCTTTGATGAAACAAACAAGCCCTAAAGAGTAAAGAGCATTGCCGTGATAATTTTGGAAAACCATGTTTATTCATATTTTATTGGTTTGGCTTTTTGAAATATTTTGTATTGGATTGTTTTGGCTTGAACATATTTTGCTTGGTAAAAATGTAACCTTTCGTTCACTGTGAAATAAATCCCTCAACTTTTTTTTTGATTGAGGCTCTTTAAACTTTTGATTTTTTTTTTCTTTCTAAATTAGGTAATTTCAGCATAAAAAACTGTGAGAGGAGATTTCATCAATTCGTGATTGATTTCTCCAAAACTAATAATTTTAGTAAACTTTTTAGCAAATAAAATGGGACTTACTAACGGCTAATAATTAATTAAATTTGATAATTTATTTTAACTTAACCAAGAATAGAAGATTCAGAGAAAAAGGGTGAGGGGTCTTGATCTAAATGGTCTACAGGTGCGGGGGTCAATACATTTTTTAACTTATCTCCAAGGTTTCGTCAAGACAGCCGTATCCACCGTGCCGTACCGTGCCAATAAGATACCGGCACGATACAGACCCCGTGCCGATGGCACAGCTCAAAACCCTCTATTCTTTAAATTAGCAAGTAATTTCCTCAATAAAATTCAAAAAATGTGATAAAAAGACATAATAAATAGTTAGAATATTTTATTGCTAAAGAAAATAAATATTTCAATCTATTATGTGTCGGCACATAAGAATTTTTTGACCGGCACGGTACGGCACGACTCGGCACGCACTATGCCGTACCGTGCCGGCAAGTTTTCGGCACGACCCCATACGACGGCACTTAAATCCTTGCTTATCTCTATGTCATAGATTGCCATGGTATATTGTTTCTATCTCTATGTCATTGATTCCTTGCTCATGTCAGTCAGCATGGAACGGCACGTATCACGCCAACATAGAATCTTTGTTTCTTATGTTGCACCTGTGGAATATAGAGAAATTTATTTAAGTTATGTGATTACATTTTATTAAATATAACAATTGTTATCGATCAACTTGTTTTACACCAAATTCAAGGACCATCAAAAATTATTTTGGGCCTGTTTGACACGGTATTAATGTCCAAGGTTCAATTTGAAGCAAAATTTTATGCAAGGGGATAATAGTGACAGAGTAAAGTGCAAGATGGTATTTTGTAATTTAGCCTTAAATTTTGAAGAATCAAGGCCTAATGAAGTTAATGACATATTATGTACGGATTTTAACTTTACCTTCTTTAAGCTTCCTTCTTTTGAAAAATTCACGGGTTACTTTTTTGTATAATTTGTTTGCCCAATGAAATTTGGGTAATTTGTTTTCATATATATACGAATGATAAATTTTTTTTATAAAATCAGTGTGTAATAATGTGCAAAATGTGCACCTATTTTAAGCTTCATCCATGCGTTATTATGAAAGAAATTGTTGAAATTTATGGGTAAATTTTGTGAAGTCTTTCCTCCTTACTAGTCCCCTAATTAATTTCATTAAATCCACATCATTTCAATTAATTTCGCTACATCCTGCTAAAAATTTCCTTTCAAGTCCCCAGAGAGCTAGGACAAGTACTTGGTAAATTTTCTCTTTTTTCACTGAAAGTCTCGGAAGTCTTTAAAACTCCTATAACGAACTGTGCACAACTTTATTTAGCAGAGTTATTTTGCACTAGCAGCACAATTCTCCATAGTTTTCATGCACATTACATCGATGAGTATTTGTGGTGGTAGAGATTCCATTGCTAAATTACCTATTTAGGTTTTAGTAAACTATGTTAATAAACTTATTCTTTCTTCATCAGATACTTGAAGACCTTGATTCTGGTAAGCCATCTGTCAAGCTGCTATATGTGACTCCTGAGTTGGTCGCAACATCTGGATTCATGATGAAGCTAACGAATCTTTATAACAGAGGGCTACTGGGTTTAGTTGCCATCGATGAGGTCTAAATTCATTTGTATATTCAAGTAGGAGCATATTGCTCTTGATATGAGACTTCATGTTGTAGTTTTGTTCTTATTTTTGACAACTATTTATCCAACTTGTATTTCAGGCTCACTGCATTTCTTCATGGGGCCATGATTTTAGGTATGCGAGATAGATGCCTCATATGATGTGTATTGAGTTATTTTGAGAATGATAATATATTTATATCCCATTGCTAAATGATTGAGTCAACTTTATCACAATGCCAGACCAAGCTACCGCAAATTGTCATCTTTGAGGAAGCAACTTCCAGGTGTGCCTATATTAGCTTTGACAGCAACTGCTGTTCCCAAGTAAGTACTAGCTTTCTCCTCCTTTCTTAGGCCTGTTGGTTTAGTGTCATATGAAGTTAAAGGAGGGTTTTTCGTGTGGTTCAACTCTAGTTGTATCAATAGAAGCATTGTAATCATGTGATCCTCTTATTTCTATACAGGCTGGGTATAAACCCGATAATTCAAGTTGACTTCCTTGTTTTGGGCATACCGCATACGTCAGTTCTTATTATACCTGCCATTACATTAACTTGTACTCTAGGACCAAAGTTTTTCTTTATATGAGGATTGTACTTGGGATTAGCACCTCCTGCCGCAATATTAATTTTTGTTGCTGCTTTACGTATTTGTTTACAGAGTAAGGAACTGATTTACTGTCATGCAGAGTCCAGAAGGATGTGGTTGAATCGTTGTCTCTACGGAACCCGCTAATTCTTAGGTCATCATTTAATCGACCTAATATATTCTATGAAGGTAAAAGGTGCAGATGTATTTGGTTATAAATTGACTTGCTTTCTGGATCATGCAAGCCCATAATTTCTTAATATATTGTTCTATCCTATTTTTTAAGACCTAATACTAGTTTAGTAATATGGGAAGATAAAAAGCGAAAAATTTTCTTCATGTTGGTTACTCCCTGTTTTGAGATAATTCTCTGTCAAGTTCAAGTTCCTCACTTTACCCTTTTGGTTTCTGAGCATTATCCTTATTTTTAATCTCCACAACTGAATACATGAATTTTATTAACTATTCAGGTGTTGTATGTAAAATACAAGTTAGTATCTAGTTTGCTTTTTGATTTTAATATGGAGTTTTCTTCTGACATATCCTATGCTGTGAATGATGCAGTTCGTTATAAGGATCTCTTTGATGATCCTTATGCTGATATGTCAAGTCTTCTGAAGTCCTGTGGAAATGTTTGCTCAATTATTTATTGTCTTGAACGTTCTACCTGTGACGATTTAAACAGACATCTTGACAAGCAGGGTATTCCATCAGCTGGTATGTGAAAGCTGAATTCCCTTAATGCTAAAGCTTTTTCTTGTTCATGATTTCATATGTTTGTTGTTTCTTCTTTTAGCTTACCATGCTGGCTTAAACAGCAAAATGCGGACTACTGTACTTGAGGATTGGCTCTCGTCTAGAATTCAAGTTGTCGTTGCAACAGTGGCTTTTGGGTACCACCGCTCTTGATTCCTGTTTTAACTATGGCCTATTTTGGCCGAACGGTGTGGCCTGCTTGCAGGCTGCACCTCTTATCTACTTGGGAAATCTCTGATTTAGAGCTTCCCCAAAAATACATGGATGTGTGGTTGCCATGCGGGCTGTACCGCTCATCTACTTGGGAAAGTTCTGATTCGGAGCTTCCCCAAAAATGCGCTGATGTGCGGTTGCGCATGGTCGGATGCAGCTGCTCCCAAACAGCTACTATATCTACCCCTTCCATCTCAGTGCTCGTAGCTATTACAATATTTGTAAATTCTTTGACTAGTGCAGCAGAATGTTTCATGTTCGACTAGATTTATTTGCACCGATTATCATGGAAGCTTCACTAAGTTTATGCCTGGCTAAAGAATTATACGAGATTCTGTTGAGTTTTTTGACAGCCTATCTAATCATTTTCTGCTGTCATTTCCTTAAATATAAAATCGGATCTCTATTGAAAGTGTAGTATCGCATTGAATTATTTGTATGCTTCAAAAAATTTATAAATCACTCGCCAGTACTTGTAAGAATGAATTAGAAAGCACTTACTGGGGAAGTTTGCTGATGTAAGCATGATTCTTACAGATGGAGGATTGTTATGCAAATTTTTGTCTTGGTAACTTGTTTAAAAGAAGAGACTCTTTGAAAATCCTTACAAAAATCAAATGACTATGTGAAATAGCTGATGATACTGCTATCATACTGATGATACCTTAGAAAAATTGAAGGGCCTCTAGAGTTTCTTTTTCGCAAAAATTACATCACACACAAAAAACGAATATAAGTACTTGAGGATCTAGTTGGTGATACGGAAATGTCTTTCCCTTGACTCTTAATTAAACTATAGCTATATAGAACTTTTATCTCTTTCCTTTATTTCAACGGGAACTTTTTTCTTGTTGGTAAACACTTCCCAACCTACCATTGGCTTACTAATTTGTGTTCTTCTTACGTATGCTTTTTTGCCTACATTTGGGCTACGTGCATTGATTCATGGATTCTTGGGTGATGCTTCTTTGCAGAATGGTACAAATATACCTTCTATTCTAATTTCCACAAAATTTTCAATATTCTTTGCTACACTGTACTTAATGGCTTATTGTTCTCATGGCATGCATATCCTCAGGGTATAGATAGAAAAGATGTCCGCATTGTTTGTCACTTTAACATTCCAAAAACAATGGAATCCTTCTATCAAGAGTCTGGAAGAGCTGGTCGTGATCAGTTGCCTTGCAGGAGTGTGTTGTATTATGGCTTGGATGATCGAAGAAGAATGGTTTTATATGAGAAAATATGTTCTTTTTTATTAGAGATATTAGGTTGACATGATGGATGATGTTCCATTATTTTGCAGGAATTTATTTTGAGAAATGCTGTTAGTAGAAAATCACAAACTTCATCCTCTTCAAAGAGCTTATCTGAGAAGTCCTTAGCAGACTTTAGCCAGGTGCTTTACTTTTCAAGTGCAATTAGAGGTAGCAGACAGAAAATCAATTTACATCATACTTAATACTTTATTCCATGCAGATTGTGGAGTACTGTGAAGGTTCTAGCTGCCGTCGGAAGAAGATCCTTGAACGCTTTGGAGAACAGGTTCCACTGGGAACATCTTTACCAATCTTTTCTTTGCTTCATTTTTTGGATTTTTTTTTCATATATGCCCCTCAAAATAGACCTGTGTTTTTTACTATTTTGTTTACCAAAATATAGGTCTCGACATCATTATGCCAAAGGTCGTGTGATGTATGCAAACATCCAAATTTAGTATCAACACACTTGGAAGAACTTAAACGTGTGCCCGGCATGAGGAGGAATAGCTTCCTTTCAACCATTGTTCAAAGGTACCTTTTGAATATTAGATTGTTGGATGCTGTATTGTCAGCTTCTTGTTCTTTTCTGACCTACTGTTAGAAGGTAAAAAATTGCTCTTCTTTTACTGAAAAAGTTATCAATTGCACAGAATATAGTTTTACAGAGATATTGGAGCTATGCTTAAAGTAATGAATCCAATTCCCACGTGCGCTGTCATGCAGAGAACTGTTTCCAGGATGTACTTTATGCCTTCTATAGATGCATAAATATATATTTTTCTCTGAAAGCCAGATGGGTGGACATACTAAAATGTGTAGCTGGAGGACATATCGTGAGGCTTTTAATGCGGAGTAATGTTCTAAACTACATAAAAATGCAACAACCTCAGGCATCATGAGCTATAGTTTTTGTCTGTCATTTTATGACCTATGAAGTTCTGATGGTCAAGGTGAATACTGATCAATTTCTTTCATCTTTATCAGTAATCTCAAATCAAAAACTGGCTGGTCTCTCCCTTGGTCTTTAATTGTTTGCACATAAATTATTTACATCGAGTATATGCTGGAATCCTAGTATTATGATGAATTAATGTTGCACTAGCTTATGATTGTCTTTTGATTGTTCCTTATTCGTGATATCTATGCTATTTTTGCCAGCTCACTAGTAACTTCTTCAGTTGATAAGGATTCTGAGTTTTGGAATCGAGAAGATGAAGCAAGTTTATCGGGTGAAGACATATCAGATTCTGATGGTAAACTTTTTTCTTCTCCTTTGTGTCTATAATTATATGCATATTTCTAGCACGACGACCTGATTTGCTGCCTTATTAGGAATATGATTTTTAATGACATGATATTGTATTATCAAAGCAAACAGCCAAACACATCTGTAGATGCTCTTTTTTTTTTTTTTTTTTTTTTTGAGTCTACAACTCTGTTCTGACCTTGAACAGTTTGAATTACTAGGAAGATTCCACACCACTGCCAACTGTAACAAACACTTTCCATCAGCTTTTGGAAATGAGAGATAACATTTTTTCTTCTATTATTTTTAAATGGATAGATGGTAAGGATGTCGTTAGCAATATTGCCATGTCAAAGATCTCATCGAAAGCTGCGTTAACTGAAAAGTTTGAAGCTTTGGAGCGTGCAGAAGAGGCTTATTATCGCAATAAACGATTGAATAAGAAGGTACTACATAAGTTTTTTGGGTTTTTTATGCTTTAATATGATTTTTGGCGTTTTTATGGTTTCAGAATATTATATTTTAAACCCAAGTATTTATGACTGTAATTGGCGGTGAATTTGTAGGACAGTGGACTTGTCGACAAGAAGGCTATAACAGGGACATTAAGAGATTCGAGCAAAAAGAGGCTATTTAACGCATTGAAACTGGCTGAGCAGCGTGTCGGGCACCTATTGTAAGAAAGGATTCCTTCTTCCTTTATTTATATAAAAAATAACCATCTTTTCATTTGATGTAGCTGTACTAGCTTGGTATTTACAGCTATGTATCACAATGTTCTGGTATATCATGTATGTTATTGTAAGGAAGTACAATTCATCTATCTGCTATACTTATAAAAGGCAGAAATTTCATATGCATTTTGTTGTGCTGATGCTGTTAGTGGAATAGACATTCTCCTTGGTGTATTAAATTACATATGAGGATGCCTGCTATATTTAACAGTTTAAGTAGATGCATGGCATAAAAATGCATTTCCTGTCTCATCGAGATTCCCAAGAAATTTGAAATCATTTACTTTACCATTTTTGTGCTTTGATCATCCAATTTTCAATATGTCACTCTGATTGACCATGATGACTTTTATGCATAATCCATGTTGTTTATTGCCATTTCATATTATGGAAATTACCCTCATTGTGCCAGTTTCTATCTTTTTTCCCGCAAAATCTTCTTCAAGCCTCACAAATTTTTTACCAGTCTATCAAATTCTCTAGTCATTATGAATCCCACTGCAACAAAGTATCTACCATCATTCTAGAATCTCATAGCTGCTGTTTGAACCACTAGATCTCTCGTCTTGGTTGAAACAATTGTATAATCACTCATACTTTTTTTTTTCCCCTTTTTCATTTTTAAGGCCTAATCTGGAGGATTCCGCTACTTTGCTCGAAACAGAGTGCTTCAGAAAATATGATAAGGTCGGCAAAACTTTCTACAGCTCACAGATAGCAGCTACAGTTCGGTGGCTATCATCTTCAAATTATGAACAGATACGGGACCATCTTACTGCAAATTCATCTGTGGCTACAGTTAAATGCACACCTGATTCGCTCCCTACAGATCATGCTTCCTCAACGGCAAATCGTGATTTTGGGAATGAAATGCAAAGAACTACTAGTAATGAAGAAACTAGTAGTAATGCTTCATTAGGACATTCAACTACTGTGGTAGGGATGGAAATGCCGATTGAGAAGACAAAGCTTCCGCAAATTCCATCCTTTTCGGAATTCGTTACTCGGAAAGGGAAGGAGGAATCAAATTCTACAGCTGTAAAGAAGAGGACTCTGGAATTTGACGAGCAAATAAGGAAAGTTCCGAGAAAAAGATGAGATAGAAATTCTAATTTCACTTTTGCGATATTTTGCTATCATCACTGCTTCTATTTATCTCGTTTGTCTAATCAACCATATGTATCCTGAGAACAACTGGTGTAGTAACCTTTGCCTTCCAAACCTCAATGAGATAATTTCACAAATACGTACAAGGTATCCTATTGATTGAGTTTTTTGATTCTCCAGGTAGATGGAACTAGCTTAGTGGGTCTATGAGGTCGTTTTGTTTGCAAATTCTACAATGGATAGGAATGCAAATTTTTTTTTTTCCCTTGGGTTTACTGTAGGGACTTGAGTTTGCCCATTTGAAACAGATCAGACTTGAATGATCCTGACTCAGATCTTCTATTCTGAAGTTGAAGCACCCTAGAAACTTGAGATCTCAGCCATAGCTCGCAAAATGGCCGAAACACTCGGAAGAAGAACTGTCAAAGCAACTACTGTCGTGCCCCAAGGTTGCCAATTTTGTCCGCTCAGGCGCGCATGCTGGCTCAGGCGCGCATGCTGATCCGCCAAACGGGCAAGGTCTTCCCTAACCGAACAAAGCGGTAATATATATCAACATGTACATTCATATATAATAGGTGTACCGGTAATATCAGAGTGAACTATTAAATTGAACTTTCAAATTGAAACTTCATTAGGATTATATCATTTGAATCGCAAATTATTACAAGTCTCTTTCTTGTTACAAAAATGGGTACTGCTAGACCTCGCTAGGTCTTTACTGCCTGATACCCTTGCCGTGATCACGTGCCTTGTCGGCAGTGTTAGGATCTGAAAAGGAGTAAACTGCAGGGAGTGAGAACCACCGAAAGTTCTCCGTGGGTGCAACCACCAAAAATGATACTCTACACTCACTCGGTCCATTAGAGGTATTAGTTGGGAGAGGGTAATAACAGTTATTTCTATACTCGAAATGCAATAAATAATGTACAGTTACAATGCCTCTTTCACTAAAAAATGCTACTAAGCCATTGGTTCCAGGATTTAAATGTCTATCGGCATGAGCCGTATCTAACATGCCGTATCGTGTAAACAAGATATCTGTACGATATAGCCCCGATGTCGATGGCGAATCTCAACATTCTTTATTTTTTAAATTAGTAAGTAATTTTCTCAATAAAATTTAAAAAGATTTGATAAAAATACATAATAATCAATTAAAATATTTTGTTGCTAAATAAAATAAATATTCATTACGATATGTGTCGGCACATGTATTTTTTTTTTTTTTTTATGATTAACATGTATCGACACGACCTGTCACGCACCGTGCAGGCAAGTTTCTAGCACGATCTGTGCCACGGTACTTAAATCCTCGCACTGGTTATATAGGTTTACCCAACTACCCCATATCTCTAGCCATCTAGTAGATAGGTTATGTTCCACACTAGACCTCATGGAGAGCTGAAGGAGATCGTACGGCTTTCCAATTAGTTGACATACACACACACCCCTCATTAAGGGCCAAGAGAGATCATATAACTCTCTAATTGATTGACATACACACATACCTTATAGAGAGTCGAGGGAGATCATACTACTCTCAAATCGGTTGACATACACACACACACCCCCCTTATGGAGAGATGAGGGAGATCGTATTACTCTCTAATTGGTTGACATACACACACACACACCTCATGTAGAGCCGAGGGAGATCGTACTACTCTCCAATCGGTTGGCATACACACACACACACTTCATGCAGAGCCGAGGGAGATCATACTACTCTTCAATTAGTTGACATACACACACCTCATGGAGAGTTGAGGGAGATCATGCTACTCTCCAATTGGTTGATATACGCACATCTCATAAGGAGCCAGGGAGATCGTACTACTCTCCAATCGGTTGATATATACGCACTCCTCATGGAGAGCCGAGGGAGATCGTACTACTTTCCAATCTATTGACATACACGCATCTCATGGAGAGCCAAGGGAGATCATATTACTTTCCAGTCGATTGACCTACACACACACCTCATGGAGAGTCAAAGGAGACTAGACTACTCTCCAATCGGTTGACAAATACACCTCACCATTATTCCTAGCTTGTTCTTTAGTTCAAGTCTATCATAGAGTTCACAACCTCCATGTCTCACCTTAGCTTTTACCTAAGTTAGATTCCACACATTTCAACCTACATTCTAAGTTATCAGTTCCACTTTTCATTCTTATTAAAAAGGTTTAACGCCCTAGTTTTTTCTAACATGCAATCTATTAAATTTAGAATAATATTTATTAATTTAACATACTGAATAAATAAGAAATCGTGGATAGAAAAAGCGATCACCCTTTTTTGGTGATATTCCTCACCTCAGCCGAATTCTCTACTCATGGGGTGGGCTTGATATCTTGGAGCACTAAGAATAATCGTAAAAATGGTCCTAATACCATAAGAAATCCAAATATCCCTATTTGATAATCTAAAACTAAAATTCTCGAAAATTCCAACTCACCTCTCTCTTTTGAGAGAGAATTTTTTCTTCCTCTTAGATCTTCCTCTTGAAGCTCCTCACCATCCCCAAATCTTTGGATGAGATTAAACTTGAGCTTGGAAGCTCGCCCAATAATGGTGTTTCTTCTTTGGAGGGTGAAAAAGAGAAAGGAGAGAGTAAAAGATGGAGCGGAGAGAGATGGCTCCTATTGGATGAGGATAAATAATAGGGTCAAATGCATACAGGTCCTTGCAAACATAGTCAATTGCGGAAATATTCCTGCAAAAGCGAAACTAGGTGAGATGTTCGCAAAAGTTCAAAATTATGCAGAGATATGTCCTCGCCGTGCCTTTTGCGGGGACATATACGAAAAATAATTATGCAGATATATCCCTGCAAAAGGCACGGCAGGGACATATCTGCATAATTTTGAATTTTTGTAGGGACATCTTACCTAATTTCGCTTTTGCAGGAATATTTTCACAATTGACTATGTTTGCAGGGACCTGTATGTAAATAACCCTAAATAATAAGTATCTCCTATTATAAGGTTGCAATAATAGCAAGTAATTACCCCCCCTCATTTGATCAAATTTGCTAAAGTTCAGGGCATGACATCTATACCACCAAAACTATTACTAAGAGTTATTGAACCTACAATAACTATTACTATTAACAATCGCCGAAACTACTACTAAAAACTATTGAGGTTACTTCTACTTTAAGATCATTTCAGTAATTTGGCAAATGTGTTTATGTTTGAGGGGTTCTTGGTCATTTGCGCAATATTGATTTTGAATCAAAAGTCAACTTTCTAATACGATCGAATCTTATTTGGAAGCTAAATTTTGATAATTTCGGTTGAATCCTCCCTGATAACTAAATTTGATAACATAAATAAATAATTATTTATTAATAAATTAAAAAATAAATAGATATAGTAAAATTTAAATAATAAATAAAAAGTAAATAAAATATAGTATACATATAATAATATTTTAATTAATAATAAGTAAATAAAAACACAGTAAATAATCAATAGATGAAAATTTTAAAAATAAATAAAAATTAGTAAAATTTAAACAATAAATAAATAAAAAAAATGATAATAATAATAATAATAATAATAATAATAATAATAATAATAATTAATGCATGTAGGCCCTGCCTTAAAAATAAATAAATAAAAATAAAAAAGATAAATAATAGGTTAATAATATAGTAATATATATATATATATAGAGAGAGAGAGAGAGAGAGAGAGAGAGTTGAGCTAGAATCTTATCGATAGCAAAATAAGACTTTTGCCACCCATTTGTTTCGATAATGGAGCCTCCAAATTGATGATCGGCACCGTTAAATATGATCTATACCATTTAAAGTATTTAGAAATCAAATATTATACATTTTCGATATTGTTCTCTTTTCCATCGAGTGGACATAAAAATGAACGGTTGAAAATGAATATTCTTAAAAAAATGATGATAGGGGTCTTGTAATCAAGATCAAGAGTATAGATCTTGTTTTAAATAGTTTAAATAATTTTGTAACAAAAATTCAATTGATTTGTATATCTTTACACCGTTAAACGAGAAAACGTCTCATATAGACCATTAAAATTACAAATTTTGAAACCCTTTGATCATTAGGCAAATGATATCGAAAAGAATTGAAACTTAATTTCTAAATACTTCAAGTGGTATATATCATGTTCAACGGTATCGATCGTCGATTTGGAGGCTCCATCATCGAAAACAAATGTGTGGCAAAAATGCGGGTTTGCTTTATCGATAGCATTCTAGCGCATATATATATATATATATATATATATATATATATATATATATATATATATATATATATATATAGGCTAAGGCTACTATCATATTAATAGGATAGAAGCACTAGTCCTATCAAGTTTTTAATCCTTGGATGAGAAATTATAGGGTTAGGATGATATTAGTCGGTTAGAGTTGAATGGTTAGGGATGTAATGTGGGCCGTGCCGGGCCGGCACGGCCCACATTTTCCAGGCCGAAATGGGCCGCAGGGCCCGGCACGGCCGGGCCCCAAAATCGAGCCGTGCCGTGCCGGGCCAAATATCTTGGAACCCGGCCCAGCACGGCCCCCTGGCCCGAACTGCACGGGCCGTGCCGGGCCGGGTCGGACTTCGGGCCACCCCTTTTTTATTTTATTAATTTTATTTAAAAATACTTAAATTTTTTAAAAATAAAAATATTAATATTAATTTTTTAAAAAATAATATATCAGTAAAAAAATTAAAATTTTAAAATATAGTTATGAAAATATTAAAATTTTAAATTATTTTAAAATTTTAAATTTTTGGACTAAAATACCCTCCCAACAGTCAAATTTTTGACTGTTGGGAAGGGCATTTCAGTCCAAGCCCAACTCCAATTGACTGTTGGGAGTCCCAAAGCAGCCCAACTCCCAAAGTATTGGGAGTTGGGTGGTGCAGGCCTTGGGAGTTGGGTTCCCAACTCCCAAGTCCTTGCCTGGGCCCGGCTCGGGAGGGCCTGGCCACACGGGTCGGGCCTTGGAACTCTCTAGGCCCGGCACGGCCCAGGCCTATGTCGTGCCGGGCCGTGCCGGGCCATTGGGCCGTGGAAATAAGGCCCAGCACGGCCCGATTAGACTGGCCGGGCCGGGCCGGCACGACACGCTACAGTACTCGTGCCGTGCCTGGCCCGGCCCACTCTCGTGCCGGGCCGGGCGGGCCGCGGGCCGCCCGGCCCGTTTGACACCCCTAATGGTCCCCCTAGGGTTGAGTGGTCCCCACTGGGTTATAGTATTTAATCTAATGGTTAGAAATGATGAGAAGAATTGATCCAAAGGCTAAAAAACTAATCGGAAGGATAGTAGCCGGACTCTCTCTCTCTCTCTCTCTCTCTCTCTCTCTATATATATATATATAGAACCAGGCTGGAATACTATCGATAGTATCAAGCATTTGGTGCTATCGATTTTTCGGCCATTGGATGAAAAAACGTACGGTTATAATGATGTGGGCCCCCTAGGATTGAGTAAGTTATTTGTTGAATAGTATAATCTAACGGGTAAAAATAGTCAAAGGGTTAAATCTGACGGTAGAAAACTCGATAGAACCAAACGTTTCGTACTATCGATAGTATCCCAGCCGGACTCTATGTATATATATATATAGAGAGAGAGAGAATTAGACTGGAATACTATTGATAGCAAAACGCTCTTTGTGCTATCAATTTTTTAACCCTTGGATGAGAAATTGTCGGGTTATGATGATATTAGTCAGTTAGAGTTGAGTGGTCCTAGGGTTGAGTGGTTCGATTTATAGTATTTAATCGATGATTAGAAATGATGAAAATAGTTGATCCAAGAGCTAAAAAGTTGATAGCAAAAATGACGTTTTGCTATTAATAGTATTCTAGCGATTCTCTCTCTCTCTCTCTCTCTCTCTCTCTCTCTATCTATCTATCTATCTATCTATATATATATATATATATATATATATATATATAGAGTTGAAGCTAGAATACTCTTAAAATCTGAGCGTTTACTCTCGAGTTGTTTTCGATGATAGAGCTTCCAAATTGATGATCGGCTCAGTTGAACATGATCTATACCACTTAAAGTGTTTAGAAATCAAATTTCAAATATTTTCGACATCATTTGCCTAATGATCAAAGGGTTTCAAAATTTGTAATTTTAATGGTGGATAAGAGACGTTTTCTCGTTTAACGGTGTAAAGATATCTAAATCAATTGAATTTTTGTTAGAAAATTCTTTAAACTATTTAAAACAAGATCTATACTCTTGATCTTGATTACAAGACTCCTATCATCATTTTTTAAAGAATATTCATTTTCAACCATTCATTTTTTTCACTAGATGGATACAAGAACAATATCGAAAGTGCGTGAAATTTGATTTCTAGTTAGTTTAAATGGTTTAGATCATATTTAACGACGATCGTCAATTTGAAAGCTCTATCATCGAAAACAACTTGAGAGTAAAATGGGCTCGGTACTCTTAAGAGTATTCTAGCTCAACTCTATATATATATATATATATATATATATATATATATATATATATATATATATATATATAGAGTTGTCTTTGGTATGCTTTTATAAGCACGGAGGCTTAGTGCTTACTTTGTTTCGATGTTCGGACTTTCGAATTAGCGATCGCTCCAATTAGACTTGATTTAGAGTATTTGAAATACCTAGAAAATAAATTTTGCGATTTTTCGATATCATTTGCCTAGTGATCGAAGGGGCTCAAAATCACTAATTTTAATGGTCGTAGTGAGCTGGTTGCAAGTTTAACGGTGTAGAAATATTCAAATCATATGAAATTTTGATAGAAAATTCTTTATACCATATAAAACAAGATCAATAACTTTGATCTAAAATTTTAATGTCATATCATCATATTTTGTAAGATTTTTTATTTTTAGTAGTTGATTTTGAGCCACTTGATCACTAGGTAAATGATATCGAAAAATCGCGAAATTTATTTTACAGATCTTCAAATCTACAGATCAACTACTAGCGGACGAATCGTGAATTCGAAAGTCGAGCATCGAAAAGCAAAGTGAAAGCGGGCTCCGTGCTTCCATAGACACACTCTATATATATATATATATATATATATATATGTATATATATGCATTGGGAATATAAGAATATGCATACATATATGTATATGCATTGAGAATTTCCAATGGGAAATTCTTGCCTCATAACATAGTACATTGTATATAGGTGGGGCCCGCTGGCCTTTTGGTTTACGCAGGGGCATAGTTTGCTTTCCCTTTCAAGGTATCATTTCGATCATTAATGCGTGCTTGCTTTCCCTTTGCCCTTCCGCTTTCTCGCTCTTCTCTGAGGTCTCATTTATGCGATTTTTCTTCATCTCCCCTTTGCCTGGGGCGGGTACGGTCGTGTCTTTCCCGTAGTCTGGAGGGTCGTTTGGTACAGCGGTGACTCTTGCGGTTTATTGCGGCTGATTTTGGTTCCACGAATGGTGGGGGTCCATGTGGTGCCGCGTGACGTGGCCTCTTGCAGCCGACACGCCTTGGGGGACGGCCGTCGGTGTAGATGGCATGGGGTCGGGGGCGAGTTGTTCCATGATGTGTGCCAGCGCTTTTCTCTGCCGCTGCCGATTTATGGTATCCCTGTCAAAACTTAGCAGGGTCTGGTTAGTATTTATACAGATACTGAGCTCCGTCGGGAAGATTCTGATACGAAATTTATTAGGTGTTGGAGTATACCGTGTGCTGACATCGATCGGGCTGAAGAAGATGCTGCCCGCAGCTGCTGGAAGGCTCTATGATGAGCTGATTTTTGAAGTAAGGGACTTTAATTTGGAGGATAGAAATTTCTTTGAAAATTTGTATGAACGCATTTGTGCTGACAGTACTGTGCTCGAGAAAAAAATACAAACGGCTTAAGATCGACTACATCCTCTTACGAGGCTACTGCAACTTCTTAGCTGAGAAAAATCGTTTTGTTGTTGAGCGGCAAAAAGTAAAATAGAGTATTGAAAAGGTGCGCCAGGATGCTTAGCCGGTCAAATGCTACCGCGCAAGACCATAATGGTAGTACTGTTGGCTCAGGCTAAGATTTTTTTTTTTTTTTTTTTTTATTTTTGTATCAAATATGAAACTGTTGTTATTAACATATGCCGATTAAGGTTTAGTTTGGTATTGAGGTCTATTTAACGCTATTAGATAAAATAGAGTTGTGAAAAAAATATATAGGGATATTCTTCTGCGTTCTCTAGTGAAACCGCAGAAAATATATTATAAGCTAAATCGCGATATACGGAACGCAATGTTACGTACGAAAATGAAAACAAACAGGATATTTTTCCAACGTACTTTTTCACCGCACGTAACGCAATCTCCCTGCAATCGTAGCGAATGTATGACTACTTTTTCTTTTGACCACGGAAAAAATAAAAGGGTATAAACAGCTTAGCATGTGTAAAATCTATCTGATTTTAATGCCACTGCACTGTTAATGTAAGATAAATAGCTACCCTCTCCAGAACACTATTTTCTTTCAATGATAAAAAGTTGTGTTCGTATATTTTCTTTCAATGATAAAAAATTGTGATATACGAACACAACGCAGGCAACGTAAAAGCAACCACAAAGTTAAGAGAAACAACAAATACTCAAATAATCAATATACACACACTTAAAAAGCAATACTCAAATGTTGTCTGAGTGTAGAAAGGGATTACTCAATCCCTCAACAAGAGAAAATGGACATGACTGAAAAGAGAACAACATTTAGAAACTTCTGAGTAGCAAGCAGCCTTTTAACCTAAAAGGATTGATGAACAGACCATCACATTCACATTAAGGAACAAACTATCATGGATCGACTCAAAACAAATCATAAAAACAATCAATATTGTAGGCGATTATCTCTACACTCAAATATTTAAAAAAATGGGAGAAAAAGATCAACCTTTCGCCCTTCAGGAAAAATTCTCTACAACCATCAACCATCAAAAAGAACTGCTGTTTGCAATAACACAATAAGAAATCAGAACCTGTTCCACTCCAAATTAACTAATAAATTCTTTTGGGCGATTTTTCTGTGTAGATTTATTACCTATACAAATGAAACAACTGAAATGACTTTGGGAACAAGGGAGATGGAATAGGGCCCTAATTTGAAGCTCATATTATGGCATGTATAACATTTATCATTTACAAACATTTAAATCTATTGCCCATACAATTAGTTAGCATTCAACTTCATCACTGGAAGGTATCTCCTTAGAAAAACTCTTCTCTAACTCAACAATTAACTGCTCAATATTTCTCCTATAAATTGGCATGTAATGGTCATTAATCATCAGCTGGGAAAGCCTCAACTTGCCATATAAAGATCTTGGTGTCAAGAATATCCCGATTGTTTCATCTGATTGCGAATCCCTACCTTCCTCATCTCTCTCCGCACATTCTTGGATTGCTGCCTCCTCTTGAGCATATGTAACAATGTGCATGATTTTGCCCGGAGGATAGAATCTATGCTCTTCCTTAGTTTCAGTAAGCAGTTCTGCTGACGAGCTCTCAATTTCTTCAGCAGCAGTGTTCGCCTCCTTCACTATTTCTGTCGCTAAGTCGGCTTGTTCTCTATCTCTTGTCCGGTACAATTCATTCTCAAGCTGCTGCCATAGCTCCACTTCAGTCATACTGTCCTCGCTTCTACCGTGGCCCATGAGATCATCCTCACCGTCAACCCCACCGTCATCTTCTTGTTCTATTTCAGCAGTATGGGATGTTTCTATCAAATAAGAACGCTCGACTTCTGAAGTCCACTCTATACCTCCTGATGGTGTAATGACCTCCGCAGTTTCCTTGGTGGTCTCCGTAAGTGTTAGAAAAGGCTCAGTCGTAATATCGCTTGTAGAGGGGGAGGTATCTATACTGTTTACTTCTAATGTTGCATTTGAAGCGGAAGGGTTATTGCGGTGGCGGGGCCCAATACATGACCACGATGATAGCTGGAGTGCTGGTCGCGTCCATGCAGCCTGAGCTACATTCCGAGCTCTCTTCATAACAACCTAAACAAAAAAGGTTAGATGTCAAAATCAATGAAGGAAAAAGAACCAACTTGTTTTCGCAAAGTCTTGAAGATTTCCCTGATGCAAACTCAAAAGGTAGAAGGAAGAGAGAGAAGGAAAAAAGAAAACAGTCCAAAATCCCAAGATTCTTGTACATCAATCGATCTCGCGCCGCTCATGAGCAGAACAACTCATAGTTGGCTTAAAATATTAGCTCAAATACTTTTAGTGAATGTAGAACAACTAATATTGATATTCCCAGTAGTCATAGAACTATAAGAACAAAGATATATGATATAGATTCTTCATTTTCTTTTCTAGTTTAGTTAGCACAAACACGAAAAAGCAAGGCCAAGTCTGAATGCTGTTTGCTTATCAAACCTGTGTTCGAGCAGAGACTGGACGTAGAATAGCACCAGCTCCAGCTACTCTTGCTTTAGCATTTGCAATAGATGGAAGTCGAGAGCCTAAGGCAGATGCTGAGCGATATACTGTACTTAAAATTCTTGTATGCTCGATTTGATTTCGTAGGTCATTTAACCATGCTGATTCCATCACCTGTTCAATGTAAAATATCTTGATCATAAAGAATTACGATAGCAACTTTTCAAACTGTAAGGCTGCACTAATTCTTTAAAGAATACAGCCCAAAAACATAGAAATCAAGTCATTTCTTTGTCCAGCTGTTAATGTTAGAAGTACATGGAACTATCATTGCCTATTTTCTGATCAGCTAGGTCTCTTTTCGTACTCTATATATTCCACTCACGATATTGACATCTGACACTTCATTTGATAAAGTGACTCCCTATAATTCAATAGAGCCCTTCAAATTCGTGTGCCTATGATTTCATATCATGCCTATAATCAAAATCCTGGCTTCCCTAACAGAAGCAGCCTACAAAAGTACCTATAAACATGGTTAATAAGGAAATTATGCCACCTCAGTGGAATCTACATAGCAAGTGATTACATTTCAAATAGTTCAATTTAAATAACATGGATCAGAGCCCAGGACTCATATCACAACTCACAAGCATCACAGGTTAAAGTTTTCAATCAATTAAAACCTGCTGCTCTCCCATCTATAGCAATTTCTCAAGTTACAGAGCAGATGTAAATGAAACCAGGGATCAACTATTTTTATTCACATTAAGATCTGAGACATTAATTTTGTATATTATAGCTTGGCATAAAGACCCAACTTTCTCCAGGGGCAACTATACCAATGCAGAACCTCATTCAAAGAATTTCAAAAAGAAAAGAAAAAAAGACTGCTACAAAAGATCATTTTCTTTCTCTATCCAAAAAAGAGAAAATGACTCTTTCATCAATTTCTCTCCTTTTCTCTCCCTTTCTTTCCATTCGAACAGTATAATTGTAGGCCTACTCATTAAAATCAGTATACTAGTTGTAAGAAAGTCGTATGATTTAAGTTCAACCTCGGAACGCAGGTCATCAACTGAAGCAGCTGAAAATGTAGGAACCAAATCAGCACCGTTGATAACTGAAGTAATAAAGTGCATGCCTGACTCTGCCAACTCCCATGTCATACAAGCAGCTGAAAGTAGGATGAGCACCATGAATCAATTAGATATTAACTTTAAATCTTTCGCCAATATAAATCTTTAGCAAAAGTATGAATTGGGGCTTTAGCTACCTTATCTATTTCCATATATATATACATGAATTATTGAGTGATAAACAGCATTAAATGATTTTAATGCAGATTCGAACAAAACTAGGACAATATGCTGGAAAACATATCAAAAAGCACAAACCTGGAGCAAATGCTACACATGTAGTTGCGGCGAACTCCTTTGCTCCCGCAAAATGCAAGTTAAAAGGGCTGCTGTGCCTCCACCAAGTGAGTGTCCAACAATCTGCAAAGATTTTCAGGAGAAGATATTAATGATTCTAGAACCTCCAATGATATCATTGCATCAATGATTGATCGTTAAAATATTTCCAATTTGATGTTTATGTGAGTTGATACAGATCCAGACTATGAGCCTAAGAGCCTGTTCAGTGTGATTGGAACTTCTACACAAAGTGCTATTTGAGAAGAGATGCCCAAAGAACTAAAAAACTTTTTCATTAATTCCTTGCAGCAGCATCTTGCTGCAGCAGAGTTGACCCTTCAAATTAGTGCTTCTGCGTTAGGGCCTAAAAGGTCATTAAAGATTTTGCTAACAGAAAAGGCTGCAAACTATTTTTATCCCAGATGCCTGGCTTCTCAAAGTAAAGAAAATATTCTAAAACCTAGGCCAAGGGCCAAGAAACTAAACAAGTAATAAATAAAATCACAGTGCAATCCACATACATCCAAGGTTAACGGCAAAGAATAACAGGGTATACAGTACAACACAGAATAGCATGTAACTAAGAAATGATGATTCCTATGTTCATATCTATAACATTATTAGAGGTCAGACGAAAATGTGAGATATGGCTTACCTGTATTCTGTAATCTGGATATTCATGTAATGCCTTCATCAGACAAGGAGTTGCAAGTTTTGCAATCCACCGAGCAGCGGCAACCATCCCATAGTGTGCATATCCTAAAACTACATCACTAACGCCACCTTCATTTACAACAGTATGGTGGAATGGTACTACTGCACCACTTGCAGCTGTCAAGGTATCTCTGATACTATGAGTTCCCCTAATTAATAGCAGAATACATTTTGTGCTTTTGTCAGTTAGAATTGTAAAAGCTGGCTTTAGAATCTGCAGAGATTTCAAGGAAACGCTATCAATATGATGCTTGGTACAAGTTACATATTTGTTTTGAAAAAAGAAGATTCATGGCATGGTGTTTTCAACACAGAAAATATTTCAAACTCCAATAACTATAGCAGGTACTACTCACTCCTGCTTTAGGTTCCTGAAGTAGGACATCTTCTACAGAGTAGCCAGTAGCCTCCAAAAATAATGGGAAGGGCTTTTTAGAAAAGTGCCAACAAAGAGTCAACAAATTCAAAAGATATTTTAGCTCTGAAATAACTGAAGCTCCTTTAAGCAGTACACTATCCTTTCCAGCATAGATACTAGCTGCATGAAAATTCCTCTGCAAAATATAAGAAAAGGGAAAAAGCTGTAAAGTAATTAAGAACTCTTTATCATGAAGCAATTCAATTTTGAAAGAGAGGTCAAGAACAGAAAATACTAAAACTGTCAACACAAGCCAACGGTCATTACTATAAAGTGCAAGTTTGACGTATGTACCAAACTCAAAGAGGCGAGGTAAGACAGACAATACCATAAAGTTTTCTGTATCTACTTCTGCCTTTGAAGAGAACATAGCAGACAATCAACAACTATCAAGATTGGTGTACAGAAGATTACTGAGTAAAACCTCAAAAGTAAATTTTAACAAAAATAACTAGAAGTAGCCCCAAAGAAAAAGTTGACATATAGCACTGATTACAAGTTTCTAGCCTATTTATCTCTAAAAGATTAACATACTTTCACCTAGAAACCAGGTGTATGAACATTAAACCAGGTAGTATGAAGATCATATATTGCCGTTATGCAAAAAATGCAGAGATCACACAAAAATGGAAACAGGATGAACAATGACATCCACAGAAACAATATATATATATATATATATATATATATATATATATATATATATATATATATATATATATATATATATACCGTTATGCAAAAAATGCAGAGATCACACAAAAATAGAAACAGGATGAACAATGACATCCACAGAAACAATATATATATATATATATATATGGGTTAATTGCATACACGTCCTGCAAACATAGTAAATTACGATATATCCTTGCAAAGCTCGGCTTTCATAAGTTATCCACTGCAAAAGTCCTAATGTATTCGACGAGATATGTCCTTGCCTTCGATTTCCGTTAGAGAAATTTCATTAACCACGGATAAAATACTTAACCGTGATTAATTAATAAGTGAAATGACAATTTTATCCTTTTCTTCTTCCTCTCCCTCTTCTCCTTCCTCTTCTTCGTCGCCGGCGAGGAGGAGATGCGGCGGCGGCGAACCCTCTCCTTCTTCCTCTCCTTCTTCCTCTTCCCTCTTCTTTGTCGCCGGCGAACGACCCCGACCTCGCCGAAGCACCGCCGACACCGACCTCCGCCGCCTCCTCTCGGCCGTTTCTTCCGCCGCCACCGCCGCGCGATGCCTCCACGCTCGGTGTTGCGCCGTCGCCGCGCCCGCCTCGCTTGCCTCTCGCCCGCCGTCGGCAACCTCTCCAACCTCGCCGAGGACCCCTCGCCTCCGAGCTCCTCCGTCCGCCCACCGCCTCTTCTTTTCGTATCCTTCTCTTCTCCTCCTTTTTGTCGTCGTCGTCAATGATCCGCCGTCGTTGCCGTCACTCCCGCGGCCCGAAGAGAAAGCGAGAAGAGGGAGTAATTTTGGAGGGACATATTTGTGAAGGCAAAAATGTCATTTCACGAGCATCTTGTTAAAAATTAACGGTTCTCTAACGGATCCTAACCGAGAGGGATATATCGAATATATTAGGACTTTTGTAGGGACAAATTATGAAAGTTGAGCTTTGCGGGAAATATACGCAATTCACCGTATTTGCGAGGATCGGGGACGTGTGTATATATATATATATATATATATATATATATATATATATATATATATATATATATATATATATATATATAGAGAGAGAGAGAGAGAGAGAGAGAGAGAGAGAGAGAGAGTTGAGCTAGAATACTCTCAAAAGCACCAAGAGATTGGTGCTTTTGAGATGGAGAAATGTAAGGTTGAGATGATGGTGGTAGGTAGCGGTAGGTGGAATAGTGTTTGATCCAAGGGCTATTAATAATTAAGGAGTAGATCCAAGGGCTAGAAACTTAGAAGCACCAAGTGGGTGATACTTCTAAAAGTATTCTAGCTCAATATATATATATATATATATATATATATATATATATATATATATATATATATATATATATAGGGTTCGGCTACTATACTATTATGAGTACGATCGCCCTCGTACTCATAAGTTGTTTTCGATGATAGAGCTTCCGAATCAACGATCCACACCGTTAAACGTTATTTACAGCATTTAAAACTTCTAGAAATCAAATTTTATAACTTTTCGACATCATTTACCTTACAATCAAGAGGTCACAAATTTGACAATTTTTAAGGTATAGGATACTTGCTAGTTTAACGGTGTAAAAGAATCGAAATTTGTTGAATTTTTGATAAAAAATTCTATTCACTACATAGATAAAGATCAATAACTCCGATCTTGAATTGAAGGATCCGATCATCCTTTTTTAGGACGTCGTTCGATTTTGACGGTTCATTTTATGCCCACATGATGGACTTTATTATGATTTCAAATTTACGAAATTTATTTTCTAGAAGTTTCAAATACTCTAGATCATATTTAACGGAGTGGATCGTCGATTCGGAAGCTCCGTCATTGAAAACAACTTATGAGTACAAGGGCTCCAATACTCCCAATAGTATAGCCATGGCCTATATATATCGGTGTTTAAAAAAGCCCAAGGCGCACCTAGGCACAAAGGCCTTTTGGAGCCTAGGCGCAAGGCGCAAGGCGCGAGCCCGCACCAAGAGAGGTCAGGCGCATACTTTCATAAAATTTTGAAATAAGTAAATAATCAAAAAGTTTCTTACCATTCTTTCTACTAATTATTAAGCAGCATTAAATATACTCTATAAAATCATATTACCGCAATAAATATTCTATAGTTACCCAAATAATATATATAAAAGTAAAGAACAAATTACCTTTTTATCTCAAAATAAAGGACAACATAAAGGTAAGTATTCATTCACAAACATATAGAAAAGTTAGATGTAAAAAGCATATAATCATAAGCACAAGCTCATAAAAAAGTAATATGCATAAAAGTTAAAAAGTTCAAAGTTTCAAGCCTTAAAATGTTAAAAAGCTGTTTTATTTTCAAGTATAATGCTGTTTTTTTTAAAAAAAATAAACCAGAAGTTGTTGTTTGCTTCAAAGAAATGGACATAAAGTTGCTGTTTTATTTACAAAAGTTCTTTTTTTTTAAAAAATAAAACAGGAGTTCTTTGTTTACTTAAAAAAAAATCATAGAAAGCAACGAAAAAAAAAAAAAAAAACAGAAATATACACAAAAAAACTAAAAGAGAAACAAGAGAGAAACCTAGGGACTAGGGAGAGACAAAAAAACCTTAGAAGAAGGCGATCGAGTTGAAGAAGCAATGAGGAAGTGCGGAGAGGGAGAGATGGCCAAGGCGACGGGGAGAGGAGGCGAGCGGCGGGGAGAGGGGTTTGAGCGGAAGGAGAGAGGTGTTTGAGCGGCGGGGAGAGAGGAATTGGCGATAAATTGATTATTATTTAGGGTTTAGTTTAGGGTATTGGGTTTATTTTAGATATTTCAACTCGTTAGACCAATTAAATCTAAATCCAAACCCGTTACTATATATATATCCTATGCGCACCTTGAGGGCGCCTTGCACCTAGTCCCGGGCGCGCGCCTAGGCGCCTAGGCGCGCGCACGAGTTATGGCGCCCGCCTAGAGGTGCTCTAGGCGGGCCTATGCGCCTAGAGCCTAGGCGCGCTTTTTAAACAACGATATATATATATATATATATATATATATAGAGTAGAGCTAGAATACTTTTACAAGTATCACCTAGATGGTGCTTGTGTGTTTTTAGTCTTTGGATTGAGAGATGTGAGGTTGAGATGATAGTGGTAGGTGGTAGTAGGTAGAATGGTATTTGATCCAAGAACTATTATTAGTCCAGAAGTAGATCCAATGGCTAAAAATCTAATAGCACCATGGAGGTGATACTTGTAAAAGTATCCTAGCTCAACTCTATATATATATATATATATATATATATATATATATATATATATATATATATATATATACTTAAAACATTATACTATTATGAGTATGATCGCCCTCGTACTCATAAGTTGTTTTCGATGATAGAGCTTCCGAATCGACGATCCACACCGTTAAACGTTATCTAGAGAATTTAAAACTTCTAGAAATAAAATTTTATAATTTTTCGATATCATTTACCCTACGATCAAAAGCTCACAAAATTGACAATTTTTAACGTAGGTATGGGATTATTGCTAGTTTAACGGTATAAAAGAATCAAAATTTATTGAATTTTTGATAGAAAATTCTATTCACTACATAGATAAAGATCAATAACTCCGATCTTGAATTGAAGGATCCGATCATCCCTTTTTAGGATGTCATTCGATTTTGACCGTTCATTTTATATCCGCTTGATGGACCTTATAATGATTTCGAAAAATTACGAAATTTATTTTCTAGAAGTTTCAAATACTCTAGATCATGTTTAACGGTGTGGATCGCCGATTCGAAAATCCCAACATCGAAAACAACTTATGAGTAGTGGGGGCTCTATACTCATAATAGTATAGTAGCCCTACTCTATATATATATATATATATATATATATATATATATATATATATATATATATATATATATATATATATATATATATATATATATATATATGTTTGTACGTATGTATGCTTTGTTTTTGTTATTGCATAGCACAAAATATGATCACCAATAGCTATCATATAAACCAGCTTCACACATGATTTCATAGTTTATATATATAACTTAAGCAAAAGCATTTATAGAATTATATGCTTACATATATGAAGTAAACAAAAATCAATTGTATCCCATGATTTCCATTTCATCAATATCGTGGTGCCCCAGAAAAAATAATGGAGGAATATAAGAGGAATGAAAAACAAAAACTACAGTCTAATACTCAAGCGGTTTGAAGAACAAAAACTAACTACAGTATAATACTTGAGCACTAAACAATGTGAAAGTTATTTGATAACACCACTACAGTATGTGATACTACCAAAGATTATGATGCCATCTGTCATACGTATGCATGATAGTAAAGAGCCAAAGAACTTCAAGCAATGAAAAAACAAAAAAGAAAAATATAAACAAATTAAAGGATAGCTACTTATCTGCCAGTTATGGCCAAGACTTTAGATACTAAACCTCATCATAATATTGCATTTTTAAAAGCAGTTTGCTGCTATGACGACTTAAACAGAGCTAGCCCAACCAATCGACATCTTTGCCCTAGTTTCTGCATTAGTCTTCCAACTGTAGAATGATGATGACACTAGTTTTACTAGCTCTTGAAAATTAAGAGATCATAAAGACTACTAGTTTAGCTTTTATCTTCATATAATTTCTTAATTTCTAAATATCATACATCAATTAGATAAAATTTTGATTGTTTTACTAATTTCTAACCACAAATAAAGCATTCCTTCTGTGTTTATGTGTCTACCCAGTATTTAAACACTTAACTACATATCAGGGATTGCAGATCAGTCAATGCATATGAGAAAAAGAAACAAAAAGAACTCTTCACATTTAATAACAATAATAACAAGCACTCTACTTTTTCTCTACCTGTCTCTTTAGGAGAAAGTTGATCCCAAAAGCGAGATCCCCGATCGGCCACTTCCCCAAAGTCTCCGAGTAAGTGAACCGTAATGTCTCTGACAAGGTGGATATAGTCTCCAACCATGTAGCAGGGGCACGAACTGGTCTCCGAGAAACCCTACTCCGTTCAGAAGTGTTCGGTCTCGTCGCATCCCCGCCATTGTCGGAGTCCCCCTCATCTTGAATCTTCGTGGCCTGTAATCTGCGATTCATTGTATAGTAAAGGAGAGCCGCCGCCCCCGCAGCAGTAGCCATTGTCGCCGTTGCCATTGTGTCTAAGATTGGATTACACGAACTTCACTTCGCTAACACAAAAAGATCAGGGCTTTTAGGCTAAAAATGAGAATTTTAAGTAAAAAATAATACATTGAATCCTTCCAGAAGCTCAAGATTCAATTAAACACCCTTGCACAACACAACTAACAAAAGCACGCCGAAATCACCCAAAAAACCAAAAACCAAAAAAGGGCAGTTTTATTTGGTACCCAAAAAAAGCAGGCAAAAAAAGGGAAAATACAAGAGAAATCCGAAATAGAAAGGAACTATAGGCATAACTCGCAATCAGTTAAACCCTAATTTCCGAAACTGCGAAGAATCAAACGATAATTCATATAAAACCCTAGAAATCGACCACTTCAATCCCCAAATACCTGAGATCGTGTCACGGAGAATCGCCTCGCCTCTCCTCTCCTCGCCTCTCCTCTTCGATTCGATTTAACAGATCTCTAGAGCATTTCCCTTCGATCGATCGAATCGTATAAGCACCTCCCCTCGATCGATCATACAAAATATAAATTCGTTACTTGTTGTCGTGGTTGTGAATTAGTAGATAAACTCGTCTCTCCCCCTCCCTAGTATCTTTCGAATTCTTGATCCTTCAACTCTTTTCGCGGAAGCGGCGGTTCTCTTTTTACGGTTCGTTTTACGAGAACGCACACGCCCTTCCACGCGGGTTGGGGGCGTTGCTGAACCGGGAAAGAACCGGACCGGCGGTCAACAGAAGGACCAGGACCAGCGCGGTTTGGACGATAAAATGTATACAAGAATGTACCGAAAGTTATGCGCTTTTTGATGAGGGTGTGTTTACTTGTAAAATCACTCCGAAAAATATATTTTTTAGGCTTTTTTGCATAAAAAATTTATTTATTTTGGGCTTTTGCAAAACCGGGCCACATTTTTTATTTTTGTAGATTCGGTCCGTTTTTTCTGCCGCCTGACCAAAATGCGTCCCTGCCGTATTCCTCGACATACGTATGCCCCTGCCGTACGGGTCTTGCGGGCATTTAATGCGTCCCTCCCGCTTTACGCAACCGCGGTCTTTTTCGGAACCCGGACACATCCGCCCCGCTATTTGCAGCATTGCTTCATTCCGCTTGAAGACTTTTTTAAAATTGCTCGAGGTATCGGGAGAAAAAATACACGCGTCTTAACAGGAATAATAGTGCAACGCTAAGATGCAACGTCAGGAGAAATGGTGCAACCGCCCATCTAACAGTGCATTCCTAGGCTCGTTCCAATGCAACCTCTTCATATAATATAATTTGAAGCTAATGGAGCAAATGAACGGCGCCCCCGCCAAATACAGGCGAAGCGTCGGCGGGGCAGGACCGTCGGCGAGAGCGAGATAAATGTTAAACTATTTTTGAAGATCGGCGGGAAAGCAAGGTCGGCGGCGGGGCAGGACGCTCGCAGGCGGCTCCGAAGTTCAGGGGGTGCTCTTAACTGGCAAACGATGTCCATAGATCAAAGCGAACAAAAGGTAGATTTTATAAAAAAAAATGATTTATGTGGAATTGATTTTGATTTGAAAATTATTTTTGATTAAAAAATGTAGAGCGTTTGGTTGAATTTAGATGGAAATTGATTTTGTGAAATTGTTTGACAAGTTTTTTTTTTATGTTTGCATAAAATAATTTTTTTAGTAAATTTTATTTTAAAATAATTTAAATTTAAATTAATAATTTAAAATTAATTAAATTTTAATTTTTAATTAATAATTAACTAAATTTTAAATTTTAAATTTTAAATTTGCACAAAAAATTTAAATTTGATATTTTAATTTAAAGGATAAATTTGAAAATTTTAAATTTTAAATTTTAAATCTAAATTCAAATTTTCAATTTCAATTCTTGTTTGGCTAGACTTGTTGGAGGATCCTGGAGGCGAGGTTTGGTATCACTAGAGAGTGGTGGTTGACTGCGAGATTCGACAGAAGCTATGCGGACCGTGACGACATGACCTAGAGTTTCGGGTTGGTCGGCATGTCTTGCTCAAGATATTGCCGTACGAGGGGATCAAGGCATTCGGTTCTTTGAACGAGATTAGTCCACTGTTTGTTGAACCGTTTATGATCCTAGAGCGTGTTGGTCCAATGGCGTACAGATCGGTTCAACCTCCAAGTTTCGTCCGGGTGCACTATGTGTCCCTTGTCTCTATGCCTCGCAAGTACGTTCGCGGCTCCTCCTATGTGATCAACCCTATGGCTTTTAAGTCTCGCAAGGTTTTGAGTTTCAAGGAGGCTCCAGTGCAAATGTTGGTATGCGAGGAAAGGCTATTACAGAATTGAGGATTTCTTACGTGATGGTATTGTTGGTAGGATCACAAGGAGCGCGAAGTGACTTGGAGGTTAGAGTCAGTGATGTGAGATCAGTATCGAGATTGGTTGTAGGAGAGGTGTAAGTAAGTTTCGAGGACAAAACTTCTTTTAAGGAGGAGATGATGTGATGAGTGAGATTTTTTTTTTCTATATATGTTTAATATTTTTTTAAATATTATCATGTGTATTTTAATGGTAAGCTAGCCCGTCAAATTTCAGCTAAAAAGAATTTAAAATAAAAGTTTTACACGATTATTACTTTTCACTTAAAGTAAATAGTAACCTGCATTTTTGGTTGTTATCGAGGAGAGAGGTGGGCTTCGAACGCGAATCAGACTTCGTTTCGAATGATCCAATAGCTGATTTTTGATGGTCCGACTGTGCCAGAGTCAATGGCGTTGATAGATTTCTTGTTTGACGCACGATTTTCGAGAAAAATAGCTTTTATCGCTGTGAAGGCATTTATTCTGTATTATTCTTGCTTTTTAGAAGCGATCGGTGCTCCGTTTTGCTTGAAAACTCGCTGGCAGGAATCTTTCTGCGAGAGAAATATAATGGAGAGGGACTAGATTTCAAGAGTTGGGGAACTTTGAAGCAATTATCCCCTATGAATAGTGGTATATAGGATTTGGATTTGGATTTGGGGATTTTTAAACCCAAACCCTAGAGCCCAACCCTCCTCCTTCCCTCCTTGACCACATGAGAGGGAGGCTGCTGTCGCTACCGTCACTGCCGCTGGTCATCAGAATAGAAAAAGCAGAGCGTTTTTTCTTTTTACTCTCTAATTTTGTTTAGTGTGAGAGGGCAGGAGCTCCCTATCCTGCGTCGTCGCCGACCTAGACTGTTCTTTGGTGTCACGCCACCACCGCGTCCGGCCCCCTCCACCTTCCCGACCACCCCCCCCCCCTCGGCGCCCCGTACCTCCTCCCGACCCTTTTCTCCAAGTCCTCTCCTCCCGGACGCTTATACGTCCCTGAAAACCTCGGCACCGGCGTTGAAATTTTATGTTTCAAAAAAATAATACAATTTTTTTAAATATTAAATTTATTATATTATAATTATTTTTATAAATTTTTACTGATTTAATCAAATTTAAACTAAAATTTTAAAAAATTTAAAAAATAAATATTTTATAAGGCCGGCCCGAAGGACGGCGAGGCACGGACCAGTAGGGCCTGTGCCTCCCGATCCGAAGGGCCGTCGGGAGCTAGACAGCTTGTGCCCGGCCCGGTACGGCCAAAATTGGATCCGGGCCGGGCCGGGCCAGCCACTAGCCCGTTTCAGCCCGGAAAACACATTACAATCCTATGTACATCCCTCTATTCCCATCTTTACCTTGCATGGAAAACTTATTTAAAAGACAAACCCGTCCTCTCCTCTTAAATGACCGACTTGGCTACAAACAATGCGGAAGTGGGTCTGCTAACTTTTTCTTTTGAATTGACCTTTTATTTACTTCTAATATTTTAATTCAGTTCAATAATAATTCAAGCTTAGAATTTTACTAAATTTAATAATTTTCATAAAAATAACATTGTTAAAAGGTTTGTGCCATATATATATATATAGGTCCTATACTATTATAGTACGATAGCAGCGATATAAAATTATAAGATTGAAAAAACTTTTAGAAATCAAATTTTATAATTTTTCGATATCATTTACCTTACGATCAAGAGAGCACAAATTTGATAATTTTTAATGGCCGGTATGGAATACGTACTAGTTTAACGGTGTAAAAGAATCGAAATTTGTTGAATTTTTGATAGAAAATTCTATTCACTATCTAGATAAAGATCAATAACTCCGATCTTGAATTGAAGGATCCGATCATCCTTTCTTAGGACGCCGTTCGATTTTGACCGTTCATTTTATGCCGCTTGATGGACTTTATTATGATTTCAAAAATTTACGAAATTTATTTTCTAGAAGTTTCAAATACTCTAGATCATATTTAACGGAGTGGATCGTCGATTCGGAAGCTCCATCACCAAAAACAACTTATGAGTAGTAGGGCTCCAATACTCATAATAGTATAAGTAATATGACCTATATATATATATATATATATATATATATATATATATATATATATATATATATATATATATATATATATATATATAGAGTAGAGCTAGAATACTTGTAAAAGTATTACTTGGGTGGTGCTTTAGTGTTTTTAGCCCTTGGATAAAAAGATGTGAGGTTGAGATGATGGTGGTAGGTGGTGGTAGGTGGTGGTAGGTGAAATAGTGTTTGATCCAAGGGGTATTAATAATTGGGATATAGATCTAATGGCTAAATAAGCAATGGGAATGATACTTGTAAAAGTATCTAGCTCAACTCTATATATATATATATAGCCGTTATAAAGGAAAAAAATAGTACGGGGACTAATAAGAAATACTTAAAATTAACCCGAAAGTTACTATTTCTCATTTCAGTACTTAAAACAAAAAAGTAGCTTTAAATTTTTCTCAGCAAATATAGATGCGGCTCTCTTGTCTGAGAACATATTTGTATGGATCAGTTTAAATTTTATTTTGAATTGACTTTTTATTTCTATTTTTTAAAAGATAACTTCAAATTGCCCTTTTGTGGTTAAACTTATTTTTACTTTGTTATCCCCGCTGTTCAAAAAATTGCATTGTCCCCTCTATGGTTTAATTTTTATGTCAAAAAGTTCTATGTTAAATAGGATAGCAAAGTAAAAAAAAAAAAAAATTAAAAAAAATCACATAATGGTAAAATAAAAAATATACTAAACAACAAGATAGTTACCCATAATTTTTGAACATTGAATGATAGATTGTAATTAGCAAAACCACAGGGGCCAAAAAGTTCAACCTTTTAAATCCAGGGATACTATACCACAAAAGTAATTTGAATTCTGTGTTTTTTTAAAATTTAGTGTGACACCCCAATAGTCCCACATCGGATGGGAATAGGATTGTCATTGGGTTTATAATAAGCTTAGACACTAGTAATAATGGTAAGGGGCGTTTTGGGTCGGTGGTTGAAATTTAAACGAGTTATTGTTATTCTTTGAGTCGTTTTATTTAGTTTAACGGGGGATATATACTATACCACAAAAGTAATTTGAATTTTGTATTTTTTAAAATTTAGTTTAACTATTGGTAGAGCGATTTTTTTTAAAAAAATTTAACTATTTTTGCTAACTATTATTAACGAGCTCAGCCTTAATCTTATAAATTTATCAATTAACTCAGTGTTAGGAAAACAACATGCTTAGTAAGCAACAGGTGATTATTTTTCTCGTTAGGAAACAACTTAATTAGTAAGAAAATTAAAATGTAAAACATTATAACTAATTATACTATTTTAATGTAAAATTTGTGCAATTACTAATGAGATACATAATATGTACTCATAACATAGGTCATAGAAAAATGATATTTTGGTAAAAAATTGACGGCGATAAATTTCAAAAAAACAAATAAAACTAGGTAAAGTGATAATAACCGCAAGTACATTGACTAGTACATAAAAAAGAAAAAATTAATTCTTTTATTTATTTTATTTATTTATTTATTTTTAAGAAGGGCCTTTTATACACATATCTTATATAAAAAGTTCATTTTAAAAAATAAAACCGCCTTTTTAAATAATTCTCCTATGAGACTCTCTCATCTAGAAATGATGTTGAAGTGTCCCTCAACTTTCTTTTAAATTGACCTTTTATTTACTTCTAATATGCTAATTTAGTTCAATTATTATTCAAACTTACAAGTTTACTAAATTTAATAAGTTTCACTCACTATTGTTAAAAGGTTTAAGCCCTATAATTAAAACAAAATTAATGTATACTTGTTATGGCAAACATAACACTAATAAAATATAGATATACAAAAAAAAAAAAACCATATTATTGTAACTAATAAAAAATACTAAAAGTTAACAAGAGTCATTTTGTAAAATCAAAAATATTAAAAATAACTAAAATAACGAAACACACACAAAATGAACATCAACTCGAAAACTAATATTACTTATTTAGATATTCAAAATAAAAGACTAGCTATAAAATTTTTCAACAAAAAATGATGGGGCTTTCTAGTCTTGGACCCATGTTCAAGTGAACCGATTACATTTTTTTTTTTTTTAAGTGACTTTTTTATTTATATTTTATTTTTTTTAATGGCTAAATTACAGAAAACTTCTCTATAATAACCTGATTTTTCACTTTCCTCTCCTGACATTTAAAAATCTATACTTTGCCCTCTTGTAAAATAAAAAATGTGCATTTTACCTCCTACCGTTAGGGTCCTGTTAAAAAATATTTTTTTATGTCGAAAATACCCTCCGCCCTCTTCTCTGTTGCTGCGCCTCCCTCTGACTCGCCGCCTCGCCGTCCTCCATCGCCTCGCCTCACCCACATCCCCTTCGCCCCTCCTCACCATTGTTGCCTTGCCTACCTCTCAATCAACACCCGTCTCGATTTACCCCCTATTGTCACCGAAATCGAGACGGCGAGTGCGGGAGAAGAAACAGTGGAGAAAGAAATAGAGAGAAATCGCGGCCGATTGAGGAGAGAATCGCGGCCGATTGAAGGGGAGGGTGAAGAAGCTGAGGAAGAAGACGAAAATGGCAAGGGGCAAAATGGTTATTTTACACACCGTAACCCCTGTGTGAACATTTTCTATTTTACAGGGGGGTAAAGTATAGGTTTTTAAATGTCAGGAGGAAAAAGTAAAAAAACGAATTATTACAGTAAAATTTTCTGTAATTTAGCCACTTTTTTTTTATGAGCAAACTTTTAGCTCCTGTTTGGTATGGGGTTAAGGAGTTGAATAACCCCTTAACCCCATACTTATCCCCAAACACAAAGACTTTGGGGTGGCGTTAGCAAACCCCACCCCAAACCGGGTTATCCTGGATAACCCGGTTTGGGGTGGGGGATAACCCGGTTTGGGGTGGGGTTTGCTAACCCACCCACCCTCCCCCCGCTTCTCCCCGCACGCCTCCCGAAGCACCCCAAGCTTCTCCCGCACGCCTCCCGAAGAAAATAAAAAATTACATTTTTTTAAAAAAAAAGTCTCTCCCAAAAATGCAAAATAAATATGTAAAAAAATTAGCATAAATAAAAAAATATATTAAAAAATGTAAACAAAATAATAATATAAAAAATATTTTCAAAAAAAATTAAGTTCAAACGTTTACATAATTTATTTATGAACAAATATTTTGCAATATGAAAATGTGAGCAAAAATTCAACTTGAATAATTTATTATACTTGTTATTTAAATTGACAAAATTTGAAAATGGCAACATAATATGACAAATTATTTTTTGTTAACAAATTATCTTAAAAAAACATATTTTAATCAACAATATTAGTTGCAATCAAATAATATTAAAAATATCTTTACAAAATATTATTATCACAATATTAATGTGAGGGTATTTTAATAATTTTCCTTCTTCACCACCCACTATCCTGCTTATCCTACCTACTCTAACCAAACACTATTTTTCACTATTACTAACTCAAACTCTCAACCAAACACAAAAATACTTTAATCTCATCTTAACCCCAAACTTAACCCTATTTTTTTAATAACCACTTTTTTCTTAATAGCAAAACGAGGGGCTATTATATTTTTTATGAGCAAACATCAAATTTCTCTTTTGGTTCACGTGAACCCATGTTCTTTACTTTATTATATGTTCACGTGACCCCAAGTTCTTTACTTTATTATTTTTTTTTATAAGCAAACTTCAAATTTCTGTTTTTGGTTAAACTTTTTTTTTTTAACTTTATTATGCTGCTGTTCCAAAAAATGCAATTTATTCTCTTTGGTTTAATTTTTAGGTAAAAAATTCTATATTAAATAAGATGGCAAAGTAAAAGTTTTTTAAAAAGTCAAAAAATGACAAAATAAAAAATGCACTAACCTACAAGATAGTTAGCTGTAATTTTTTGAGCATCCAAAGTTCAACTTTTTGAATCAAGGGTACTGTACAATAAATTTCAAAAAACATAGGTTGTAGAGAAATGATATTTTGGTAAAAAATTATTGGCGATAAATTTCAAAAAACAAATAAAACTAGGTAAAGTGATAATAACTGCAAGTACATTGACCAGTGCATAAAAAAAAAACTTTTATTCTTTTATTTATTTATTTTTTTCTAAGAAGGGTCTTTTTTACACATACCTTATATAAAAAGTTCATTTAAAAAATAAAACCGCCCTCTTAAATAATTCTGCTATGAGACTCTCATCTAGAAATGATGTTGAAGTAAACTCAATTTTCTTTTAAATTGACCTTTTATTTACTTCTAATATTTTAATTTAGTTCAATTATTATTCAAATTTATAATTTTACTAAATTTAATAATTTTCACTCACTATTGTTAAAATGTTTGAGTCCTATAATTAAAACAAAATTAATGAATACGTGTTAAGGCAAACATACCACTAATTAAATATAGTTATACAAAAAAAATAGAGTATGGTGACTAATAAAAAATACTAAAAGTTAACAAAAGAGCCAATTTGCAAAACCAAAAATATAAAAAATAACTAAAAACAACGAAACACATACAAAGTGAACATCAACTCGAAAATTACTGCTACTTTTTTAGATATTCAAAACAAAAGACTAGTTATAAAGTTTTTTCATCAAAAATAGAAGGGGCACTTTTGTCTTGGATCCATGTTCACGTGACCGGATTACAATGTTTTTTTAAAGTGATTTTTTTTTTACTTTATATTTTTTTTTTAAGAGTAAACTTCAAATTTCTCTTTTTGGTAATTTTTTTTTTTTTTTTACTATGCTGCTGTTCCAAAAGTTGTAATTTGCTCTCTTGGGTTTAATTTTTACATAAAAAATTCTATATTAAATAAGATGGCAAAGTAAAATTTTTTTAAAAAAAGTCAAAAAATGACAAAATAAAAAATGCGCTAACCTACAAGATAGTTAGCTGTAATTTTTTGAACACGCAAAGTTCAAATTTTTAAATCAATGGTGAAATATATCTTTTTCTAAAATTTAGTTTAATTATTGGTCGAGCAAAAAAATTTTAAATTTAACCATTTTAGCTAATTATTAATAAAGAGCTCAGGCTTAATTCTCTATAAATTTATCCATCAGCTCGTGTTAGGGCCACAACACGGTTCGGCTAGCTTTAGATAATTATTTTTCTCCTTGAGAGTTGAGAAACAACTAAATTTAGAAAGAAAATTAAACTTCAAAATTGTAAAACATTGTGACTAATTATACTATTTTAACATATAATTCGTGCTATTACTAATGAAATACATATCATATAGTCATAACTAGAGGTAACAATCCAGCTCTCTTTTCGCAAGCCAACTCGCATTCGGCTCAAAATGAGCTTGAAATCAAATCGCTCGTTTAGAAAATGAGCTAAGCACGAACTGAATTTTTTAACTTGTTTAATGAACAAGTCGAACGTCTGAATTTTTCAACTTGTTTAATGAACAAGCCGAAAATGAGCTGGGATCAGCTCGTTCGTGTTCGATAACAACTCGAATACATATATTTTATATTTGTATTATTTATATAATTTATATTTATATGTATAAATAAATAATTATATACATAACATAAATTTTTATTATTTGATTTTTAGCTCAATCTAAATATAAAGCTGTACTCAATTATAGAAAGAATTCATTTATGTGTAAAGTTATAACCATTTGATCAAAATCTAGTAGGTAAGGTCTCATAAATTTATTTACTATATAAATCCGTTCTAATTCTTTAGCTGGTTGTTCGTGAGTCAACTCGTATTGTTCGCTCGGGTTAGCTTGTTTGAATATTTTGGCTCGATACTTGACGATCCGGTAGCGTGTTCGACTCGTTTACAAAGCAGGCCGAACACGAGCCAACTGACTCACTCATCTTCGGTTAGTTTACACCCCTAGCCATAACTTAGATAAGAGATATTTTGGTAGAAAATTTCATGGTGGTAAATTTCAAGAAGCAAATAAAACTAGGTAAAGTGAAAAATAATAGCAAAACTGAAAAAACATAAACAAGTACTAAAAAAAGAAACAACCTTAATTTTTTTTTTTTTTTTCTAAGAAGGGGCAATTATGCACATAATGTACATCCCACCATACTTTATATAGAAAGTTTTTTTAAAGAAAAAATTGCGCTCTTAAATAATTCTCATATGAAACTCCCTCATCTAGAAACGATGTTAAAGTGATGAATAGAAATAAGATTCTCGAATATCATTTTACTCCTAATAATATTTTATAGTGCGAACCAAACGCGCCCATATAGAAGTCTTACTTAAGATATACGCCAATGCAACATCACCAATAAATTTATCATTTGAGCTAGATAAGAACCGCGCGCATTGTGACGGAATGATTTCGTAAAAATAAATAAATAAAATAAAGAAAGCAAAAAAAGAGTCTAAGATTATATTTATTTATTATATTGATTATAAAAAAATAGAATTTATCTATACGATAAAATTTTACACTTGATGCAGATAAAAATTTTAAAAAAAATATTAAGGAAAAAAAAAAAAGAAAGTAAGAAAGAGGAAGAGAGAGGGAGAGAGAGTGAGAGTGTTGAGAAAATAAATAAATAAAAAAGAGAAAGTAAGAGAGAGAGAGAGAGAGAGAGAGAGAGAGAGAGAGACCCGCGGGGGAGACCCCACACACGCTGGGAGAGCCTCTTTAGGTTCTTTAGGTTCTCTGCATTCTCCACCTCCCACCCTATAAAAGCAACACATTGGCAGAAGGAAAAAAACCACCAAAGAATACTTGTTAGTCTCAAAAACCAAACAAAATGGCAATCAAGTTAGTTTTTGTTAGTTTTTGTTGTGTGCTATCTATCTCTCAAAAAAAAAGAAAGAGTTAGTTTTTGTTGTGATTCTTATTATCTTTTCTGCCATGGTTCAAGCAAACGTCGGAGTTACTCCAGTGGTAACTGGGGTTTTCCGAATAAAGCACAATGAAGATAAGTGCTGCAGGAAAGGCTGTTGCAATCAATGCCGCCGCATGAGCCCAAACGGACTATCTGGGGAGAGCTCCAAGTTCGTTCCGTAGTTGATTTTATCGTTGTGTGGCACTTGGGTGTTTATGCGTTGATGTTGATTTTTCCTGCGTAGTAGTTTGATTATGTGTGTTATGATTAAGTTTTGGTTTTTCCTGCGTAGTAGTTTGATTATGTGTGTTATGATTAAATTTTGATTTTTCCTACGCAGTAGTTTGATTTTATGTGTGTTATGATTAAGTTTTAGAAAGTGTGTATTGTATGCTGCCATATAGGCAGCTTATGAGTATGAGTGTTGTTATAAATATGTTGAAAAAATATTATCAGTGATGATAATATCATGTATGTTGTTATTAATCCCTCTCTAGATACACAAATGTCTCTTTTGAAGGTCTATGCAAGCTAATCTTTCAGTTATATATTAAGAGGAAGTTGGAGTTTTTGAGATATAAGGTACAAAACTATACAGTACTAAATTTTTTTTTAATTTTTTTCATGTTTACTAGTGGGGTTAAGTTCTGCTCACAAAACTAATTATATTAATATAGTCATACTATATAGTGGAGTAAAGTCAAAAATATTATATAAGAATTTTTATTTTGAAATTTACGATTTAATTTTCATGTGTAAACTCGTTTCTCCTAATACCTGTTTATCTTTAGAAATCCCGATCTTTTCACTTTTTCGGGAATCCCCCGTGGGTTGAGGTTGTTGGTTGATCAGGTAAAAACTATACCAATGATAAGCAGGAAAATCAATCCAGTGTAATAAAAAATTGAAAAGAGAAATATTTTTTTTCCCTCCTTTTGATGAAAATGTGTAGAAAAATGTACTAATTGAACTATAAGTATCTAAATTTTTGATTTTTCTACTTAATCTTTCAATTTATTTTATAAAATTTTGATTTTTCCTACTTAATCTTTCAATTTATTTTATTTAACCTTAATGGTTTTCTATACAAAATTTAGATCAATTATTTATTTTAATGGAATTGTAATTTTGTAATAGCTTTTAACTTTAAAAACTTTTAATTACTTTGATGTACTATTGTACTCATATCATGTATGACATTGTACAAATTGGTGTATTTTTTCGTTTCGTGCGGATAGAAAAATTCGTGCCCATTAATTCGGCGGGTCTGTTCTACGCGCCTGGAGAGGTTCCATGGGACGAGCCTCGCGGCGTGAAAGATTCAATTGACATCTATATTATGATGGAAACAAAGCTGGTGTATTCCCACTCCCTCCCATGACCAAAGATCATTAGGATTTTTTTTTTTTTTTTTTTTGCAATGTGAATTTTCAGTAGAAATGTATAGAACACAAGCACTTTTGAATCTCAGGAGTTTTCTACATTAGATAAATACTGTTTGCCTCGGCCTCCGATAATTCTGAGCATTTTGCTTTCAATATTTAATAACACAAAATTCTCAACCTTGCCTTTAAGCATTCAGTAACATGAACTTATTTAATCTCCTGATATATATATATATATATATATATATATATATATATATATATATATATATATATATATATATATATATATATATATATATATATGTACATATGAGCATTTAAACACCATACCTTAGAATCCACCCATCAAATTACGCTACAGTGCGAAAGAGAGAAAAGTACGTTGAAATTTACTATATATATATATATATATATATATATATATATATATATATATATATATATATATATATATATATATATATATATATATATATAAAAGCACATATATTCAAATTTGGAGTACGTAATCCATTTTTCATGGAAAAATTAGCGCTCATTTTATTAGCGGTCATTTTTCTCTTTCCGTGCGTAAAATTTAAACATAAGAATAAAAATAGAAATAGAAACCGCAATGTAATTTCTCTATAACAGATTACTGGTATGAAAATCCTCTGGGGTGTGAAAATCCTATAAAAGATATTTTACTATTTAGTTTTAAAATATCTTTTTTAGATACTTTGAAAATCCTATAAAAGATTCTTTTCTATATATATTTTCGAATTTCAAAATATTTTTTTTTAAGATAAAAGATTTTATTTTTCTATTTAATTTCAAAATATTTTTTTAAAATATTTTTTTCTAACATATTTTATTTTTCTATAATTTCAAAATATTTTTTCTTTTCTATATATATTTTCGAATTTCAAAATATATTTTCTTTTTAAGATAACTGATTTTATTTTTCTATTTAATTTCAAAATATTTTTCCTTTTTTATATTAATACAAAAAATATTTATACTTATTTGTAACTTAAATTTTATGACCGGTTACGACCAATTAGTTAAAAATATTAAAACTAAAAGTGCACTATTATATTCAACTGTTAAAAAGTTGCATTTCTATATATTTATTTTATACTAAAATTTAAATCGAGTTTAAATTGTTAATTTAATTTAATTTTTAATTTTTGATATCAAATTTATCCATCTATTTTATATTAAAATTTAAATTTGATATTGTAGATTTTTTTAATAAAATGTAATATATAAATTTCGAAAATATTTTATTCTAAATTTTTGATTAAATATGATTTACAAATGTTTATTGATTTAAAATAAATTTAAAAAATTGTTACGTGCGGTTATACGTACACTCAACTAGTATATATATATATATATATATATATATATATATATATATATATATATATATATATATATTTCATTAATTTTGTAAGATCTAATCTGTGAGACCCCAGATAGTCCTATATATGAGATATAATATGGCTAAACTCTTAACCCGGCTTAAGCATTTTGGGTGGTGGCAAGGCCCAAGAGGTTAAGAGAGTTAAGCGTGCTAGGACGGGAGTAGTCCTGGATGGGTGACCCCCTGAAAGTTGGGCGTCACGATGGTATCGTAGCCAATTACCGCAGAAGTGTGAGATGAGTCTCACTGAGCCGTGTCCGGATGACGGGCTAGCGAGACGAGTCTCACATTGCCTGATACTTGTGAGTCTGATCCTGACGAAGACGTCAGGGCTTAAAGGAGGGGAGATTGTGAGACCCCAGATATAGTCCTATATATGAGATATAATATGGCTAAACTCTTAACCCGGTTTAAGCATTTTGGGTGGTGGCAAGGCTCAGGAGGTTAAGAGAGTAGTCTTAGGATGGGTGACCACCTGGGAAGTTGGGGCGTCACATAATCTATCCCGTCCATTACGTCCTGTGCATACAAAAGATATCTTAGATAATTGATTAGAAGCTTCTTGTAATGTAAGTTTATCTAAATATTGCATTATCGCGTGCAAACAAGAAACAATTTCTTACCGGTACATTTTTAAGTTAAGAAAATTTTTCAAAATACAGTTAAATTCTATGTACACAGAAAATTATGTTTTTTTTGAGAGATAGATAGCACGCTACCCGCTTCGTTTATTTCATTTAGAAATAAACTTAGTCAGAAATGTGAATCAACCCATTCAAACTAGCAGGCCACGGTACCAACCACTGCCCTTCACTTCTTTCAGGACGGTCGGTTACACAGAAAATTATGTTAGGTTAATATAATTGTTTTAGATCAGATAAAAGGTCCCAAGGAAAAGAGGATATGCGGTGCTACAGAGTGCAAGTAAAATCCCGTGATGTGCATGACATATGCACATGGCATCAATTAAAGTATACAACTTTGTTGGGATGGGATTTGCTATATATGTATGTGGTTCCACTCCAGGTTGAATCTTGGATGGAAATCCCTCACGTTCTACCATCAGATCTAGTTCATATATAGTCCAACCGAACCTCACACCAGATCCTGCAGGCACCATGCTAACTTGGAATATGGTCTGATGCGCAATTAATGGTGCATAAATATGGTCCTTCGACATTTTGAAACCCCTGCCATTGCAATGAATGCAAATCTACCACTCATCAATGCTGACCAAGGAGTCCCCACCAAAACAAACCAGATTATTTCTATTCCTCTACTCTAGTTTTGTTCTAAATGAAATAGAAAATTTCGTAACTCAAAAAAATTCTACGGATTCAATTTTTACACTGTTTGGATACACATTGTACGATTCTATAAAATTTTCCTAAATTTTAAAATAAAAATTTAAAATTTAAAATTTAAAATTTTAAAATTTTAATGAAAATTTAAAATTTGAAATACGAAATGTGAAATGTGAAATTTTAATTTCAAATTTCAAAATTAAAAAGTTGAAATAGAAAAAAACTAAATTTAATTTTTAATAATGCAATAAATATTCTCAGGAGTAGGGATGCAAACGGGGCGGATCTAGAGGCAAGAGCCTCGCACCGCCTCCCGCCCGACTAGCAAAATCCCGCCCCCTCCTCCCCCCGAATCGGTGACAGGTTGAAAAATACATCCCATAATCCGCCCCGCCTCGTAACCCGCCTCTCGCCGGCGCCCCGAATCCACTCTGCCAACTAATATTCTTTATAAAATTATAATATTATTAATATTTTGTAAAAATAAAATAATAATTTTTAATAATATTATATATATAATTTAATAATATTAAAATATAAAAATTAAAAATATCAATCATAATTAAAAATAAAATTCAAAAATTTCAAATATATTAGAAATGAGAATATTAACTTATTTATATTTTGAATTTTTTGATAAATATATTACTGTTTAGAAATATTTTTTTAAAATATAGATGATGCAGTCGTACATAGTGCAAGTAAAATGCCATGATACGCGTGACATGGCATCTAAGTATACAACTTTGTTGGGATGGGATTTGTTGGGATGGGATATGCAGGTTAGAGTGGCAGTGGCATAGGCTTGAGGTCTGCGGACCATCATGCCAGATTTCTAATTTGGATATTTTTGGAATTGATTGTCCAGTTGATGCATACTTGTCCTCTGTTCTATTTTACAGGTGGCGGTAATTACATGTCCTATTGCTTTGTTCTCTTTTCTTTCGGCATATTAGCTACCGTATTTGTGATATCTACCTATGACTTGATGGTCGGTGAGTATTTCTCGCCTCGTTGGCTTGCACCCACGGAAGTGGAGACATGTGTATATGTTCTCACCCCCCACCCCTCTTACAGGTGATGTCGCGGGTCCGAGTCGGAACGGTGCGTAAGACACGTTCGTAGCAGTCGATAGAGCTTCCGACCCGATTTGATTGATTTAGTTGCTATACCCATTATTTCTGAAGTGACTTTACAAGAACCAGTTGAGCCCTTATTTATAGCCTTCAGGTTTATAAGAAAATAATAATAAAATATTTAAAAATAACAAACTTTATTCTTGTCTAAATTGGCTCTATTTTTATCCAATTTGGTTTAATTGTTTTCTGATCTATTGTAACCATCTTGATCCTTATTCTAACCGAAATAATTGGAACTACCTCGATCATTATTCTAATCGAAATAACACTGAAACCATCTCAACTTTTATTCTAACCGAAATAGTTGAAAACATCTCGATCCTTATCCTAACCGAAATAGTTGGAACGGCCTCTATCTTATCTGTAATGGTTGAAACTTATCCTAATGTTTGATCGTCCCGGATCACTTAAGTAGGTAAAAAAATTAAAATTTTTAAATAGTAAAAAATTATGACAAGACATATATTTAGCATAAAATTGATATGGTAGCTAAATAGAAATAAGATATATATTCATAATTAATGAAAAAGATATTTTGCAAAAAAAAATAACTAGTGTAGTAACTGGCATTTTTCCATAATAAGAAATAAAATATTTGGAGACGGTGAATATGTGCGTAATTGTATTATAAGAGCACACGTCAAATTTCAAAGTAAACCGAGCTAAAACGGAAAAGTTATGCGACCCGTAAGATCCGACTTAAGTGAATAGTAACAGGATTTTCGAGAAATCGCGGAGTAAAGATGGGTCCAGGAGCGCACGGACTCCGAACATAGGCTTCCAATAGCTCGTTTCGAACGGCTCGACTATTCTGGAACCAATGCCACTGACGGAATTCGATTCTGAATCACGATTGTCGAGGAAAAGGGGTTCGAACGATTTTACTTAAAGATTTAGCAAATTGGAGATATTGGAGGAAAAGAAGAGAATGGATACTTCGCGAATCTGAGACCAAATCAAACGAAGTAAAAGGCTAGATTCGATGTCCTCGACGCGCTGAACGCGCTGGCGCGATCCGATCATGAATCTGACGGACGGATCTCCGGGAATCGCGAAGAGAACGCGAAGAGGCAAAAATCGCAAAACGGCAAAATGCGAAAAGTCCTAGTATTTTATGCGCCGAAATGCGAGGTTTTGAACATGGAGGGACTTACGCGCATGATTCAACTAATGGCAGGGACTAGAACCTAAATTGAGGATTGTGGAGGGTTAAATTGCAAAGTGGCTATTATATACATAATGGATTTCTAGGGTTTCATCTCCTAAACGCTAACCCTAGTGTCTTTCCACCTCCCTCAGCCACCCTAACAGATCCGGCAATCTCCCTGCCTCCCTCTGCGCGCACCCCGGCAGTCCCCAGCCGCCGGCAGCCGTCGCCATCGCCGGAAAAGCTTCCTCTTCATCTCCTTCCCTTCCCCTAGGCCGCACCACCACCAACTTGATCTAGAAAGCTTTGGAAGGCTTGTTGAAGCCGGATCTGGCATCCCTGGACCAGATCCAACCCGAGGCTCTCATCTCCGGCCATCCTCGCCGTCGCCGAGCGCCGCCGGAGCCGCGGGAAGAGGCTGCGGCCAACTTGGTGCAGATCTGGCCGAGCTCGGGGAAGAGTGAAAACCGCGCACCTCCGTCTGGATTTGAGGCTTGCATCCTCCTTCCCCGGCCACGAGACGTCTCCGGCGCGCCTTCCCGCCTTCCGTACATCGCCGGCCGCCGCGGAGCAACCCCGCCGCCGCTCGGTTTTGGTGCACCGAGGGTGGTGGCCCTCGGTTTCCAAGCGTCTCCGCCGCCCGAGGTGGGAGCACGGTGACCCCCTCAACCTCCGGCGCCGATTACTTGCCGTCCCGGCCGCCTCCGACCGCCGCCGCGCGCCGGAGGCCACCCAACCCGAGAGCAAGGAGGCTTTTGATCGCCGCGATCGCGCCACCGGCGTCTCCCGCCGCCGGCCGGGCCTTCCCGGACGTCTCTGTCCCGTGCGCTCCCTTCCCGGCCGGACCGACCGCCGGAGCACCGCCGGCGGCCAACCCTAGCTCCCCTCGGGTCGGGTGAGCAATATTTGGTTAACGCTAGTCTAGGGTTTGGGCACGTTTCCGAGGCCGTACTTGGTCTTTTTGACCAAGTGAGGTGAGCACGGTCATCGCCTTTTCGTGCTGAACGCGATGCTCACCTTCGTTCAGATTTATGATGCCTCGTTTAGCGGGACGATGGTACTTTACGCGCTGTGCGCGATAGTGTACAGATTTCGCGTCGCTCGTGCGCGTGCTACGAAGCCCATCGGTGCTCGAAAGGTGAGCACGGTCTTCGGCACGTCGAAACCTTCCGAGTATGGTCGTATGATTTATGGAGCACCGGTTTGCGTGCACCGTCCATAAAAGGTAAAATCGCATGAAATAGTGTGATTTTATGTATAGACTGGAGCTTTTATGCAATTTGGAATTTTGTGGTCGCTGTAGACAGCGTAGGAATACTATGAGTAACCTCTGGACTAATTGTCCAAGGCCCTGAATATTTACAGAAAATAAAAAGGGGATTTTCGGAGCGTTTCGCGGCAAAATTTGCCGACGGAAACGTGTTTACGGTTCGGATTTCTTCCGACAACTCTTAGTGGTTATTTACGGTGTCGCTGAGCCTTGTTGGCTGGTCACCCGCGTCATTTTGAGGGTTTAGAAATGACGGGTGAGCGACGGTTGGTTCCGTGTCGAAATAGACACTTTCGGGAACTCCGTATGCGTACAATTATCCGACGATAATTGTATTGTAGTGTTATCTTGTGTTTTGCCAAAACATCCAAATAGGATTGTTTTATGGCGGCGGGTGACTCGTGACACGAGTCGGTGCGTTCGGGACGATTCGTGGGTCCGGCGAGTCCGGTGTGGTTTACGGGACTTCGGTGAGTTACGGTAATTGGTTCGAAAAACCAATCTCCGTGGGATTAGTTGTGAGTTGTGCTATTAGTGTTTTGTGTTAGTGGGTTAGATACTAACCCGGTGGACCCTCTCGTAGGTCCAGTCGCTTTACTTCCACAGACGGTCAATGATTCTTCTACGCCTTGCGGGTACTTCGACTCGTTGTCCGTTCAGTGGTGCACGCTGGTGACGTTCCTTCCACCCTTACTGCTTATCGTTTATCCTTGATATATCTTGCACCTGTTTCTTACAGTTTTACTCTACTCAGTGTTTCCATGCTTAGTACCATGTGTAGGAGTAGAGTAGTTTGCTTCTTGTCAGCCTATGACATCAGTGACCTGAGTGGTCAGTTCTCGTGTTTCCTTCAGTAGTACTTGCATACAGTTGAGAGGATGTTGAGTTGTTCCATCCTAGTTGACCTGAGTGGTCAGTTCTTGTTTCCTTGAGTAGTACTCGCCTACAGTTGAGAGGATGATGAGTGATTCCATCCTAGTTGACCTGATTGGTCGGTTCTGGTACTTTCTTACAGTTTTTCAGTGACCTATTCGGTCGGCTTGTTTCAGTTTCTCTGTGACCTGTTCGGTCCGTTTGCTTCAGTTTCAGTGACCTATTCGGTCGGCTTGTTTCAGTTTTACAGTGACCTGTTTGGTCGGTTTGTTTTAGTGCTTCTGTGACCTACGTGGTCGGCGAGTTTACTTAATGACCCAAAGGGGTCGATGTCCCTTTAGGGACGGGATTGTCAGCCAGTTGCTGACGTATGGTTTTTGAGCATAACAGCATCGATTGCCCCGGATTTGAGCGCAGTTCACGAACACGGCGGTCGATCCACCGTACCATGATGTGTTCTTTTAGGAAAGGTGGTTGGACGAGCCAACCCGTGAGCCCATGGCGACCATTGGTTGATATGGGTAGAATGCGGGTTTTGAGATACGGGGGCACGAGCGGGCTTGAGGTCCGAGGACCAACGGAAGCAGATTCCGATTGGGTATTTTACTTTATCAGCTTTTCGCTGCATACTTACAGTAGCTGTTGTTTCATATCTCTATATCTCTCTCTATTTAGTGGTTTGTCATAGCTACTGTAGTACTTCTTTTTTCTCCTCTTGTGTCTATCTCCGCGAGGTATCCACCGGGAGGGGAGACATGTTTACATGTTCTCACCCTCGCCTTCTTTTCGAGTGACGTTGCGGGTCTTAGTGGGACGGTGGTGAGGAGCGAGTCTAGTGCGCGTGTAGCTCCTACCGTCTTGGTTACTTCTCTACTTTACCTGTTTTATTTACTTAGTGTATATTCTGGTTCAGTTCTGATTATACTTTGGAAATACTTACTGTGGTGGTTTGAAACTTATGATGTTTTTGGGAATGTGATAAAGGACTTATATTTTGTGAAATAAACTGTTTTCTACCCCTCGTGGTAGCTTCTCAAAGGAAATGGTTTTAAAAAGGTTTTCTGGTGGTTTTTGAATAAGTAAAAGTGGTGAATGTGGTGAATGGTGAATGAACTCGTGTATCGATTATTACTTATTGTTCATCTGTTGTGGTTGTGTTCCTGGATGATTGTATATACTCTGTACTTGTGCGATGCCGTGCAAATACAGTGGAGACTCTGTCCGTGTGTACAGTGGCCTCCCTGTATTTGTGGCAGGTCTGTCATGTCCTCGGGGGTCAAGGTTCAAAGTTAAAAAAAAAAAAAATTTCCGCTGTTTTTATACTCTAAAATGACCCGGGGCGTGACAGATTAAAATGGTATCAGAGCGAATTACAACCACAACACCATTCACCAGTTGTTTTCAAAATAAAATGAAATAAAAAGGAACTGAACCATTGGTTAGGTTGACCCTAGGAAGACTTGCGATACTTAGGCACGTGAGTGCGGGGTTGGACTTGTGTTCCGGTGTGCATGTCGAGTCGATAAACTTCGAGTGCACGGTGTTTTCAGTATGTGTTGCGATTTTCACATAAGTAGGTGTCTAAGTGGGGAGTAGTGGCGGTGCTTCTCTTGGACATCGAATGTCGGGGTGAAGTCCCCCGTGTGTGGCCATTTCGGTCAGGTGGGCCTTGAAAGGCCAGTGATATCGGGCTTAGACTGCTGACGCCCGGGCCACTTTTCCTACTTTTGACACGAGAGCTACTGCGAGTGTCTCTACGGAGACAGTACTTAGACTGTTACGGTCGCGACTTCTGTGGGGTTAGTTGGGTGTAGCCCAGGGTTCAGACGACTGCAACATTGGTGTTGCTTTCGCAGTTCTTTGGGTAGTGTTGTGACGCCTACTCCTTGTTGCTGATGGAATCAGCAGTTCAAGTCTTTTGACCTTTAACGAGTTCATACGTCAAATTGACGCGTGCTAGAGTCTGACTGACACGGTGGTGTCGGGTTTCGTTGAGGCCTACATCGTGTACGGGTATTTTAACACCTAAATTGGTGTGTCATAGGATAGTGTATGGTTTGTTAGGCCCCGTCTTGACTCGAGTTACTCTAAGGTATCGTCTGAGTCCTTGGAGCTTTGTGTATAGCTCGTTGTGGTGCAAAAAAAAAAAAAAATCGATTACGAAAATCATTTCCTAAGCCTAGTTGGTACGGTTTGCGGGTTAGTGTCGCGAGTAGCTTTCAAAGGTTGAAAGCTATGTGACTCCCAGTGAGTCGGTCCAGAGTCGATCTATCCTCATATATCGGCTTGCAAACCGATGTTCAACGGATTCTGTTCAGTGTTGAGGTATCAAATGGTTTGATACTTCGTCGTGTCGCGCTTCCAACTCGTTGTTGGTAGTGGATCTTGATATTTCGCTTTTCTTTTGATAAGTACATTGGTGAGACAATGTCTTGTCGAAAATCGAACGAAATATCCTTTCCTATCTGGGGACTTACGGATTGGGTCGATGTATGCCCTAGATTGTCTTGGGAACTCGTGAGTGTTAGTGATCTCGACCACGTAGCGAGCCTTGGGTTATTCCATAGCTAATTTGTGCAGTTGATTCATCATCACTGCAGATGGTTTTGACCCTAGTTCGAGTCCATTTTACGAGAGGTTCGGAATCACAGTTATTGAGTGACCTAAGCATGGTTGTCGGCTTTGATAGTCACCGTATGTGATAATGTTAGGGTTTGCTTCTCAAATTAACTGTGCAAACCTAGGAATGGTATGCTTGTCCGATCAATTGGTGACAGGTCGCCTAGGTCTCAATGAGACAAGTATTTGGCGTTGCTCGGAATATTGTTCGCTAGGGTCCCTTGTAGGACAGCAGCGACAGGGTCTCGTGGAGACGGACGTTGAGCATCACTGATGGTTGGTATCGCATAGTGCGATTGGCAATCCTGTGCATCAAGTGATGGGCTGGCATGGACCATGTGTTGGTTTGAGCAATATTGAGCGAACAAATTATTTAGCTAAATGGGTATTGTCCGCGTTGGACCTTTTGGGTCAGGTGGAAAGTGAGGTCTTGGACCTAGGACTGTCGAATGCCAAAGGTGGCTTTCAGTTGACGAGGTTTTGACTTCGACAGTTTGTGTAGTAATCAGAATGAGACTGTGGTCTCCGAGGTGAGTGTTTTGACTCAAGTTTTTGAACGACGTTTCGTATGTGCTCTTAGTGAGCAGGTTGACGTTGTTGGCCAGTCGGAGTGTGCCTTTCGGCCTTTGAGATTTTATTCCGGTTTTGTGGAGCCGTTTTGTGACTTTTCTACGTGACTATCAATGTAGTCGAATCGGTTACGGCTATGCGGACCAAAGTTGAGTGGACCTAGTAATTCTGAGGGATGAATTATTATCTCGAGAATTTGCAAGATGGGATCGGATAATTACGGACGCGGGGTCTTTGTCCGCGAGGTTGTAAGATGAATACGATTCCAGTGAATCTTGATCCATAGATTTGGGTTGGAATGTTTACCCTCGTTTGTCCAGGTGAGACCGAAGTCTTATCCTTTCCCTATTCGGAATATTGATTCTGTCCAAACTCAAGGAAGTTTGATTGACCAGTACTCAAAGGTGATGCCGCATTGGCGGAGCAGTATTCAAATTTGATTATGGTGAGTACCTGGTCAAGTTTCGGGGACTTTACCATATACACTGATGGGTCCTTGCGTTTCAGAGGCAGATAGTGCGTACCCAGTGACTCGGAGTTGAGGAGCGATATCCTATCCGAGGCACACCGATTCCCTTACACTGTTCATCCAGGCGGGACCAAGATGTACCGCGATCTGAAACAAAACTTCTGGTGGCCTGGAATGAAACAGGATGTGGCTCAGCACGTGGCTCGGTGCTTGGTTTGCCAGCAGGTAAAAGCCGAGCATCAGCGACCGGCAGGGAAGCTGCAACCACTTTCGATACCAGTATGGAAATGGGAGCAGATTTCTTTGGATTTCGTCATTGGGTTGCCTCGATCACAGTGAGGCCATGATACGATCTAGGTTGTAGTGGATCGGCTGACAAAATCGGCTCACTTCCTGCCGATGCACACGACGTGGTCCCGTGATCAACTGGCACAGTTATATATATCGACGAGATCGTCCGACTGCACGGTGTGCCAGTATCGATCGTATCTGATCGGGACACCCGCTTCGTTTCCTATTTTTGAAGGAACTTGCAGCAGGCTATGGGTACGGGCGAACTTCGATAAAGCGTTCCATCCGCGACGGACAGTCTGAGCGAGTCATCCAGACTCTAGGGGACATGCTCCGCGCATGTGTCCTGAACTACGGTGATGGATGGTTTCGCTATTTACCACTAGTGGAGTTCGCCTATAACAACAGTTACCAGGCGAGCATCGGGATGACTCCGTACGAGGCTTTATATGGGCGTCGATGTCGGTCCCCTATCTGTTGGGACGATGTCGGAGAACGCCGGTTGATCGGGCCTGACTTAGTGGAGGATGCGGAGGCGAAAGTCCGCATTGCGAGAGAGCGACTTCGCGCACGAGTCGACGGAGGAGCTACGCGGACCGGCGGAGCGTGACCTAGAGTTTACGGTCGGTGAGCACGTCTTTGCTCAAGGTGTCGCCATCCGGGGGATCAAGCGGTTCGGTGCGCGGAACAAGCTTAGTCCGCGATTCGTGGGACCGTTTGAGATCCCTGGAGCGTGTTGGTCCGTAGCGTACAGGTTGGCTCTACCTCCGAGTCTCGCCCGGGTGCATAATGTCTTTCACGTGTCCACGTTCTAAGTATATTCCTAATCCATCCCACGTCATCGTTACGACGGCCCAGCCATGAGGGAGGATCTGAGTTATAATGAGGCTCCGTTGCGGATTCTGGCACGTGAGGAGAAGCAGTTACGGAAGGAGCATTCCGTACGTAAAGGTTCAGTGGGAGAACAACGATGAGCGCGAAGCGACTTGGGAGCTTGAGACCTCTATGAGGGAGCGTTATCCACATTTGCTTATGGGGGATCCTTGACTTAGTTTCGGGGACGAAACTTCCTATAAGGAGGGAATGATGTAGTAACTGGCATTTTTCCATAATAAGAAATAAAATATTTGGAGACGGTGAATATGTGCGTAATTGTATTATAAGAGCACACGTCAAATTTCAGGCGAAACCGAGCTAAAACGGAAAAGTTATGCGACCCGTAAGATCCGACTTAAGTGAATAGTAACACCGGATTTTCGAGAAATCGCGGAGTAAAGATGGGTCCAGGAGCGTACCGGACTCCGAACATAGGCTTCCAATAGCTCGTTTCGAACGGCTCGACTATTCTGGAACCAATGCCACTGACGGAATTCGATTCTGAATCACGATTGTCGAGGAAAAGGGGTTCGAACGATTTTACTTAAAGATTTAGCAAATTGGAGATATTGGAGGAAAAAGAAGAGAATGGATACTTCGCGAATCCGAGACCAAATCAAACGAAGTAAAAGGCTAGATTCGATGTCCTCGACGCCGAACGGGCGCGATCCGATCATGAATCGACGGACGGATCTCGGGAATCGCGAAGAGAACGCGAAGAGGCAAAAATCGCAAAACGGCAAAATGCGAAAAGTCCTAGTATTTTATGCGCCGAAATGCGAGGTTTTGAACATGGAGGGACTTACGCGCATGATTCAACTAATGGCAGGGACTAGAACCTAAATTGAGGATTGTGGAGGGTTAAATTGCAAAGTGGCTATTATATACATAATGGATTTCTAGGGTTTCATCTCCTAAACGCTAACCCTAGTGTCTTTCCACCTCCCTCAGCCACCCTAACAGATCCGGCAATCTCCCGCTCCTCTCTCTCGCACTCCCGGCATCCCACCGGCCACTGTCGCCATCGCCGGAAAAGCTTCCTCTTCATCTCCTTCCCTTCCCCTAGGCCGCACCACCACCAACTTGATCTAGAAAGCTTTGGAAGGCTTGTTGAAGCCGGATCGGCATCCACGGACCGGATCCAACCCGAGGCTCTCATCTCCCGCCATCCTCGCCGTCGCCGAGCGCCGCCGGAGGCGCGGGAAGAGGTGCGGCCAACTTGGTGCGGATCCGGCCGAGCTCGGGGAAGAGTGAAAACCGCGCACCTCCGTCCGGATTTGAGGCTTGCATCCTCCTTCCCCGCCACGAGACGTCTCGGCGCGCCTTCCCGCCTTCCCGTACATCGCCGCCGCCGCGGAGCAACCGCCGCCGCTCGGTTTTGGTGCGGACCGAGGGTGGTGGCCCTCGGTTTCCAAGCGTCTCCGCCGCCCGAGGTGGGGAGCACGGTGACCCCTCAACCTCCGGCGCGGATTACTTGCCGTCCGGCCGCCTCCGGCCGCCGCCGCGCCGGAGGCCACCCAACCCGAGAGCAAGGAGGCTTTTGATCGCCGCAGCCGCGCCACCGGCGTCTCCCGCCGCCGGCCGTGGCCTTCCCCGGACGTCTCGTCCCGGCGCTCCTTCCGGCCGACCGCCGGAGCACCGCCGGCGGCCAACCCTAGCTCCCCTGGTCGGGTGAGCAATATTTGGTTAACGGCACCTAGTCTAGGGTTTGGGCACGTTTCCCGAGGCCGTACTTGGTCTTTTTGACCAAGTGAGGTGAGCACGGCCATCGCCTTTTCGTCTTGAACGCGATGCTCACCTTCGTTCGGTTATGATGCCTCGTTTAGCGGGACGATGGTACTTTACGCGCCGTGCGCGATAGTGTATCTGATTTCGCGTCGCTCGTGCGCGTGCTACGAAGCCCGTCGGTGCTCGAAAGGTGAGCACGGTCTTCGGCACGTCGAAACCTTCCAGTATGGTCGTATGATTTATGGAGCAACGGTTTTGCGTGCCGTCCATAAAAAGTAAAATCGCATGAAATAGTGTGATTTTATGTATAGACGGGGGCTTTTATGCAATTTGGAATTTTGTGGTCGTTGTAGACGGCGTAGGAATACTATGAGTAACCTCGGACTAATTGTCCAAGGCCACGAATATTCTGAGAAAATAAAAAGGGGATTTTCGGAGCGTTTCGCGGCAAAATTTCGACGGAAACGTGTTCTGATTCGGATTTCTTCGACAACTCTTAGTGGTTATTTACGGTGTCGCCGAGCCTTGTTGGCTGGTCACCGCGTCATTTTGAGGGTTTAGAAATGACGGGTGAGCGGCAGTTGGTTCCGATGTCGAAATAGACACTTTCGGAACTCGTATGCGTACAATTATCCGACGATAATTGTATTGTAGTGTTATCTTGTGTTTCTTTGCCAAAACATCCAAATAGGATTGTTTTATGGCGGCGGGTGACTCGTGACACGAGTCGGTGCGTTCAGAGACGATTCGTGGGTCCGGCGGAGTCCGGTGTGGTTTACGGGACTTAGGTGAGTTACTGATAATTGGTTCGGAAAACCAATCTCCGTGGGATTAGTTGTGAGTTGTGCTATTAGTGTTTTGTGTTAGTGGGTTAGATACTAACCCGGTGGACCCTCTCGTAGGTCCAGTCGCTTTACTTCCACAGTCGACAGATTCTTCTACAGTCGTACAGGTGGGTACTTCGACTCGTTGTCCGTTCAGTGGTGCACGCTGGTGACGTTCCTTCCACCTTGCTTATCGTTTATCCTTGATATATCTTTTTTGTTTCTTACAGTTTTACTCTACTCAGTGTTTCCATGCTTAGTACCATGTGTAGGAGTAGAGTAGTTTGCTTCTTGTCAGCCTATGACATCAGTGACCTGAGTGGTCAGTTCTCGTGTTTCCTTCAGTAGTACTTGCATACAGTTGAGAGGATGTTGAGTTGTTCCATCCTAGTTGACCTGAGTGGTCAGTTCTTGTTTCCTTGAGTAGTACTCGCCTACAGTTGAGAGGATGATGAGTGATTCCATCCTAGTTGACCTGATTGGTCGGTTCTGGTACTTTCTTACAGTTTTTCAGTGACCTATTCGGTCGGTTTGTTTCAGTTTCTCTGTGACCTGTTCGGTCAGTTTGCTTCAGTTTCAGTGACCTATTCGGTCGGCTTGTTTCAGTTTTACAGTGACCTGTTTGGTCGGTTTGTTTTAGTGCTTCTGTGACCTACGTGGTCGGCGAGTTTACTTAATGACCCCAAGGGTCGATGTCCCTTTAGGGACGGGATTGTCGACCGATTCTTTGACGTATGGTTTTTGAGCATAACAAAGATCGATTGCCCAGATTTGAGCTAGCTTCACGAACACGGCGTCTGATCCACCGTACCATGATGTGTTCTTTTCCGGAAAGGTGGTTGGACGAGCCAACCCGTGAGCCCATAGGCGACCATTGGTTGATATGGGTAGAATGCAGGTTTTGAGATACAGGGGGCACAGGCAGGCTTGAGGTCTGAGGACCAACAGAGCAGCAGATTCCAGATTGGGTATTTTACTTTATCATTTTTCGATGCATACTTACGTAGTCGTTGTTTCATATATATATATATATCTCTCTCCATTTACTTGTTTATCATAGCTCGTACTACTACTATTATCTCCTCTTGTGTCTATCTCCGCGAGGTATCCACCGGGAGTGGGAGACATGTTTACATGTTCTCACCCCTCGCCTTCTTTCAGTGACGTTGCGGGTCTTAGTGGGACGGTGGTGAGGAGAGCGAGTCTAGTGCGCGTGTAGCTCCTACCCGTCTGGTTACTTCTCTTCTTTACTGTTTTATTTACTTAGTGTATATTCTGGTTCAGTTCTGATTATACTTTGGAAATACTTACTGTGGTGGTTTGAAACTTATGATGTTTTTGGGAATGTGATAAAGGACTTATATTTTGTGAAATAAACTGTTTTCTACCCCTCGTGGTAGCTTCTCAAAGGAAATGGTTTTAAAAAGGTTTTCTGGTGGTTTTTGAATAAGTAAAAGTGGTGAATGTGGTGAATGGTGAATGAACTCGTGTATCTGATTATTACTTATTGTTCATCTGTTGTGGTTGTGTTCCTGGATGATTGTATATACTCTGTACTTGTGCGATGCCGTGCAAATACAGGGGAGACTCTGTCCGTGTGTACAGTGGCCTCCCTGTATTTGTGGCAGGTCTGTCATGTCCTCGGGGGTCAAGGTTCAAAGTTAAAAAAAAAAAAAATTCCGCTGTTTTTATACTCTAAAATGACCCGGGGCGTGACAACTAGCTGTAAATTTCAAGAAACAACTAAAAATAATGTGAAGTAGTGCTTCATTCAAGAACTGCAATAATTGATTTCACTCCTCAAACGACAGGTAGTTCATTTATTTATTTATTTATTTTCTAAAAAAGATTTTTAATTCACATATGGTATACATCCTATATTATCTATATAGAATTTTTACTTAAAATATACGGAAATGCATCATCACCGATAAATTTATCATTTGAATTACTTTCTCTTTTTTCTAATATATATGTTTAGCTAAAATATACTTTACCTCTCAATATATTACTTGTTATATTTAACTCCTTAGATTGAAAAAAAATACTAAACTTCTGCGAAACTTCTGACATTAACATCTTAACCTGTTAGATTAAAAAAAAAGAAAGCACTTCACCCCCTTGAGGATGAAAAGATAAAAAAAGAAAGAGAGGAATATTAGTTTTTCATTATTTTTTTTAACACTATAATATGATAAATATTTTTGCTAAGCGTCTAATCCAAAAGACTTACCCATTTAGGCCTCGTCAGCATAGTTATTATACTGTGTTAGGACCATACAGTATGAATCTAATATAGTTATACAAAACTGAGATGATACCTGTTGACACCCCTTTACCTAAAAAGGACAAAGTTTGAGCCAAGGTCTCTATAATTAGCTTTAGGAGTGTCACACCCTAATAATTCCATATCGGATATAAATGGGGATATGATTAGATATATAAGAGATTTAGACACTAGTACTAATAACTATGCTTAAGTATTTTGGGCCGGTGTTTTGAGCCAACGATTTATTATTGTTAGTGGGCTGGGTCGTTATATTTGGTATCAGAGCTAGTTCACCAACTAAAAATCTGTGGCGAATCTCCGCTAAGTCAGGGTCTGAAAGATAAGATAATAGGCTATATGCCGGAATCTGTATCACAAGATGACCGGTTATATCAGGATCTGGATAACAAGGCTAGTGAGACAAGACAAGGTGATAGACTATGCCGAAATTTGTATAATAAGATGACCGGTTATGTCAGGATCTAGATAACAAGGCTAGCGAGATCAGGTGACCGGCTATGCCAGAATCTGAATAACAAGACTAGCGAGACGAGACGATGTCAGATGGGATATGAATGACGATGTGATTGGATAAGGGCTGTGTGTATAATCCCACATCGGATATGAATGGAAATGTAATTATAATAACTATTATTGCTAGTGGGCTTGGTCATTATAAGGAGGATATTTTTCATATAAAGAAATAACTAAAGTAGATAAAAAAAATAAAAAAAATAGTATTTTTAAATAGTTAAATATTATGATAAACAATTGGAATTTAGTATAAAACTAGTACAGTGACTAATTAGGTACACGATATAATGCTCATAGCTAATAAAAGAAATATTGCAGTCATTAATTACTAGCCATAAATTTCAGAAATAAGTAGAAGTGGTAAAGTGAACATTAATTCAAAAACTGCAATTAAATTGAACAGTAAAAAGAAAAATAAAAAAGGAATAGCAATAATCATTTTTTTTCCCTATTAAAGCCCTAAGATGCACATGGTGTGCATCCCATGTTTCTATACATAGAAATTTTCTTTAGAATGCAAAATTGCTCTGTTGATTAACATCACTGTTTTTCTTCTTAGACAATTCTGATAAATATGTATAGAACTAGAAAAATAACTATATCCATTGAATAGGTGGGAATCCAATCCATTTCTGTTGAAAGCGAGCTCGTTTCGAAATGAGCTCGAGATCGATTGCGTTTAAGAAACGAAATACGAATTGAATTTTTCAACTCGTTTAATAAACGAGCCGAACACGAGCTAGAGCTAGGGTTAGCTCGCTCGTGTTCGGCTCGATAACATCTCGAATACATATATTTTATATTTATATAATTTATTTAATTTATATTTTTTATATATAAATAAATAATTATATATAATATATATTTTTATTATTTAATATTTAGTGAAATAAAAATATAAATGCGAGCTTAATTATAAAAAAACCCATTTGTATATAAAATTTTAACTATTCGATCAAAGTCTAATGAACAATATTTTATAAATTTATTTTTTTAATATATTTAATCTAATTTTTTTTAATTTATTGTTCGTTTCGTTTAAATTTCGTATTCGTTTATTAAACGAGCCGAACACGCCAAATTTTTAATTCGATACTTTAATGAAATTTTCGCTCGTTTAATAGCGAGCGAACACCGCCATTTCGTGTTCGGCTCGTTTACCCCCCTTTAGGTAAGTGTATATCATACACTCAACATAAAGTGTATCATGTCCCAGATTTACAGCGAAAGCTACCGGGCACGTCGATAAACCCACCAAATATATACTTCCTTTAGGACGAAAAAACAAAAATAATAGAGGCATATTTTGTTTTTTACTATTTTTTTAACATTATAGTGAGAAAAAATATTTTTGCTAATTAAGCTCAAGCCTAATCCAAAAGACTTATCCATTTATAGTGTGTTAGGACCACATAGCATAAAATCTTATATAATTATACAAAACTAAATATGAAACCTAGCTACTAGACAGTACCTCTTAACCTAAAATGGACAAAGTTTCTGCGAAGGGCCCAGCTATAGCTTTAGGCAAAACTGTAAATTATATATTATGACAATCTATTCGAATTTTGTATAAAATTAGTACAATCACTAATTGGGTATGTGATGTATACTCATAACTAATAAAAGATACTAGTGTAGTAAGTAGGTGAACCATTAATTAGACATTATATTTGTAGGAAAGACGAAGAGTTGGATTAAGATGAGTGGACTATTAATTAGACGTTATGTTTGTAGGAAAGGCGAAGAATTGGGTTAAGGTTAGTAGACTATTAATTAGACGTTATAGATGAAGGAAAGGCGAAGAGTTGGTTTCGCTGAAGGAAGAAACTCCACCACGTGACTTATTTTTGGAGGAATAATGTATAGGTATAGATATAGATGCGCCACGTGGCAAGATTAAGAGTAATATCGTACGCGTGGCAAGATTAAGAGAAATAATATATAGGTATAGATTTCAATACAAAAATTACTGGTCATAAATTTCAGAAATAAATAAAAGTGGTAAAGTGAGCATTAATTTAAAAACTGTAATTACATTAAACAGTAAAACCAAAAAAAAAAAGGAACAAAATAAGACCTTTTATTCACATGACATGCAAACTACTGTACATAGAAAATTTCCTTAAAACGCAATAAATAAAAACAACACTTTTTTTCTTAAAAACTTCTGATAAATACATATGGGACTAGTAAAATAATTCTATCCAGTAGATATTTCAATGTATAAAGCCGGATGAAAGTATGACTAATCAAAATCTGCCTAGGAAATATAAACTATGATCTAATATCATATTGTAGGACTCGAACACAACCCAAAAATATTCGATATGAGATTAATATTCTTAATAGCTTTTAGTTACTAATTATTTTAGTTTTATTTGCTAAAAATTAAAGACTAATAAATTTGATGAAAATATTAACGAATCTGTTAAAGCCTCAAATATTTAAAAGTTTTAAATAACTTCTCTAAAAACTTTCTAAAATATTTAGCAAGTTTAGCTCAAAAACCACATATCTACACATGGACCGTTCAAATTATTTCTCTACCTCCTAATCTATAAAAGCAATACAAAGTTAGAAGAAAAACAACCTACCAAAAAAAAAAAAACTTGTTAGTCTCTCAATAGTTAGCCATGGCAATCAAGTTAGTTTTTGTTATGATCCTTATTATCTTTTCTATCGTAGTTCAAGCAAATGTCGGTATTACCCCAGCAGTAACTGGGTTTTCCCGAGTGAAACACGACGGTGATGATGCTAAGTGTTGCAAGCCAGGCTGCTGCGATAAATGCTGCGTAGTGAATCCAAATGGACTATTTGCGGGGAGATCCAAATTCGCTCCTTAGGCAATTTTATCGTTGTGTGGCGGTTGAATATTTGTGCACCAATGTTGGGGTTTTCTATGTAGTAGTTTGATTATCTTTGTTAATGATTTCGTTTTTAGAATGTGTGTATTGTGGACTGCCATATAGGCACTTTATGAGTACGTGTGTTGTTATAAATATATTGAAATATATTATTGTATCACTGATAATATTATATATATTGATATTAATCTGTCTCTGGATACACTGAATGTCTCTATTGAAGGTCTCTTACAAGCTAATCTTTCAATTGTTGAGAGGAAGTTCGAATTTTTAAGATATAAGATATGAAACTAACATAACACTTAAAACTTTTTTTATGCTCACTAGTGGAGTTAAGTTCTGCTCACAAAACTGATTTTATCGCGGAGTAAAGTAAAAAGCATTATATAAGAATTTTCATTTTGACATTTAGGAGTTAATTTTCACATATAAACTCCTCTCTTCTAGTTCCTGTTATCTTTAGAAATCTTTATTTTTTCACTTTTTTGGGGACATCTCCGGTTGAGGTTGTTAGTCAACTGGGTAAAAACAGTATTTGCAGTAAGTAGAAAAACAGATCCAGTGTAATGAAAAATAAAAAGAGAAGTGCTTTTTTTTTTTCCTTTTGGGGAAAATGTATAGAAGAATCTATAAACTATGTAAGTTTCTAAATTTTGGTTTTTCTACTTAATCTTTCAATTTATTGTATTTAACCTTCAATACAAAATTTTGGTCAATTATTATTTATTTAATGGCATTGTAATTTTGTGATAGCTTCTAAATTTAGAAACTCTTAATTACCTTTGATGCTCTATTATACTCATATCATGTATGACATTATACATTATAGAAATGTATATAACACACCTACTTTTGAATCTCAGGAAATTTCTTGATCAGATAAATACTAAGTTACCTCGGCCTCCTATAATTCTGAGCCTTTTGTTTTAAACATTTAATTACACAATTCTCAATCTGGTCTTTAAGCATCCAGTAACACGAACTTATTTAATCTCCCCATTTATATATATTTTCATTAATTTTGTAAGATCTAATGTACCATCCATCACGCCCTGCGCATACAAAAGATATCTTTAAGTTGATTTGATGCTTCTTGTAATGTCACACTACCTAAATATTGCAAACAAGAAACAATTTATACCAGTAATTTTTAAGTTAAGTAGATCTTTTAAGATACAGTTAAATTCTATGTACACACAAAATTAAGTTAAATATACTACATAACAATATATATATATATATATCTTTGCTAAAAATCTGATCCTGCTGACCAGTGAGACGTGCTGGGATTTGTACTGCTAATACCCAACATTTGAAGTGTTCCTCTCTTTTCGAACACTATTAATGCTTTTGATAATGCCTATATTTAGAGATTTTACACAGTATCGCAATTAATCACACCTTCCTTCAAAGATTAATTCATTAGCTGCGTCGATCCAGTTTGATCTGCAAATACAAAAACGTTACAGCACTGATCAACTGATCCATGGAAGATTCAACTTATTAACTGAAAATTGAATGACATTTTGTAGTAGCAGAATAAGCGTTCGATCTTCTCGGAATGGAGACTAATTCGACTCAGACACTGATAAATCCACCGGACCTGGGAGTCAGTCAAAAGACAGGGCATCCCTCAGCATGTACACCACGAGCAGTCGGGCACGTAGCGAGGGGACAATGGTCGGACACATCCAAGCCCCACCAATCAATCCCATTGACGTTGTGAATTTGGAGGGTCACAGTTACTAAGAATGCCATCAAAGAGATTCCTGTATCAATTGCAACTGATAGCAGATAGCTGTACTTAGCCCACCATCTTTTGTACTTTCTATACACCACGAACTTCAAGAAGAAAGCAACGGCGAACCACGACAGGTAGTTCACGGCACTAACGGGGGGCATGGTTGCACCGGCAATGAAGATGGTCGATACATTGATGAGCCTGATCCATTTTTTCTCAGGAAGAGCACGAGCAAGAAACCAGACAGGAATTGGAAGGAGGGCGCCCAAGAGAAAGAAGATGAAAAGATTGGAATATACACCATTAGGGTAGAAAACGCGTTTCGGACCCACAGCGCCCCAAGTCATCATGTTGTTATACATCACTTGGTTATAAGGGCATGTCCATTGACTTCCCTAGGCAGCAACTCTGGCCGGCATATATTTTCGACAGAAGAGAAGAGCAACCACACTGTAGCAAATTCACAAGCAGATGCGATGAAGGAACCAATGACCTATCATGTGAAAATGAAACACGATAGTAAACTTGTTTATGCAAAAAAAATAATAATAAAATAAAAAAGGCAAGGTTAATGTGGGAATGTATTTTTGTAGTCAATAAAATTTCATGACAAAAATGAATTAACTATAACTTCACAACTAGAAAAAATGTGGGGTGAACTTCAATTTGCTCCCCTCTCGCATAGCTCATTTTCACATTGCCACCGGCCTTGTGACTTAAACAGTTGCACTTACCTACTAAGCGGTTTTTTTTTCATTTCACAAAGACAACTTGCTATCAAAAGGGATATCAAAATGAAATTTTTTTTGAAAAAAACCGTAGGAAGCATTTGTTTAATAATAGGTTTTTATACTAAAATAAAAATAAAATCACTATACCTTTTTAAGCCGGAAGGTGGCAAAGTAAGAAAACGCACATAACTTTATAAACCACGCAGTGACAAAGTAAAAATATACTAAAACATAGGGGGGCAAATTGAAGTTTACCCAAATATTTGTATAGAATGTGTAAAAAGGTGAATTCTCGAAATCCGACAGTTGTATTTCGTCCAGAATCGACTAATTGTCGAGTAGATATGCTTCGGAAAAGCCGAAAATGTCTAAAACCCAAAAAATGCATTGAAGTTGGAGTTCGCGAGAGCAAATAGTGTGAAATATGCACTTCTACAGATTCTGCTCTCGAGGACCTGTCCCTGGCATTAGGGACCGGTCCCCGTAAGGGTGGTGCGCTGACAGAGAGTCTGCGCGCTCGGATTGCTCTCTGGAACTGGTCACTGGCGGGAGGGACCGGTCCCCCTGAGCAATGAAGAGTCCCTGTGGGAGACTGGTCTCCCAACGAGAGACCGGTTCCCGTAAGTGTCCCACGAGAGCAAACTCTCACGGATCGGTCTCAGATGAAGGGACCGGTCTCTCGAGGACCGGTCGTCTTGGGAAAGACCGATCCCCCGTGCGTGAAAACGCTGACCGAGAGCTTAACCCGCAACGGGTGCTCTCGGGGACCAGTCTCCCATAGGTCCCTCTGCGCAAAATCTGCCCAGGCAGAAGGGGCTGGAAGGAAACAATTGGAAGGGTATATGCTATTGTAGCATGAGAGAGGGGTTAAGTGGTATTCCTCTCTCCTTTTCTCTCATTTCCCCCTCACGCACCCTCTTTTTTCTCATATTTCTCTCCCTCTCTCTCTCTAGAAAGAAAAGAATGAGAAGAAGGAAAAAAGAAGGAGAAGAAAGAAAAGAGAAAAAGAAGAATGAGAAGAAAAAGAAGAAGAAGGAGAAGCACTTGAGGAGATCATCTCCATCACCTCCCTCTCTCCCTTTTCATTCCTTTGGAGTACCTCAAGAGGTAAGCTACTAAACCCTAGCATGGTAGAACTCTAAGGTTTTGGATTAATGCTTTAGAAATAGGTCAAATGGACCTCTGGCATGCTTCTAAATAGATTAATCCTAGAATCTAGGATTTTGAATGAGTGGTTTGCTATATGTGCAAACCTAAGGCTCCAATTTGGGGCTTTGTTAAATAATGAGATTTGATCTCAATTGATGGCCTCTTAACCTAATTGATAGATGTCTAAATGCGTGGGGAAGTCGGATTTACAATTCGGCGAGCCGTCGGAAAGATATCGGCAAAGCAAGGCCGATCGGGCTTCGTTTCGACCTAACTCCTAAGTGGCCGAGAAGACATCGAAGCAAGTGCCGAGGATTATCTTTAGGACCTCCACGACGTAAAACTTCTTCGAAAGGTGGGGGGTGTCATCCCGAAGCAACCAAATTCCTTATTATGTCTTAGAATATACATAATTTCATCTCTTGCATGTTGCATTGTAGGATTGCATGTTTAGCCATTTTCTTATGCTTTCTAAATAATAACCTAGTGTACATGAATACTTGGTGAAATGGAAAGGTGGGGATTAGGTCGAAACATTGGATTTTATAGTGCTAAAGAAAAAAAGATGAACTTGATGCTCATTGGTGCATAACGAGTGGCATATAAATGATAAATGAACAAAACAAGTAGCATTAATGTAGTGTATTTGACACTAGAGGTTTGAGAACTTAGGGATAGGTGGATTCCTTAGTAAATGACTCGTGAACAATGAACTTACTAAAGCTAAGCACCAATGCATGATTGTCGGAATAGGTGAGTTCCGAGAGAGTTATTGGCCCTAGTTCGTAGGGTATCCTCACGTGGAGAGGATAGATCAAGCTCACGATCTGTTATTGGGGTGGTATAGCCATCCATGTCGTCGAGTACTCCGGAGTGTTGGGCGATCGGGACATAGTTGATGTCCACAGACAATCCCCTGTGGGATGTTGATGTGAGGCATAGGCAAACCCAAGGGTTTCGCCACAAATTGGGTAAATGAAAAGTTAACATGTCATTGAACAATTACTTGTTGAACATAGAATGAACTTGGTAGCATGATAGTAAACCATTACTATATGATGCATGCATACATATCCATAATTATGGGCATAGTAGCATAGTTTTCCTACTATCGCATTTATAATTTTTAGATATCTATCTATCTATCTATCTAGTTGTTGTTACTTTGCCCACTTGGACCTAGTGGGGAGATCGGCGGAGTCGGCAGCCGAGCCCACTGGGAACTATGAAAGATAGTTCTCACCCTACTTCATTACAAGGACGAGTGGGGGCGCGCCGGGCGAGGATCGCGGCAAGGGTATAGCGCCTGAGCAGTAGTAGATAGTAGCTTTCCTTCATGCATTAGAGTACCATTTTGTATCTAGTTGCTTACATGTTTGGAGAGCTATGATGTATTTGTGAATGGTCATGTATTCATTTTGGAAAAGAATGATGTAATTATGTAAATGAAAGCAAATGTGATGTAATAGATATTAGTTCTCTCTTTATTTCACTTGTATTATTTGTGGATTACTTGCTCTTTTATGTTGACACTGGTTGTGTCCCGTTGAATGTGTATGTTTAGAATTTAGCTTTCCTGGGTGAATTCTTATACACATTCCTGTTGTTGAGCCTTGAGCGGACAGGGGAGGTATTGTCCGTCCGGCGTTCGCTCGACGCGCCTGAACCGGGCCAAATTGGTAGCGGTCTCGGGGCGGGGCATGACAGTTGTGGTATCAGAGTATTAAGAGCAAGTAAAGAGAGAGTCTACGATGACCTAGGAGACCCTAGGATGAAAACCTTAAGGCTATAGGTGCGTGAGTGGAATGTGAACCTATGCCGAGTGGCGGAAGTTAATTCGATAGGGTCGAAGAGTTGATATGTTTCTAGTAGTTCCTAGAGATAGATTCAAGTTGTATGAGTTCTTGTCTTAAGGTTGTTGTGTTGGCGGCCGACAACATGATGCCGAGAGTCGGGAACGAGTACACTTGCGAGCTTCCGCCCGATTTTAATGTCTATTCGTTACGTGTCGAAATTGCGAAAAGTGTTGGTTAAGATAATTAACCGAATTGTCGCGTTTTTAGAAGCTATGGCACCTAGAGGACGCCCCTGAAAGGGCACCACTCCGGCACCGCCTCCCGAGGTGACAGAGCAGGCGGCGGCCCCCGAGCAAGCGGGGCCAAGTAAAGTGCAGCAGCTGCGGGCACAAGTGACCGCCACTAGGCGGACGATTCGAGTTGCTCTAGGAGGCGATGGAGCGGCGATTAGCCGCGGCAGCGACGGCGGCGGTGAGGCCGTGATTTACACGTGCCCCGGCACGGCGATGCGGGTATAGCGGCGATTCCGGTGGCGGCGCGTCCTCAGCCGCAATCGATCCTCATGTCGGGTTCGGCGACTCTCGATGCGGCGGCCGAGGAGGTGGAGAAGGAGCGCGCGTTGGCGGCTCTTATCAAGCTGAACAAGTTCAATCCGCCTATCTTCGAGGGCGGAAAGGTGGAGCCAGAGATAGTCGAGTCGTGGATAGACTCGATGGAGATCCTCTTCGATGACTTGAGTACCTTGGAGAGGGATAAGGTGTACCTCGCCACTCATTACCTAGAGAAGCCAGCGAAAGTATAATGGAAAAGAGTGAAAAGAGATAGGCCTTCTGACCTTCCACCGATGCTATGGAAGGAGTTTAAAAGGGCGATGTTCGCCAACTATTTCCCCAACACCGTGAAACGAAAGCTGCACGAGAAGTTCCGCAAGTTGAGACAGGGGGACTACATCGTGGCGGACTATGAGCAGGAGTTTTCCCACATCATCGACTACGTACCGGATGTGGTGAAGGATGATAGGGATCGGGCCGATTGGTTCTTACGAGGACTACGGCCAGGGATCTACAAGGCCGTGCAGATTTTCAAGCACACGACCTTCGCGGATGTTTTTGACCGCGCACTTTGGGCCGAAAATAGAGACACCCACGTGCGGGAGAAAAGGGTGCTACTAGCCGAGTCAAAGGATAAGGGCAAGAAACGCCAAGCCGGCGACTGGGGGGGACAAGCAAGTTCCAAGAAAACCCCGAAGTATCCGCGGACTCAATCCAAGGGCCGTGGAGCGTGACGGTGTGTTATATGTGGCGGAAACCACCCAGTGTCGCGTTGCGAGCAGCACCAAGGCAAGTACTACAAGTGCGGGCAACCGGGGCATTTCATTCGTGATTGCCCGAGAGGAGGAGCTTCGCCTATCTTATCTACTGCATCGGCGCCGGCGAATCCGGCTCACTACAGAGGAGCTCCACCGACGGCTGTGTCGGCGGGACGTGCTATGACGCCGCGCCAAACCGAGGCAACGCGATCAGCCCCGAGCGGACGGGTATACGCCGCTCAGGTCCAAGTCAAGGAGCCTGCCCAGCTCGAGGAGCATCGCCTTGTGGCAGGTATGGTTTTGATCAAAGAAATTCACTCTAGGGCCATGTTTGATACTGGAGCTACCTATTCATTTATCAGTAGAGCATTTACACGCATGCATGACATAGACATGCAGTTGAGTGATGGTACATGGCGTGCAGAGGGCCCTGAGCGGGATTCATTATTCAAAAGGAGTGCCCGGCGTGTCCAGTCCAAATAGGTGACTAGATAATGCCTATCCGGGCGTTAGTACTCAAGAGGTTGAAGGAATTCGATATCATTCTAGGAATAGACTGGCTCTCGACATATTATGTGACGGTGGATTATAAGAACAAAGTACTCACATTTCGGGAGCCAGGACAGGAGTTCACGTATCGGGCTTGTCGAAGCTCGTGCTTCACCACAACAGTGTCAGCGACGAGAGCAAGAAAGTTGGTCAACAGCGATTGCGCAGCCTACTTGGCGACGGTTGTGGAAGTAGACCGAGTAACTCCGACATTGGAGGAGCTATTAGTAGTTCGGGAGTACCCAGATGTATTTCCCGCGGAGTTACCGAGGATACCGCCGGATCGAAAGATCGAGTTCGTCATAGACTTGATTCCCGGTACCGCGCCAATCTCGAAGGCTCCGTATAGGATGGCGCCGGCAGAACTAAAGGAGTTAAGGGATCAATTGCAAGATCTCCTCGACAAACAGTTTATCCGGCCAAGTGTATCATCGTGGGGAGCCCCGGTGTTATTTGTGCGGAAGAAGGACGGATCGTTCCGACTCTGTGTGGATTATCGAGAATTAAACAGAGTCACGATCAAGAACAAGTACCCACTCCCCCGAATCGACGACTTATTCGATCAGTTATAGGGGTCGTGTGTGTACTCGAAGATAGATCTATAGTCCGGTTATCATCAATCATCAATTGAAGATTAAGCCGGAGGACGTTAAGAAGACAGCGTTTCGCACGCGGTACGGGTCACGGTCATGCCTTTTGGGCCTACGAATGCCCTGGCGGCGTTCATAGATTTAATGAACCGTGTCTTCAAGGAGTATTTGGACCGATTTGTCGTGGTCTTCATAGACGACATTTTGGTCTATTCTCGCAACGACGAGGAACATGCCGAGCATTTGAGATTAGTGCTGCAAGTACTTCGGGAGGAGAAGCTATATGCAAAGCTAAAGAAGTGTGACTTTTGGCTCCGAAAAGTCGCATTCCTAGGGGATGTAATTTCCGCGGGTGGAGTTTCTGTAAACCCGAGGAAAGTCGAGGCAATCAAAGATTGGCTGCGCCCGACGAATGTCACGGAGGTTCGAAGCTTCGTGGGCTTGGCAGGCTATTATAGACGATTCGTGGAGGGCTTTTTAAAAATAGTAATTCCACTTACCCGTCTGACTAAGAATGGTACCAAGTTTATTTGGAGCGATGAGTGTGACCGGAGTTTCAAATAGTTGAAAGAAAGATTAACTTCGACTCCGGTGCTCGCTCTACCGGTGCAGGGTGAAGACTTTGTGGTCTATAGCGATGCATCTTATCTTGGATTGGGGTGTGTCCTGATGCAGGGCGGGGAAGTAATCGCATATGCGTCCCGTCAGCTGAAGAGCTATGAAAAGAACTACCCCATCCACAATTTGGAGCTAGCGGTGGTGATTTTCGCCTTGAAGCTATGGAGGCACTATTTGTATGGTGCGCATTGCGAGATCTACATCGACCACAAGAGTCTAAAATAGTTGTTTACACAGAAGGAGCTCAATATGCGACAACGGTGGTGGTTAGATTATTAAAGAATTATGACGTGGATATCCTTTACCATCCCGTAAAAGCTAATGTAGTCGCAGATGCGCTTAGCAGGAAGTCGGCGGAGAACCTCGCATTGTGGGTCACAAATCAGAAGCCTTTGTGGAAGGAAATAGGGCGGATGGACCTTGAGGTTGTAGCTCCGAGTATTCCGGCTTAGTTGACGAAGCTCGTTGTCCAACCGACCTTGTTGGAGAGGATTAAGAATCTGTAACCCGCGGACCCAAGTCTCCAAAAGGTTCGGCGCGACATCGAGGAGGGTCGTGGCGGCAACTTCACTATAGACGCCGGTGGTGCACTTCGATTTCGAAATCGATGGTGTACCAAATGACGAGGATATCCGAAAATTAATTCTACAAGAAGCACATTGGTCTCCTTATAGCGACCACCCGGGCGGCACCAAGATGTATCAAGGGTTAAGAATGCACTATTGGTGGCCGGGAATGAAAGGTGATGCTGGACGCTTCGTGGCAAAATGTTTAGTATGCCAACAAGTGAAAGTGGAGCGTCGATTTCCAGCAGGAAAGCTTCACAGCCTACCAATTCCCGTTTGGAAATAGGAGGATATATCGATGGACTTCGTGGTCAATTTGCCTCGCTCGACGGGCGGCCACGATGCAATTTGGGTGATTGTGGATCGATTGACGAAGTCGGCACACTTTTTGCCGATCCACACCACTTGGGCAGGAGACAAGCTAGCGCAGGTGTACCTCGACGAGATAGTGAGGTTGCACGGGGTGCCGAAATCAATCGTATCGGATCGCGACCCCCGATTTACTTCGCACTTTTGGAAGAGCCTGCAGTAAGCCCTTGGCACACGGCTCTATTTCAGTACAGCATTCCATCCTCAGACAGATGGGCAAACAGAGAGGACCATTCAAACTCTGGAGGATATGTTGCGAGCGTGTGTCATTGACTACAAAGAAAGCTGGTGCAACCACCTGCCGATGGACGAGTTCGCCTACAACAACAGTTATCATGATAGTGTGGGAATGACACCGTTTGAAGCTCTCTATGGGCGGAAGTGTCAATTTCCTATGCATTGGAGTGATGTAGGTGAACGTGCAGAGTTCGGCCCTAACGTGTTGCGAGAAGCTGAGGAGAAAGTCCGCCTTGATTGCAAGAGATTGCTCACGGCGCAGTCAAGACAAAAGAGTTATGCAGATAAGCGCCGTCGAGATATAGAATTCGCAGTGGGCGACCGCGTGTTCTTGAAAGTTTCGCCGATGCGGGGTGTGAAGCGATTTGGAGTGCGGGGAAAGTTAAGTCCCCAATACATCGGGGCTTATAAGATATTGGAGCGAGTAGGTACGGTGGCCTATCAGCTCGCTTTGCCACCGAAGCTCGCCGATGTGCATAATGTGTTCCACGTCTCCAATCTTCGCAAATACATCTATGACCCGGAGCACGTGATGCTATATGAACCGCCGGAACTTCAAGAAGACTTGAGCTACGAGGAGTTTCCGGTGATGATTATCGCCCGAGAAGTGCGAAAACTGCAAAATCGAGAAATCCCCTATATGAAGATTCGGTGGAGCAATCATGACGATCGCGAGGCCACCTGGGAACTCGAGGAGCTAATGAGGAAGCATCACCCTCACTTGTTTGAGGATTGAGGTAAAAGTTTAAGTTATAGTTGAGAATTGCGTTAGTTTCAAGGACGAAACTCCTTTTAAGAAGGGGAGGATGTAAGGAAGTGAATTATCGAAATCCAAGAGTTGAACTTTGTCCAGAATCAACTAATTGTCGAGTGGGTATGCTTCGGAAAAGCCAAAGATGTCTAAAACCCAAAAAGTGCATTGAAGTTGAAGACCGCGAGAGCAAATAGTGCGAAATCTGCACTTCTGCAGATTCTGCTCTCGAGGACCGATCCATGGCATGAGGGACCGGTCCCCGTAAGGGTGGTGCGTTGACAGAGCGCTCGGATTGCTCTCGAGAACCATCCCTGACAGGAGGGACCGGTCCCCCTAAGCAATGAAGAGTCCCTATGGGGGACCGATCACCCAACGAGAGACCGGTTCCCGTAAGTGTCCCACGAGAGCAAGCTCTCGGGGGTGGTCTCAAATAAAGGGACCGGTCTCTCGGAGACCGGTCCTCTTGGGAAAGATCGGTCCCCCGTACGCGAAAACGCTAACCGAGAGCTTAACCTACAACGGGTGCTCTCGGGGACCGGTCTTCCCATAGAGGGACCGGTCCCTCTGCGTGAAATCTGCCCAGGCAGAGGGGGATGGAAGGAAACAATTGGAGGGGCTATATACCATTGTAGCATGAGAGAGGGGTTAAGTGGTATTCCTCTCTTTCTCTTATTTCTCCCTCACACACCCTCTCTTTTCTTATATTTCTCTTTCTCTCTCTCTCTCTCTCTCTAAAAAGAAAAGGAGAATAAGGAAAAGGGAAGGAGAAGAAAGAAAAGAGAAGAAGGAGAAAAAGAAGGAGGAGCACTTAAGGAGATCATCTCCATTGCCTCCCTCTCTCCCTCTTTATTCCTTTGGAGTAGCTCAAGAGATAAGCTACTAAACCCTAGCATGGTAGAACTCTAAGGTTTTGGATTAATGCTTTAGAAATGGGTCAAATGGACCTCTATCATGCTTCTAAATAGATCAATCCTAGAATCTAGGATTTTGAATGAGTGGTTTGCTATATGTGCAAACCTAGGATTTTGAAATTTAAAAATTAAAATTTTAAATTTAAAAACTCAAATTCAATATAATGAGAGAGGTAATATCATTATTTTTCTATTTATAACTACACACTATTCTTCTTATTTCATCTTATCTATCCAAATGCTATTTTTTTCTTATTCTCGGAAACAACCCAATTTTGATCCAAACAAAATCAGTCTAGTTCTTGATTATACCTGAACTTATATCTATCCATGAAATAAGCAGTTCTTGTTTATACGCACCCGAACTAAACGAAATCTTTAGAGCCCAACTAATGGAGTCGAAAAATGTCATAGGCATTCTTACAACCTTACTCCGATATAAACTATTCAATGATATTTATTGAATATAATCAAACACTCGATACAAATGATGGAAAGACAAATTCCTTTGAAACAAACAAAAATATGTGTTCGACGCATTATACGACCACAAAATGAATCAAACATTGAACAATCGCTTGAAGATAGAGAACCGGAGTATTTTATTTAACACCTGGATTATGGAACGTGCCTCGGAAGCGACTAGAAATTTCGATTAAAATTCCTATTTGGCATATTTGCATTGTATTGCAACATCATTAAATGAGAAAATATTCATACGATATTTCCCATTAAAAATTGTCACTTCTAAGACCTTTCGATTGTAAGGTCATGGAGATAAAAGTATATAAAATTTAGTTTTCCTAATACTTTAAATACCTTATCGAGTTGAAGAGTATGAAACGTAGGTTTGAAAGCCCTATCATTGCAAAAATTTTATGCTCTTTTTAGAACGGAAGCTTTTTAGCAGAATATCAAATACTTTTAGATCACGCAAAAACCTTAAGACTCCAAAAATTAGTAATTATCTACAAGATCATGTATAGCTTGTATTTCTCTTACCTGTGAAAGGAACATTGCCTTTGGAGGAATCTTCATGTAGAGCCCAAGCTTGAAAGTAGAAACAGCAGTAAGACCACAATCAACACACATCATAGCATAGGCTTCGAAAGTAGCATTAGCCAACGGCTTCCCAGGATACACATACCCCATAATCATTTGTGTAAAGGCACCCATTGGCGGTTGTCTGCGACAAATGAAGCAGAATACAATTAAACAAGGTAGGGAATAAGGTAATCACATTAAAGGTGGCGGTGCCATAAAAAAAAAATGTAGAAAATAAAAAAGTCGATTATGTAAATCAGATAAAATTCTAAGTCAAATAATTGATTTTAGCAGTGAAAAATGAGTTGATAAAGATATAAGGGACTTCAATATTGATTGCACAAAATAGCAACAATGCCCATGCATAGACAATATTTCATTTTTCTTGAAATTAAACATAGAGAGACAATCAGGAAGAGCCTTATTCCACCACTGTCATCAAATCCCAAGTAATATCAGGGACTTTTTGTGGATAAAAACTAATATGTGAAATATATAAATTAATTAGCAAGGCCTTGTTCTTTATCAATATTCTAAAATGTGATATGTGGTATCCGGGCAGTCGAACCACCGCATAGTATGTATGCAGCATGTAAATGCATATTTGGATGTATATGTGGTACATCTACTAAAAATTAAAAATATAAATATAAATGTAAAAATGAACTGAAAAGTTTTTCAAAACAGGACCAATCAGCTGTGAAATAAATGAGCTAAATATTTATACAGAATAATAATGTTTTTTTAGTAAAATGTCATTCACAATCACTTGTACCTACTCTATATAGAGCAGTGTTGTGCTCTCGACCTTAGGCTCTTGTACCTGCCTTAGCACGAGAGGCCTCGTGTCTAAATTAGATGACAGAGGTTTCCGATGATGGAGAGCCATCTAGCGTATTTGAAGTTTCTTGAAAATAATTTTTTGCGATTTTTCGATAGCATTTACCTAGCAATCGAAAGGATTCAAAATCAATAATTTTTAACGGCTGAAAATAAAAATCCTATAAAAAGTGGTGGCATAGCAATAAAATTTTCGATCATAAATATCGATCTTGTTGTAGATAGTATAAAGAATTTTATATCAAAATTTCATCTGATTTGAATGCTTTTACACCGAGAGCTTGACTGAGCTACTATCATTAGTAAACGGCTCGGTTTACTAACGATTTGTTTTTCATGATAGAGCTTCCAAATCGACGATCGGCACCATTGAACATAATCTAGACCATTTCAATTATCTACAAATAAAATTTCATAATTTTTTGACATCACTAACTGAATGATCAAAGGGTCACAAAATCTGTAATTTTAATGGCCGATATGGTGCGTTTGCTCGAGAGTTCAAATCAACTAAATTTTTGTTAGAAAATTCTTTAAACTATTTAAAATAAGATCTAGACTCTAGATTTTAAACACAGAAATTGTATCATCACTTTTTGAATGATTTATTTTCAGTCATTCATTTTTCTGTTCACTTGATGAACAAGAGAACAATATCGAAAATGTGTGAAATTTGATTTCTAGATAGTTTAAATGGTTTAGATCATTTTTAAGGATACCGATCGTCAATTTGGAAGGTCTATCATCGAAAAAAAATCGGTAATAAATTGAGTCATTTACTATCGATAGTGATATAACTACCCATATCATATATATATATATAAATATATATATATATATATATATATATATATATATATATATATATATATCAATCCAAACTATTACCATAAAAATCGCTGGGCTTTGATTATACCACTTTGGTTATTTTCGATGATAGACTATGTTGCACGGATACGGATGCGGATACGGGGATACGGATACGACACGATACGGACACGGCGATACGGCATTGTCCCAAAACTCTAGGATACGATACGCCGGGAGTACTTAAATAAAATATAATATGTATAATAAATTTATATTGATAATATGTCATGATGTATTGAAATATAAAAATTTAAAAATAAACAAATGAGTAAAAGTAAAACAAATATAGTATTTTCATTCAATCATTCACTTACCACAACACATTAAGATATTCATCTTTACATCTTACGACTTACATACATGCATAGTCCACATCCAAAACAACAAAAAGATACATACATGCATAGTCCACATCCAAAACAACAAAAAGAAAAGGAGAGGGTTTTCATCAAAAGATTTCAATTTGGTTCAGTTTCATTCTCATTTGAATCATCAATAAATACCACTCTCCAAATCTGGCTCATCAAGTGAAAGATTTGCAATTTCAAGAAGACCAACACTATCAAACGTGTCGAAAGAATCTCCTCCCACATCCCACATCTTGGTCTCTCCTTTTATATATTCTGGAGCCCTCCTTGATAAAAGGCGAAGATTAGTATGTACATATACTAAATCTTCGGCTCGTTGTGGCGTAATCTTATTCCTCTTTATGGAGTGAATGAATGAGTAGGTACTCCAATTCCGCTCGCAACATGAAGAGGAGCAAGGTTGGCCAAGTAACTTTAGGGCCAAATTTTGGAGCATAGATCTTTGCCGCACCATGGATGACCCACCACTTCTTTGGGTCAAGAACTCCCTATCTTCAATGGAGTCGTGCTCATCAAATCCCTCTCCGGCAGTGGAAAAATTTGCAAACTCCCCATTTACAACTCTTCTTTCTTCATTATTTGGAAAAAATCTTTTTAAGCACTTGTTTCTCATCTTTGATATCTCCAAATCCCTATGCGGAGGAACTCGATTTGGATCCTCATTAAGCCACGATGAGCTATAGTATCTAATGAATATAAGAACAATAAAAATTAGGATATGATAGTTGTATTACAAAATACAAATGAACACAAATATACATAAGGTTTAGGAGAAAACAAATACCTAGGGTTCAAAGAATGTGCCAAGCAATGAAGTGGTGTATTGCTTTTAGCCCATCGGTCAATCAAAATTTTGTGCACAACGAAATAAAATGATGATTCCTCGTCTTCTTTCGTTCCTTCACGCCTATATATAGCAACTTTCACCTTTTCTATCATGGAGTCCCAAGTTTCATACATTAAATGTAAGCAAGGCTTGTCGGTATCGGCAATCCGAAGCATCTCATATATAGGTTCGGTAAAAGAAAGAATATAGTTAATTTGATCCCACCACAAGTCATTGAGAATTCTATCTTTTACAAATTGTGCTTTCCCCACATCATCCTCCCTATAGCTAGCCCATTTGTCACTAATGACCATATTTTGGAGACCCGTTTGATTTGCTTGAATCTTCTTAGCATGATGATTAGAAGCGAATCGAGTCTCGCCACCGCAAGCATTTTCAAATTGAAAAACTCATTAAATATTGCCAACCTCATGGAATGATTCAAGATAAAATTCTTGATGCATACTACATCCTCCGCTATGATAGTAATCCAACTACATTCATCAAAAGTAATTTCATTGGCCTCGGTATTCTTAGCCACACAAATATTTTTTAATGCAAGGTTCAATGTGTGCACAACACAAGGCGTCCAAAATATTGAAGGAAATTGCGCTTCAATCAACATTCCCGCCGCTTTGCACACGAGAGCATTATCCGTTATCACTTGAACTACATTTTGGGGTCCAACCTCTTCAATAACTTTCGAAATCATGCTAGCAATAAAATATTTATCCTTATATTCCCCTTCGCAATTGACCGCTTTTAGGAACATCGGTCCACTCTCTGTTACGGCCAAAAAGTTGATCAAAAAGTTGATCAACGGCCTTCTTTGTGCATCGGTCCATCCATCACATACAATGCTTAAACCCTTCTCCCTCCAAGTGCTTTTTATAGGCTCCAATAACCTCTCAATATTTGTTCTTTCTTGTTGAAGAAGACTAGTTCTCAACATATTATAATTGGGAGGTATATAACTTATATATATATTATGACTAAGCTAACATAATAAGGATTTCTTGCAAGATTAAAGGGCAAACCACCGGAATAAAACATTCCAGCAATCTCACAATGTAGCTGGTTTCGAGCCGCCACGTTGAAAGACTTTTCTAGAGTTGTTTCACGAGTTGATGTTGCCCTTTTTTTTCTTGGCTCGAAAGATTGCACCCCCATACTCTCTATACTTGTGTCAGAAGATCGGGTAATAGTTTTTGGCAAAGGAACTTGTTTAGGAATAGAATTCTTTAACCTTAATTCTACCTCTTCAACAAGTCTTTTCATCTCCGCAATATTATCACTAGTAACCTTAGAGCAACCTTTGATTCCTTGTCCTGAAATTCTCAATAAATGTGCTTTGACCCTATAGTACGATCCATTATAAATTTGTTTGCAAAAATTGCATTCAAACCTCATGTTTCCTCCACCATCCCCTAACTTTTCCACCTTTTTTACATACTTCCATAATGGAGTATTATCATTAATACTACTTGAACTACCACTAGCACTACCTCCGGTACCGCTACTGGTACCATCAGTAGAAGCTTGACTCTCACTATTCATTTTCTATAATCCTATGCATGTCAAGATAAATAAATGCATGTAATTAATATAACAATATAACATTATTGATAACAAGTTAACAACATAAAGCACAAACAGCGAAATACAATTTCAATATAGAAAAATATAATGCAAATACATATGTGATGTGAGATCCTCTTTGAGATTCATTTCTAGAATAACTAATCAATTAATCATTCATTCATTCCTATAATAAAAGATTTATTCCTAAAGATTCGTTCCTAAAATACAATGCAATTAAACATTCATTCCTAAAATAACTAATCATTAATCAGTATACAATCATCTTTGCCTATTAAGTAGTATAGCTATATAAGGTTTTAGATTTCTAGTATGTGAAATATAAAATTTTAAAATTTTATCAAATAAAAATATACTAGCATTTAAAATGATTACTGGCAAATTTTAAAAAAAAGAGATTTAAAAAAGCAAAAGTTGTTGTTAAACCCTAATATTGGCCAATTATTGGCCAATTAAAAGAAAAAGAGAGATTTAAAAGCCTAATTAAAAAACAAAAAAAGAAAAGCAAAATTTACCCTAATAAACACCTAAGAAAAAGAGAGATTTAAGGGCTAAATAAAAGAAAGAGAGAGAGATGAAACTTGAAAGGTTGTGACTTGTGAGGTTGAACAGGGGAGGGGCGAGAGGGGAGGGAGGGGAGAGGGGAGAGGGGAGGGGCAAGAGGGGAGGGAGCGAAGATGGGAGGGAGGAGAGAACGGGAGAGAACCTCAAGTTCTGCCGCGCCGCGAGAAGATCGCCGCTCGCGAAGAGGATGGCCACCGCTCATTTTCTCTCTCGCAGTCGCAGGCCACCGCTCCTTTTCTCTCTCGCAGTCGCAGGCCACCGCTCCTCTCTTTTGCTGCGAGGAAGACCACCACAGCACCACTCCTTCTCTGAGTTCTCTCTCAGTATTTCTCTCTCAGGCTTGTAGCAAAAGAAAAAGGAGAATAGGGTTTCTCTCTCTTGGTATTTCTCTCTCTCACAAATGAGTGCAACGAAAGAAAAAGAAGAATATTGCTTTATTTGTTTTTTAGGATTTTGGATGCGGGTATTTTTAAAATTTTTTAAATCCGACCCGTTTAGACCCAATAATATATTTCATGTATCCCGCCCGTATCCGAAACGTGTCCATCCGTATCCCAAAACGTGTCCCGCCGTATCCCAACGTATCCGATCCGTATCCGATTTTTTTTTATTTTTAAAAAATTTCAGATACTTCAATCCCGTATCCGATACGTATCGGGCGCGTATCCGTATCCGATACGTATCGGATACGGGTACGGGTTATATTTTGAAGTATCTGTGCATCTTAGATGATAGAACTTTTGAATTAACGATCCAAATCGTTAAACATGATTTAGAGCATATGAAAGTTCTAGAGTCTAGCTATGGTTCTTTTAAAAGCTGCAAACACTTGGTGCTTGTAAATTTTCCACCGTTAGATCTACTCCTTTGACCATTTCCACCCTTTAGATTATACTGTTTGACCAACCACCACTCAACCCTAGAGCAGCACTATCATCCTAACTGCATATCCCTTAATCCAAGAGCCGAAACCTACAAGCACTAATGACTTGATACTTTTAAAAGAATAGGAATATAGAGTTCAGCTACTATACTCTTATAAGTACGATCGCTTTCATCCTCATAAGTTGTTTTTAATGATAGAACATCCAAATCAACGATCCATACAGTTAAACATGATTTAGAGCATTTGAAACTTCTAAAAATCAAGTTTCATAATTTCTCGACATAATTTACCTTACAATAAAAAATCTCAAAATTGATTACTTCTAACTGCCGGTGTGGGATACTTGCTATCTTAGCAGTGTAAAAATAATCGAAATGGGTTGAACTTTTGACAAAAAATTCTATTCACTATCTAAATAAAAATCAATAACTCTGATCCTAAATTGAAGGATCCATTCGCACTTTTTTGTCAAAATAACCTTATAAAAATTCCTATTGGAATAAATAACTCTCTGGAAAAAAAAAATCGCATAATAACCCTCCTTTTGCCAACTAGGCCCCAGAGTGGAATTGTTTTCTTATAGGCGGTGAATCATTCACCGCAGAAGAAGGTACATGACTCACTGAATTCTAATTTTCCACAAAGGCGGTAAATTATTCACCCTCTTTTCGTTCATATACGTACTTTTCTCTTTTTTTCCATATATATCCTAACAACCACATAAAAATTTCAACAAATTAATTCAATCTTAATAACCTAATAAATCTTAATAATCTATCCATATAATTCTAACAACAAAATAAAAACTTTAATAATTCACATACAACCCTAACAACCATATAAAAATTTTAATTTATCTATTTCTCATATATAATCCTAACAACCATATAAAATTTTCCACAAATCACATTTTTTAATTTTTTATATATGATCCTAACAATCATATAAAATTTCAACAAATTACATATAATTTTAACAACCAAAAAAAAAAAAAAAAATCTAAGAAGCAATCCTTAAGAAGTTCAAGTTCACTGCTTTAGTAGAGTATCATGAAAGTGGTGAATCATTCACTGTCTTTTTAAAGACGGTGAACGGTTCATTGCTTTTAAAATAAAGCTTCCTTTCATGCTGACTTGGCAAAATGAGGGTAATTTTAGTAAATATATTATTTTGCTAATTATAATATTTTAAAGGGTTATTTAGAAAAAAGTCCGATCCGATCATCCATTTTCAAATTTCATCCAATTTTGACCGTTTATTTTGTGCCCTCTAAATGGATATTATTATAAGGGTTAATTGCATACACGTCCCCGCAAACATAGTGAATTACAAAAATATACGCAAAACGAAAATTCCCAAGTCCTAAGTTATGCAGATATATCCTTGCCGTTAAGGTCTGTTAGGAAAATTTCGTTAACCACGATTAAAATACTTAACCATGGTTAATTATAATGTGAATTGACGAATTTACCCTTCTTCCCCTTCCTCTTCTTCGTCGCCGGTAAGTGAGCAGATGCAGCGGTGCGGCAAACCCTCTTCCTCTTCATCTTCCCTCTTCCTCTTCCTCCTTCTGTTTCCTTTCCCTCTTCCTCTTCCCTCTTCTTCGTCGCCGGCGAGGGAGAAGATGCGGCGGCGGCGGCGGCGACGGCTGCGGCGGCGGCTCTCCCTCTCCCTCTTCACCTTTTTTCTTCCTCTCCCTCTTTTTCTTCCCTCTTCTTCGTCACCGGCGAGGGAGGAGATACGGCGGCGGCGTCGGCGGCAAACCCTCTCCCTCTTCCTCTTCCTCTTCCTCTCCCTCTCCTTCTTCTTTTTCCCTCTTCTTTCCATCCTCTTCGTCGCCGACGAACCTAACCCCACGCCGCCGCCGTCGTCCACTCCGACGGCCCCGTCAGAAGAGAAAGAGAAAGTGAAGGGGAAGAGGGATACTTTTGGAGGGATACTTTTGTGAGGGCAAAAAAGTCATTTCACAAGAAAACTGTTTTGGTCCTAAATTGTGCCAGGGGCACGTGGGCTTGGTTTTCAGACCTATTTTGACCCTAGCTTCTAGACTTTGACTGGTTAGAGCCTGATTGAGCTCGACAGAGATACGCTGCATACTCGGTTGGGTAGCTCCCACGAGTGCCACTTCGGAGACGGGCGCTGTGCTATTGAGTTGATGTCAGTTGTGCAGGTTGGTCTTGCTCTCCACTGACTGTTAGTGTGGAGGTAGCTGTATAGTTGCAGCCGGGCGGGACGGGTGTGTTCACAGTCCCAGGGATGGGTATGACTACAGTCCTTATTTGAGATTAGGTCTGAGTTGACATTGTTCTACAGCGGGTTAGAGTTAAAGCATGTTAGCATAGCGGTATTTAGTTGTAGATTTGTTCCAGCTTTCTTTACTATTCCTGCTTATCCCTGTAGACTTAGTGGGTGAACCGATGAGTTGAGGGCGGTACCCACTGAGTACTACTTGTTTTATAGTAGTTCTCACGCCCAGTTGTTACCCTTGTTTTTGCAGAGCCCTCGTCGTCGGCTGCTAGTGTTGTTGATTCAGATCGTGTCACGGGCGTCGCGAGTTAGAGCCCTTCCCGACTTGCCGGAGCTAGAGGAGCACCAGCTACAGGTAGTTGTAGTTTTTCTTTTAGGTTCATATACATACTATGGTTGTATCTCGCTTGGCGAGTTTTCTTTTGTATTACCAGGATGTTATGTATGTATAGTGAACTTATGTTATTTATATTGGGTTTTCTTTTAGCAGCTCTATACTACTGGTTGTAGTATTGTATGATTACATGTATAGCTGTCGCTTCGTATACAGGAAAAATTCCTTGCATACGGCGGGTCAATTGACGAGCCCGCGGAAACGTGTAATCCAGGGCGTGACATTCGCTTACAGTAGCGATATTCCTTGGTTTGTTATTTAGGACAGTTGCTTATCATCTTACTGCTCTAGTTGGGTTTAGTCATCTATTTAGTATCTTGCTTCATTTTTACAGTAGCGACAATGCTTTGTATTCCACTTTATGATACTTATCTGTTTATGTTTATACTACAGTGGTTGATTATTCCATATTGATAGTTAATCTTTTAACCTACTCTTTTGTTGACCAAAGTGAGTACGTTCTTGCCCTCGTCTACCGGTTGCCTCTACTAGAAAACATATTTATATATTTCTCACCCAACTATTTTTACAAGTGTTGTCGATAAAGACAAATTAGGGCGCAAGTAAGAATGTAATAGTTAACATCTAGATAACTCATACTGTGGATCTGTGTTGCTAGTTCTTGATTTACCTTGTTTCATTATCATGTGGAATTTATGTGATTCAATATTGTGATTTGAGTTTAGTTATATACTTATATTATTAGGTCTCCTATTGTAGTGGTCTAGGGATTCTGGATTATGATTTTAGATTTATTAGTAGTCATATGGTGATTCCTCCTTGCTCAGGTTGCTTGTGATTGTGTCTCTATATTCCTATGCCGTACATATACAGGGGAGATTTTGTCCACGTGAATAGAGAAAACTCTATACATATTGCGGGTCTAAGCATGTCTCTGGCAAGGTTTTAAAAAATATACATATGTTTTTCAGCAAGACTATTTTCAAAACGAAAGGATTTTTCAAATATGCTTACCACAAAGGGCCCGAGGCCTAACAGGCTGATTCATAGTAATTGCGCATCATTGGTGGATACAATCTAAGGAGACCTCTAGCATATGTTGTAAATTTGGTATCTAAGATAAATATAAGCTAAAACAAAAAAAACAACTAATTGAATGTAGCGCAACATATGAGAAAATCTACTAAACTCGAAACATCAAAATAGGCGTGCAATTGCAATAATAATATACTATATTTAAGATTGCAATATATTCTCAAGAATGTGTACATCTTAATAGCTTATTAAATGAAAAAAAAACATACTACTTCAAATAATAAAAACGTGATCGTACTCAATAAATATATAGAACAAAATTTTGATACGGAAACTAGATCGATAAATGATATCCAACCCGTATCGACCACATGCAAAATCTAAAATCATTAGCTATTTTTCCATTCACCAAGCACATATCCATCAACGGAACTACAGTTTTAATTTTTCAAATAAAGTATGAGCATTATTAGTACATAGAGAACACTTATACAAATTTATTTGTGTGCACAAATTAAAAATTGCTTGCTTTAATAATTAGCAAATAGATAGAGAAAGAGAACTTCTAGAAAAACAAAATATTGCTTATTTATTCATACTTTTCAAAATTACATGTATACTTTTACTTGTTACATCCTACTGTATCTAAATTCTTACGCAGAAAAATGTGCCAGGTTGAATAAAGTGTAAATTAAAGGTCAATTATGTATATAAATATGCTACAGAACAAAGGTAAAACAGAAAAAATAACTCATTATTATCTTTATCTGCCACATTAAAAACTCCAGTAAAAATTTACCTGAGCTACAGTCGCACGAAGGACACCGAAAGAAGGCATAAGAATGAGAACTAGAACACATAGCAATAAAACTCCCCAGTAGGGAAGTTGAAGTTGATTACCAAACCCTTCACAAGTCCAAATAGTCAAGGCCATCGTTGAAATCAGAAGAATAATAAACCACCACAAAGGAATAGTATCATATTTCTTCATCATCTTAACATGAACATCAACCCCATTATCACTTTGGAATGTCTTTGTTACTTGGCCCCAAATTAAGCTATCAAAATAAACAAAAAAGGAAGTCACAAAAACTAAATAAAAAAAGGTCGGTTTTCCCATGCCATTGTTTCTGTTACTGTGTATTATCTTTCCTTGGTTTTTGTTTTAACTCACCATGTTTTATCAAATTCTTTGAGAGACAGCAAGCAACTATATTAACCCAAACCTCTAAAGTCTGTGATTGTTCTCACATTATATTCACCAAAATGCAATGACAACACCATCAACAATAAATTGCAAAATATAAAGAAAATGAATAAGGGAATTTAAATAAATAAATAGATAAATTAATAAATACTCCGTTGCAAATTAGATAATAATATTTCAAATTTTTTTAAATAGCCTACCAATCAATATATATGCTTTGAACAAAAAAAGAAAAATAAAGAGTTAAGAATAAATGGAAAGATAAGGGAATAAAGAAATCAAATCGTACCTCCCTTGGAAAAGTGCAATTTCCGAAAAACATGATGCTATGCTTGCAAAGATAAATCCGAAAGAGTATACTCTCATGACACTAAGATACAATTCTGAATAATTGTCATACGCTACTTGATCAAATTTCAAGGTTTTTTCATCCAAAATTCTTGAGATATTGTAGAGATTACCATGTGCATCATAAACATCAGTACTGACAAGTGGAAAGTTCTTTGCCTTGTACGAGTTGGACAAATAAGCAATTGGAATAACAATATATAGGAATATAACAAATCCAACCAAAGCATTGGCTACAGCAGAAAATGGGATTACGAAAGGACTACCAGTGAAACCGACAACTGTATTCCAATCAAGAGTAAAGGATCCAAAGCCAAAACCATTAAGACCAGAACCAAGTTGTTGAGCTGTGACTGAGTGCTTCCGTATCCAGCAAACAAATGAAAGTGCCGATATTGAAGGAAAAAAATAGCCGGGCATGACATAATAGGAGAAGCTCAGAACCGAAGCCAAGAAGAAAAATTGAAGCATTGTCAAGTTTTTGTCGGACTTAACTTCCTTCTCATGTAATGCTCTAGATCATCAAAACAAATTAAGGTGAGAAATAGAGAGAGAGAGACTACTAAAACAATTTGGTGTTATCATGAATAGACCTGAAAAAGGCTACTGAAGGTAGGGATTCCGGCCACCACATGTGAGGAGAATCCACAAGGAGCTTCATGAAGAAGCCAACAAATCCAATCCCAAAAATCTGCAAAATGGACCATGGAAAAAACAATAAGGAGTTTTAAAGGTACATTTAAATCAAAAGCATAAAAGAACTGAAACCCCATTTGTTGTACATTCAAATAAATTGTTAATTTATTTATTCTAGAATAGAAACAACAATAATTCAACATTGTTCATCAGTGAACCGACTTAAAGACAAATCAAATTGTCATGCCCCAGGGATCCCTTTTTAAGTTTAAAACCGATGCGGAAATGCCCAATTTTTTTTTCTTTGAAAACCTTGACCCCAGAGGACGTCAAATCCACCACAAATATAGGGAATCCACTGTTCACACGAACAGAGTCTCCTCCATATTTGCACGGCGTCGCACAAGTACAAGATACAACCACATTGTATATTCATGCACATACAATCACATACACCATTCACATTCATTCTATTACAAATAATCATAATTCCACATCTATTAGTTTAAAATGTTTCCCTCTTGGATACTTATTTTGAAATACCAGGAATCATGCAAACTAGAAAACCCTTTGTAACGATACAGCCCACTAGCAATAATAACTCGTTGGGCCCAACCACCGGCCCAAAATGCTTAAGCCCAGTTATTATTACTAGTGTCTAATTCTCTTATATACCCAATCACATCCCCATTCCTATCCGATGTGGGATTATTGGGGTGTAACAGACTCCCCCCGTTAAGGTCCTGACATCCTCGTCATTCCAAACACACACACAGCCCAAGATCACTAGGCGATGTGAGACTCGTCTCGCTAGCCTTGTCATCCAGACCATAGCATAACCGGTCACTTTGTCATTCAGACTTCGGTATAACCTATCACCTTGTCTTTCAGACCCTGGCTCAGTCGACACTCGCCATACATTTCCGGCTGGTGAACTGGCTCTGATACCAAATGTAACGAGACCCAGCCCACTAGCAATAATAGCTCATTGGGCCCAACCACCGGCCCAAAATGCTTAAGCCCAGTTATTATTACTAGTGTCTAAGTCTCTTATATATACCCAATTACATCCCCATTTCTATCCGATGTGGGATTATTGGGTTGTGACACTCTTTTTAAAACCGTTTTACACACGAAAACCGTTTCCCACACAAAAATCTTTTTCCTTTAAAAACACATTACCACGAGGGATAGAAAACCATTTTCATCTCATAAGAAACCATAAGTACTTTATTACTTTCACAAAATCACATTTATCCAAATAACGTAAAACCAACTGAACCATAATAACTAAGTCAATTATTTTGAGAAAGCAAGTTAAGAATTAAACCAAATCGACCGAGTCAGAATCTCTATCGATTGCTAGCTACGTGCCTCACGCACCGTCCCGACTCGGACCCGCAACGTCGCCTGAAAAAAGGGGGGAGGTGAGAACATGTATGTAATATACCAAATCTCCAAGTTACGATGCTAATTTTGATCGAATTGATCAAAGTGAAGCATGGGTATAGTGTACGACGTCCCTGAGTTATTTCGGAGACCTAAGGATGGTTAATTGTGAGTTTCAGAGATATAAGTATTTCGGTGCAAGTTGGGCGCGAAAACGGACCTCGGAACCTTCCTGCTACTGAAGTGCAGCTTTGACATTGAATACCGGTACCAAATGGAAGAGAAAAATGGACAACTCTCAGGTTTGGCTAAAGTCGAGCTGCGTACCGGTACCAGAGGTTGGGTACTGGTACTCAGCTAGCTTACCCGAAAGGTGAGCTCTCGAGTTTGAGCTGTGGACAAGCTGAGTACTAGTAGTGCTTATCTAGTACCGATACTAGACAGATTGGGTACCGTTACTGTGCGGCTGGTACCAGTTGTGAGACCCCAGATAGTCCTATATATGAGATATAATAGGGCTAAACTCTTAACCCGGCTTAAGCATTTTGGGTGGTGGCAAGGCCCAAGAGATTAAGAGAGTTAAGCGTGCTAGGACGGGAGTAGTACTAGGATGGGTGACCCTCTGGGAAGTTAGGGCGTCACAGTTGGTATCAGAGCCAATTACCAGCCAGAAGTGTGAGATGAGTCTCAGCTGAGCCAGGGTCTGGATGACGGGCTAGCGAGACGAGTCTCACATCCCCTGGTACTTGTGAGTCTGAGCCTGACGAGTTCGTCAGGGCTTAAAAGGAGGGGAAATTGTGAGACCCCAGATAGTCCTTTATATGAGATATAATAGGGCTAAACTCTTAACCCGGCTTAAGCATTTTGGGTGATGGCAAGGCCCAAGAGGTTAAGAGAGTTAAGCGTGCTAGGACGGGAGTAGTCCTAGGATGGGTGACCCTCTGGGAAGTTGGGGCGTCACACCAGTACCTCACGAGCAAACCCGATTGTCTAGCTCTTGGGTTTCGGGAGGCTGTTGGGTGTGTACCGGTACTAGGTTGGTCTAGTACCGGTATTGAAGTCGTGTACTGGTACTCCAGGAGGAACTCGAGTTCGCGTAGCTTTCGGGTTGAGGGGCTGGTACCAGTATTGTGTACTTGGTACCAGTACTGGGAGCCCTGTACCGGTACTCCAACCCGAGTACCGGTACTCAGCCTAGAAAGGACCGAATTGTAAGAGTAAAAGGGGCTTTTGTGAGGGGCCTAAGTGTAATTGTTGGGGTCTATATAAATACCTAACACTTCCATCTGTTGTTTACATGCAAAAAATACCTTGTTCTCTCCTCCACCTTATTTCCCCTCTCCTTCTCTTTCTAGAAACCCTCCTCCATGGTGGTATTGAAAGAGATTTGAAGATAGAAATTGGAGTTGGTGGTGAGGAAGCTCAAGAACAAGGTGGATTTCGTGGAGTAAGAAGCTAAGATAGGTTTCTTACAATTTCATGTTAGAGTTTGATTTAAATACCCTAATTTGCTTAGTTTTGTGGTTTTTGGATTTCTGGAGCTAGATTTATGCTATGAAATCCTAAGGAAGTTGCACTATGCGTATCATGTATAAACCCTAAGGTTAGAAATGGGGTTTTGTAGGAATGAGGATCTAACTTGGGTTTGATTTCTTGTATTCCTAATTGAAGGTAAATTTGACACGTTGGGAGGCTCGGTTCGACATTTCAATGAGTCTACGGCGAGGTATTGAGGAAAAACCTCATTTCGGCTTCATTTGTCGTGGGTCGAGAGAAGTAAGCGTCTAAAAATCGTGGGAATTGGCTTCTCGCTCTCCGGCATCACTACGAGGTGGGTGGTACTATTCAAAGTCTTCGAATAACCTATTATGTCTTGTCACTTTCTTGAGCATCTATGTATATGTATAGTGAATTCATGCATTATAGGGTAAATGTGATATGTGGCCAAGTTGGGCAACCTTGTATGCTTTCAATGTAGTAGAAAACATGTGAAATGGTAGAGAACCATGACATTGAAACCCTATGGATGTATGAACAAAGTATTGGGACTATAACAATAGTAAACAAGGTGACATTGTGACTAGACGGAATGAATAGCACCAAGAATTGTGAATACTAGGCAAGGAAAAACTATATATAAACTTGTGGCAATTGTAACGTGCTATCCTCCAAGTTAGGATTGGATCGTACTCGCAGGTAGTCGGAATACTTGAGGGTGGTCCCGCTAACACGCAAATCGGGATCCCGCTAACCCCAAAGGAGGTGAGCACGATGATCAGCACTGGTCAAAGATCGTCGTGCTCACTTCCGAGAGCGTCAGGGTGCCCTAGGATCGCCGAAACAGCGACCCAGCCGCCGTGGGACAATGCAGGCCCAGCCTCGGCTAACCGAGCGACGGCGGCGGCGCCCGCAGGCGGCGACGGCGACCCGTAGAGACGGCGGTGACGACTCGTTGCCGGAGGTCGAAGAAGCGGCATAACCCGGGGCGACCGCAGCTAGGGCGGCGGCTGCCCGCAGGGACGGCGACGGCGACCCGTAGAGACGGCGGTGACGACTCGCACGGAGTTGCCGGAGGTCGAAGAAGGGCGGCATAACCCGGGGCGACCGCAGGTAGCTAGGGCGGCGGCTGCCCGCAGGGACGGCGACGGCGACCCGTAGAGACGGCGGTGACGACTCGCACGGAGTTGCCGGAGGTCGAAGAAGGGCGGCATAGCTGATTCCAGGCGACGGCAGCTCGTGAGCCATGAGCTAACCTAAGCTCGGCTCGAGCTGACCCAGTTCGGCCACAGGGCGCCTAGGCGGCGACGGCGGCGAGCGGGGACGACGAGGACTAGCGGGGGAGTCACTGGAGACCAAGGTTGCGGCCAGGGGAGGGGGCCCGAGAGTGTGGATCACCTTGGGATGGTCCACGGTATCAAGTGGAGATTTGGTTGAAAAGATAGTGGAGGAGAGGGAAGAGCAGCCTCTCCGACGGTCGGCGGCGTGCGCAGGTGGCCAAGGTGTGCGCGGCTTGGGCAAGAGAGGGTGCTGATGACGGCTAAGAGGTTAGCTGAGGGAGATGGCTTCTAGAGTTATTGTTTCATGCATGAAACCCTAATGCCTATTTATATACCAAGTGCAATTTTGTAGGAAAGTTCTCCAAAGATGAATGTTTTCAGCCAAGTCCCTCACGGCGCGTGAATTTTGCACGTGCACACCTCAACGTTCGAAATCGCAAAAAAAGGTACATAAAAGATAGGGCTTTTCGCGAATTTTTCGTTTTGCCACTTTCGACCCCTCAGAGAACATTATGCGATTCCCAGAGATCCGTCTGTCAGATTTTCGATCAGACTACGCCAATGCATTCAGCACAACTGGGGCATCGAAACTACAACTTTGTTTCGTCAGATTTGGCCACCGATTTGCAACGAAACCCATCCTCTCCGAGCTCCACTAGTATAACCACACACACACACACACACACAGACATATATATTTGAAAATTCAAAAATTCTAATTCAAATTTCCTTTTCATTATTCAAATCTCAGATATTACACAAATATACTAGTGAAGGTACCGGCGCGTTGCAACGGGTCGATTCGGTAAAAACAAATAATAAATAAAACTAAAGAAAGAAGAAACGGCAACAAAAAGAATCAAAAAGATAAAAATATATCTATAATTGAAGGAACCGAAGAAGAAGCAGCAATGGTTGCAATAAAAGCATGAAAATAAAAAATATGAGGATAAAAAAAAAGCATAAGGGAAAAACTATAAGTATAATAAAATTGTATTTATAGTTGTAGTAAAAGTGGAAGATTAAAACGTTATATCGCTCATAGTACAAAAAAAAAATTACAACTAATTAAAGTTCGAGGATTAAAACATCATGTGCCTCAATAGTTTGAGCAAGAAAATTTAATGCATTGAAATTGGAGGACTAAAATATCACGCATCTTATAATTTGGGATAAAATGCATAATTTATCTTTTTTATATTCTAATTTTATTCCAGACGACAAAGTTTAGCGTCGATTGATTTTCTTTAATTAGTAATTTTATTTGAGTTAAGCATATGTTAAACTATTTAATAAATTTTAGAAATCCTAATTGTTAAAATTAAAAGTTGACCAAAAATATTTTTAATATTTCAAAAAATTTTAAATATGAAATTGATCATTCATCAGAATATAAGTATGGCATTGAAGTTTAAAATTAAAATCAAAGTAAAAACATATAAAATTTTTTGAATTATAAACCATTTTGAATCAAATTCAACCTTTCAAAATTTTATTTTCATTATCCAACCTTTCTACATGTAGATTTCAATCGGTCAATAATATCTTGGCTTCAAAATTTGAATGCATCATCGTTTGGCTTTACAGATTTAGTTAATATATTTCATATAATTCTCGCAACTAAATTTATTAAAATAATGATTAATTTAAACTTCATTGATCTCTCTTTTTATGTTTAATTGTATGATTTATATCTAAGTTATCAATATCATACTATCAAAATTTTATGTTTAATACATGTAATTTAAATTATTTAAAAATTTGATTGAATTAAAAAATCTCAATATAAATTATTGAAAAAAATAATTAAAAAAAAAAATGCTAAGCTGGGCAGCCCCAACCCTATCCGAGTGGGGAGCACAACCACCACACCTACTCCGGAGATCACAAATCCTAAGACTACTCTAACCCTAGCATTCTTAGTTTTCTTAAGCTCTTAAGCCTAACTATCACCCAAAATCGCATAGCCTGGTTAAGAAGGTTTAGTTCTATTATACCTTATATACGGACTATTCCAAATCCGGGGTCTCATATTTTTACTCCTTTTAAGACTTGATGTCTTCACTAGGCTTAAGCACACTCTCAAGATTAAGGCGATATGATACTTATTTCGCTAGCCCTAGCCGATCTTGTGGGAGTCGCACTCTACCCACAATAATCATCAACCAAAGAGCCTCGCTCTACCCACTATATAACCTTGACTCAACCGAGACTCATCTCACACTTACGATAACAATTGATTCTGATACTAACTGCGGTGTCCCACTTCCCAGGGGATCACCACCCATCCTTAACTAATCTAGTCCTAACATGTTTAACTCACTTAAGCTCTTGCGAATAATCATCGGCTAAAATAATATAACGGGGTTAGGAGGTTTAATCCTATTATACCTTATATATAAGATTTTTCCAAATTCTCGGTCTCACAAAAAATGTAGCTTAAATAGCTAAAATAATTAGTTTTAAGTTATAAAAAAAAGAAAGAAAAAAAAAAAAGAAACAACAACAACAACAACAATAAAAAAAACAGGTTGATCTTACATTTGTAGTTAGGATTAGCAAAAAGGATGCCAACGGATGAATAGTTGTTTTAAAGAAGGCCTTGACCGTTGCCATAATGTCGATTGCATTAGTCGATCCTACCCCTGAACTAGCAAATGTAGAGATAACAACATGCTCCTTAATATTAAAGGGGCCTGGATTCAATGAGAACTGCCATTTTGTGCCCGGAATTCTTATATTCTTGGCTGGAAGAATAGTTTCCATCAGCTTGCCGGCAGGAAGAATCAAAATTTGGATAGAGAGCATGGGGAAGTAGATAGGATTTTGTCGAAATGAAGTGAATGTACTTATGGTAGTAAGAATGATGCATGCTGTGACCCCTAAGAACCATGTTCGGAAGGTAAGCACGGGCAGCGTCCAATCATCTGTGGTAGGGACAGTTAATTTCACTTCTTCAATAGGCGACTCATTCACCTCATCTATAAAAAAAAAAAAATTCACATATATTATTCAAAAATGAAACATCCATTATAATCGAGAAAATCGTTAGACATGACAATAATATTAAGCTACATTTTGTACAGAGAGTCTATCAATAATATATATATATATATATATATATATATATATATATATATATATATATATATATATATATATATATATATATATAATTATGAAACTTTTTGTTGTCCCTTAAAGATGAAGGTGCTAGAGAACTCAGGGCACTCACTAATCTCTTTATTCATACATTTAACAGCAATCAACTTTCTTTTGTTCCTTTTTTGAGCAAGAAGGGTTTAAAGCTAAACATCCAAACGACACAGGAAATAGCCGATAGCACCTTCCTCATTGAACATGCATTCAAACTAAAAAAAGAAAAAGAAAAAAAAAACTGTTGGAACATTTCTTAAAGCCACCACAATCACTAAACCTAGGATTTCAATCAAATAAGCAAATGTGCAGCATCAAAATTAAACAAGTTAAAGATTAAAAAAAAAAAAAAACTAATCCAATCCAAGAACAATAATAAACCGTTTTTGCAATCAGATAAAAGATCTACTACCATGCTTCTCGTTCTCTACCATCATCGCACTATGTAAGATCAAAGGGCAAACAAAACCAAACAATCCCGATTAATGTTAACTAGTACTACTAATAACAATAATAATTCTTAATTAAAACCTTACAATACCTTAAAGATATTAATAGAAAGAAATTAAACAAAGTAGAGCAAGGAATAATTAAAGGAGGGAGAGAGATTAGGCAATTTACTTACCTCTCCACGAGAAATTGGTTGTAAACTTTCCTTTTTCGGAACCATTGGAACGAAAAAAATCGCCCTTCGTTTACGTAATATGTTAACAAATATCAACAAAAAAAGCCAAGAGGGAAACATCAAGATCATGCCAAAATTATCTGCGGATCTCCAAAATTGAGCACAGGGATTCTTGAAGAGGTACGATGAATTTGGCCATGGTCTAAATTCAATGTATGTATATGAACATCATGGCCCCTCTTGAATTGTTTGAAGGATTTTATATACAATATATTTTTCTTTCTAATTAGTGGAGAGAGCGGAAACATTGTTTTTTTTTTCTTCTCCTCTCTCCCTATTCCCCCGTCCCCCTTCATCGCTGCTGAGTCCGACGGCTGCCGGAGATACTCCCTCTCCTCCGCCGGCAGCAGTGAGGAGGGGGAGAGGAGAAAAAGGAGGCGGCTGGCAGCTGCGAAGGCGGCGGCGGCGGCGGCGCCGGTTGGCGGCGGTGGCGAGGAGGGAGGGAGGAGAGAAGGAGGCAGTGTGTGGCGGCTACCTGTCAGGGCCGCAATGGCGTGCGGTGGAGGGAGGGTAACGGCAGAGAGGGCGAAGTGGTGGGAGAGACCCCTATTTTAACAACATAAGAAAAATATAGGGTTAATTTCGTAAAGAACCGGCAACCATAGTAAATTAAAATACATTCGTACAAATTTAATTTTTATATGTTATTTTTAAAAAGTACTAATATTTTCAAAAATATCCTTCTGCCGTTAAAATGCTGCTTATTTTATAAGTAAAATAATATTTTCGCCATCCCCAACAAAAATCCCAACTAACTAGATTTAAGTATTTTATCTATGGTTAACTAATTTTTCTATGATTCTAACCGTAGGAACATATTTTAAAATATCAAAATTTTTACATAGATAATATATGAAAGTTGAAATGTAAAGGAATATATTTATAATTCATTATATTTGTAGGGACCTATATGAAATTAACTCAAAATATATATATTTTATATTAGAGTCCTAGTTGCTATACTATTGGTAGCTCTGTGACCTTCGTACTATCAAGTTATTTTCAATAATGCGATTTTCAAAAAATCGACGATTGATTTCGTTAAACTTGATCTCCACTATTGAAAGTATTTTAAACTAAAGTTGATAAATTTTCAATATCATATATTTATCAGAAGAGTAGTCTAAAAAAAACAGTTGAAAAAAAAAATTTATAAAAAATGACAATAAGAAAATTTAAATTTAAGATCAGAGATACTAGTATTAGACTAAATAGTGAAAAAAAATTTCTATAAAAATTTCATTAGATTTGAATTGTTTTACATTATTAAATTAACAAACGTCTCACATGGACCATTAAAATTATTAATTATGAGACCTTTTGATCACTAGTCATATAATATCAAAAAATTTTGAAATCAAGTGAAAGTTAAAGAATTAAAATGAAGTTTAAAAGCAAAATTTATATTTAAAATTTAAATTTGTAGTTGGAATATGAAACCACACCTTGAATTGGAATTTTGATTAAACTCTAAATTTAAATTATTAAATTTGAATTTGAAGTGGCAATAATCATGGAAGAGTTTTTTTTTTTTCAAACCAAGGTTGATTCCAATCTCTAACATGGAAATTAAAGCTGTCCAAAATATCCGATATACGACCCGATCCGGACCCTACCGTACCCTATCCGGACCCGAACCGGACCCGATAAAAAATGAATAGTATATGGATAAAAAAAATTACCCATTAAAGTTTTGGGTATGGGTCCGGATATTTTATATCCATACCCGATTTGGACCCGACCCGAACCCAACTTTTAAATGAGTAGAGTTTGGAATAATTTTCAAATCCGGACTCGGATCCAGACCCGATGAAATATCCAACAATAAATTAAAAAAAATATTGAACTTTTAATGAATATTCTATTTAGTAAATTTTCCGATTTCTCTTTATTTTTTTTTCTTTTTTTGGATGGTAGTATATAATATTAGTAATTAATACCACTTATATTCTCTTTATCTGGGAAGATTTATAGTTTGTTCATAGACTATTTAATAAAATCTATAAAAAAATATATGTATACGGGTATCTGTACCCGATTTAGACCCGACCCATACACGGTCTTGAACGGGTAGTATATGGGTAGCCACTATTCAGACCCGCTCAAATAGACCCGATGGATATATTAGTAACTTAAGTACCTAGACCCGGATCGGACCCGAAGTTAAATGGGTAGGGTATATTTTTTTTTTTCTAACCATTTCTTTTTAGGATACGGGTACGATATCAACTACCCGACCATCTACTCATGGACACCTTTAATGGAAATCATTTTTGGGAGAAAATCATTCATTCGGTTTGGATCCTAGACTTTAATTCTGTTAAATCAAACTGGACCTGAGGCAGATGTTTATTCTTAATAACTCGTGATTTAAGAATGTTTTACATTAGATCAATAGGTGGGTCAAATTTTGGCAACCAGCTATTCAAATTGGCAAAATATCCACGTAAGTTTCCAAAACAGAATTTCAGCAAATTAATAAACTAAAATTTGACTGCTAACAAATTTTAGTTTGAAGGATTAATAATATTGTGAGGCGTACTTACGCTCCCTATATGGAGAAGCAGATAATCACGTGATTGATATTTTCGGGTGAATAAAAAGCATATAAAAAACTCCTAAATTATAAGCCATTTTAACACGGTTAATCTGCATAAAAAATTTTAGTTTTGAGCTTTTGCAAAATATGCCGTCTTTTTCAATTTTATATATTCCGGTCGAGTTTTTAAAAAATTGTCCAAAATACTCTTATTATATTTTCTCTCTCCTCTTTTTATCTCTCTATTTTTTTCTCTTTCTGAAGAGGGCAGCAGAGGCGGAGGCGGCCCGCCTAGCCTCTTTTCCACGTGCCCTCACCCTCGCCCGCTCACCCTCCCTCCGTCTTCATCGCCTCTTATCCGGCCTCGACCCTCTTTTTTTTTTTTTCCGTTTTTTCTCTCCAACCCTCTTTCACCGCCTCCCCGATTTTTAACAACAATAAAAAAGGCAGTGTCATATCCTCTTCCTTTTTTTTCTCGTTCCTTTTTTTTCTCTTCAACCCCCATTTATCGCTTTCGCGACCCTCCACGACGTAACGAGAACAGCACCACATTCTCTTCTTCTAGCTTAACCAGCGCAAGCACCAACATCAATACCGAAGAAGGAAGACTTGGGGCGAGTGCGGATGAGAGCGAAGCCGAGAAAAAAAATATGTAAAAAATAAAAAAATAAAAGAATAAAGAATAAAATATAAAAAATAATTTTTTCTACAAGAAAAATGAAAAACTGAGACAAAAGAAGAAGATGAATTTGCACTATTTCAGAAAAATGTTGTACTGTTTTAGGAGAATGTTGCACTATTTTAGAGAAAATTACACTGTTTAAGAGAAAAAAATATACTTTTTTAGATAAAAGTTGTAGTCTTTGAATAAAAGTTGCACTCTTTGAATGAAAATTATACTATTTAGACAAAAATTACATTATGTTTTCTCCTTTGCCTTCTCTTTTTGGCCAAATAGTATAATTTTTGTTCAAAGAGTGCAACTTTCGTTCAAAAAATATAACTTTCATCCAAAAAAATATATTTTTTCTCTCAAAAAGTGTAAATTTTCTCAAAAAGAGTGCGCAATGTTTCCCTGAAATAGTGCAAATTCATCATCTTCTTTATTTCTCTATGCTTCTTCATTTTCTTGTAGAAAAAACTATTTTTCTTTATATTCTATTCTTTTCTTTTCTTTTTTTATTTTCTGTTTATTTTTTTCTCGTCTTCACTCTCACCTGCACTTGCTCCGAGTCCTCCTCCGGCACCAACGTCAGTGTTGAAGCTGGCAAAGTCGGAGGAAGAGAATGTGACGTTGTCCTCGTTACCGTCGTGGAGGGTCGCGGAGGCAGTAGAGGGGGTTCAGTGCCGAAGCCGGCAAAGACGGAAGAAGAGAATGTGACGTTGTCCTCATTAAAGTCGTGGAGGGTTGCGGAGGCAGTAGAGGGGGTTGAAGAGAAAAAAAAAAAGAATAAGAGAAGAGGAGATGAAGAGCACGTGACGTTACCCTCTTTTTTATTGTAAAGAGTCAAGGAGACGGTGACTGAAGGTTGGAGAAAAAAAAAAAAAGAAGGGTCGAGGCACGGCCTGTGGGATTGGAGGGGAGGAAGGCGGAAGAATAGTGCACGGGTGAGGGCGAGGCGCGTGGGACAGAGGTGAGGTGGGCTACCTCCATCTCTGCCGTCCTCTTCAGAGAGAGAAAAAAAAGAATGATTGAAGAAAATATGAGAGAGAAAAGAAAATAATGGTATTTTGGTTAGTTTTATGAAAATCCAGCCCGAATCTGCAAAATCCAAAAAGACACTTTACTTTTGCAAAAGCTCAAAACTAATGAATTTTTTTGCAAATTAGCCTTTCAACATAGGCTCCTCAACTTTAATTCTCTTATTTGCACTAATTAATCAATTTTTTTGTTAAATTTTTAACATATGATATATTAAGGGGATGTTAATAGAAAAATTAATAGGACCAGAAAATAAAATTTATATTTTTAATACACTTTATATTAGTTTGTAATAATTTAGCAGAGTGTTCACCAAATAACTTTTTATAACAAGCTACTTTTAATAACATCAGTCAAATATTCTATAGTTTTTCTCTATGGTTTAACACTGTTTTCGATAATATTTTTTCAATAGTAGTAGAATATTTAGGTTCAACGAAAATAGCTAGCACTTGATATGAAGATTAATACACCTTATATTACAAGATAAAAGATTGAAGACGCAATCTCAATTATCTATCAGTTTATTTGCATTATGATTTAATATCTTTTTCATCATTATTGCCACTATTTCGTACTCATGACATACTACTGTTTGGTTCGAGTATAAGCAAGAACTAGTTATTACAGGGATAGGTATAAGTATGGGGATAAGAAAAATAGCGTTTGGATGAAAATTGGGTTGTTCCCGGGGATAAGAAAAATATTAGGTAGTTTTATATAAAAAATGAAGGTGTTGGTGGGGATAACCTAACTACTATTCTCGAGTAAAAAAATAGCGTTTGGGTATAAAGGGGGGGGTAATAGCCTATTCCTATCCCTATCCCCTAACCAAACAAATAGGTTTCAAGGGGTGAGGATGGAAGTGGTTGAGCCTTTCCAATCTACTTTGTTAGTTCACCTTTTACCTGAGCTGATAGGGCAAAAGAAATATTAAGTGCACCAGGAATTAAACATGCTTTTGTCATCTTTCTCATGTGTTAATTATACAAATTAGAAATATTAGGATTTGGTGACTATAATTAGTTGCCACCGAATCCTAGCAATTGGTGGCGACATTTTGTCGCCACCGAATGATACCCTTTTGTGGCGACGCCACAAAAAGTTACATTTAAAGTGGCAAAATATATATTTCGCCACTGATTCATTCGCCGGCTGGATCTATTGCGGCAACGTGTGGCGACAATTTTTGTCGCCATCATAGACATTTGGTGGCGATATTTTGTATATTCGGTGGCGACTAAAGTCGCCACTGAATGGTAGTTATCTTGTAGTGTGAATTACAACACTCGACCATCTTAGCTTAGTGGCTGAGATGATGACAAAGGTATTCAGCGTGATTTAGATTCAATTTCGGATGAGTTTTGTCTGGTACAGTCTTGAGCTAGTACCAGACACTATATTATACCTAGTCTAGCGCTTGGGTTTTAGTTGTTTAAGTGCAGGGTACCGGTACCTCAACCGAGTACCGGTACTCAATGCGGTAGTTTGAGTTGGTAAAGGAGTTTTTGGTAATTTTGCAGTCATGGTTATCCTTATTAATCCCCAACCGATCCCAGCTAGCTTTCTAAGTGTTGGAGCTTGAAGAAACCTGGTAGGCTTCTCCTCTTTCTCTCTCTAGCTTTTATTTCCAAATTCTATGTGAATTTGAGGATTGATCTTGGTTTAGTTGCTACCTTCCTTATTTCTGATGTTATGATTTAGGTATATTGCTACCTTCCTTATTTCTGATGTTATGATTGAGGATTGGTCAGGTTTTCAAAAAAAAAAAAAAAAATCATGTGTTTTTAAACTACAAAGAGACCCTGGGGCGTGACAGATTAAAGTGGTATCAGAGATAAGTTACAACCACGGCACCATTCACAGGTTGTTTTGACAAATAAATGAGAACTGAAACATTGGTTAGGTTGACCCATAGACCTATGATGTATAGGCACATGAGTGCGGGGTTTGGGCTTGAGTACCGGTGTGCATTCGAGATTGGTAAACTCGAAGTGCACGGTTAATTCTGTATGTGCTACGATTTTTGCACAAGCTGGTATCTCAGTCGGGAGTAGTGGTGATGTACATTTACGGACATCGAGTGGCGGGGTGACGATTCACCAGGTGTAACCGCTCCTGTCGGGTGGGGCCTTGAAGGGCCAGGTGATGTTTTTAGGCCTAGGAAATTGTTTGGGTTGCCGGCGCCCAGGCCACTCTGCCTACTTAGGGCACGAGAGCTGTTTCGAGTGTCTCTACGGAGACGACACTATGATTAGATACGGTCGTGACTTCAGTGGGGCTACTAGGGTGTAACCTAAGGTTTGGATAGCAGCTGTCTAGGCGACAGCAACATTGGTGTTGCCTTCGCAGGTCTTTCGGTAATGTTGTGATGCCTATCCCTCCTTGGTTGCTGATGAAATCGGCGCTCTGGGCCTTTTGACCTTTAACTAGTTCATTCGTCAAATTGTCGTGTACTAGAATCGGATAGAAACCGTTTTGGTGTCAGGTCTCTCTTGATGCATACTGTAAGGACAGAGATTTTGGCAGTGCAACTAAACTCTTCGTTGATGATGTTCCTGTGTGTAATTTAATTACATAAACACTCGTCAATTTTCAGAAAAAAAATGAGCTAAAATGGAGAAAATACGCGATTATTAGTTTTCACTTAAGTGAATAGTAACTCCGATTTTCCGGAGAAGCCACGGAGTAGAGTTGGCTTTCGGCGAGTATCGGACTCAGTTCATAGCAATCCAATAGCTCGTTTCGATCGGTTCAGTTATTCTGGAACCAATGGCACTGACGGATTTCAAATCTTATGCACGATTTTTGAGAAAAAAGGAATTTTATCAAAAGAATTACCCTACGCATGACTTGGAGCTTGCTGCAGTGATTTTTGTTTTGAAGTTGTGTTGGCATTACTTATATAGTGAGCACTATGAGGTTTTTACATATCATAAGAGTCTCAAGCATCTGTTCACCCAGAAAGAGTTGAACCTGAGGCAACGCCTGTGGTTAGAGTTATTGAAGTATTATGCTATTAGTATTCAGTATCACCCCGGCAAGGCGAACGTGGTGCCAAATGCATTGAACAGGAAGTCAGTGCAGAGCTTAGGCATGTTGATTACTTAGTAAAGGCTATTACTTGAGGAGATGCAGCGGTTGAGGCTCGAGGTAGTGTCTCCTGGGTCTACTGCGAGACTGAAGTCTATGGTTTTGCAGCCCACTCTATTGGATAGGATTAGGGAGAAATAGAGTGGGGACTCTCATTTGTTGAGGATTCAAGAACAGTTAGAGGGGGGACAGGCAGAGGCTTTTTCTGTGAACAATTCGAGAGTACTGCGGTACAGGGACCGACTGTGTGTGCCTATGGATTCAGAGATCCTTGAGGAGATTTTGAGAGAGGCTCATTACTCACCTTATACGGTTCACCCCGGTGGAACCAAAATGTATAAGGATTTGAAAACACACTTTTGGTGGAATGGAATGAAGAGAGACATTGGCAGATATGTGGCTCAGTAGAACTTGTCAATAGGTGAAAGCTGAGCATCATGTACCTACTTGCAAGCTTCAGAATCTGCCAGTGCCCGAGTGGAAATGGAAGAAGATTACAATGGACTTTGTCGTGGGTTTATCGAGAGCAAAGGGTGGTTTCGATGCTATTTTGGTGATAGTGGACAGACTGACCAAGTCTGCTCACTTCCTACCAATACAGACCACCTTGTCTAGAGAGAGACTCGCTCAGCTATATTTGGCGGAGACTGTTAGATTGTATGGTGTGCCGATCTTGATAGTATCAGACAGAGATTCGAGGTTTGTCTCGTATTTTTGGAGGAGCCTTCAGACGGCCTTGGGTACACAGTTATATTTCAGTGCAATATTTTACCCACAGACATATGGTCAGTCAGAACGAACCATTCAGACTCTGGAGGACATGTTGCGAGCATGTGTCCTGAACTTTGGAGTAGGGTGGCATCGACATTTGAGAATGGTTGAGTTTGCATACAACAACAGTTATCAAACGAGAATCCAGATGGCTCCGTTTGAAGCGTTGTATGGACGCAGGTGTCGATCCCCTTCGTATTGGAGTGATGTGGGTGAAATGAAGACTTTGGGGCCTGAGATTTTGATAGAGGCAGAGGAAAAAGTTAAGGTTGTACGACGACATCTATTGACCGCCCAGAGTCGATAGAGGAACTACGCCGATACCAAGAGACGAGACTTAGTGTTTAAGGTTGGAGATCATGTGTTTCTGAAAGTCTCGCCATCCGGAGGGATACGCAGATTCAGAGTACGTGGAAAGCTCAATCCACAATTCGTAGGTCCTTTCGAGGTATTGGAGCGAGTCGGACCAGTAGCATACAGGATTGATCTACCCCATGACTAACCGATATTCATAATGTTTTTCACGTCTCGGCATTGAGGAGATACGTGTTCGACCCCTCACATATGATTGACTTCACTTCACTAGAGCATAGCGAGGACTTTAGATATAAGCAGCGATTGGTACAGATTCTTGCTCGTGAGACGAAGGAATTGCGCAACCGGGTTATCCCTTATGTAAAAGTGCAGTGGAGTAATCACGAGGAGTGTGAGGCGAGGGGAGTCAGAGACAGTGATGCAGGAGTCCTACCCTTACTTGTTTGAGGGTCAGGATTGAGGTATGTGTTAAGTTTCGAGGATGAAACTTTTTATAGTGGGGGAGGATGTAGTATCCCTGATGTTTGGTTGCCCGTGGGGTTTCAACATTTGACACTTGTCGACACATCTGGAGAGTGACGGGACAGGTTGAAGTCGTTTTGGCGCGAAATGGATGCAAAACAGACTCAACGCGACGCGAGAGCAGAGCTTTGATATTGAAATCTGCAAAGTGCAGATTTTCAGTATTGAGTACTGGTAGCATGCATGGGAGTACCTGTGATGCCCCGCGACCGCTACCAATTTGGTCCGGTCCGAGCACGTCAAACAGACGCCGAACGGACAACACTTCCCCTGTCCGCCCAAGACTCGACAACAAGTCATATACATGAATTTTCCAGGAAGAATTCAAAATGCATACATGACAAGAAACGAAGCACCACAAGTGCTAACAAGTAAGAGCAAGATACAAGTATACTATACAAGTAAATAAAGAGAGAAATCATCTAGCTATTACATCTACTTTCGACATTCATATAATGATTTACATTTTTCTTTCTTTTTCATCTCTCAAATGAATACACATATGTCTCACCAATGACTCTCATGTACACGAGGGTACACTAATGCATAATAGAAGCTGCTAGCTACAAGGGCGCTGTGCCCCTACCTTGGTCCTCTGCCGGTACGCTCTCGTTAGGCCCTGCAACAATGGTGGGGTGAGGACTACGAATAGTTTCTAGTGGGTTCGGCCACCGACTCCACCGATCTCCCCACTAGGTCCATATGGCATAGGCATATACACAGATAGATATGTATGGAAAGCAGTAAATCATTCTATCAATATCTCTACTATGCTCGACATCTCAAGTAAACATGCTCAGTATAGTATAAAAGAACTATCATGCTACTATATCCAATAAAAAAAATATGTTCTTTTCTTTATCCAATCTCTTGGCTTACCCTCAAGGTTCGCCTTCAACTCACACTGGCCTCAAGGGTAAGAGGTACTGGTCACTCATCTACCCAAGACGGTCTGAGGGACATCCACTCGTCCCCAGACAACACTCTGTCCTGTGTGCCAAACTCCGGAGTGCACGCTTGTGAGGAGCGACCTCCACAAGCTCTCAAACAGACTGTGAGTAAGATCCAATCCTCTCACCTCGAGGATACCCTGTCAACTAGGGATGCATCTCTTAGAACTATCACCTCTAGTTCATCATGCATAGTGTACACCTACACTCTAGTTCAACATATCATTTGTCAATGTTCTTATTTACTAGATGCCACTCGATCTAGGTTGTCATTCCTCTAGATGCCACTCGATCTAGGCTATCAGTCCTCTAGATGCCACTCGATCTAGGTTATCATTTCTCTAGACGCCACTCGATCTATATTGTCATTTGTTCTCTGTTTTGCCAAATCATGCAAGTTCTCTACTTTTAGGGTTCTATGTTACCATTCGCCTTTATTCCTGTATTCTATCCTAGTGTCAAGCTCAACTCGCTACACTAGCTAGAATACATGCAAATAAAGGAATGTCACAACCCTATAATGTTCTCGACAAATACACTATAGATCGACAATATACACATATAGACATAGGGAGCAGCCCGGCTGCTTCGGGATGGTCACCACCCACCTTTTATAGCGTTCCGATTGCTCGTCGTCACTTGCAATCGGCCTCATGTGCGCACGCCGCACGGCTCGACAATCCATGCGCGGCCACCGAATGACTTCCGATTCGCGATCCGGAAATTAAAGGTCTTCGGTTTCTTGTTACGATGCTCGGAATCTAATCTTGCGACCACAAGTCGCCGCTACAACTTCTCGGGTCAAGTTTGAACCACGGACATTTGTTTCGATTGGATCTCTCAAACCGCTCGTCGGATCGACGAACCGTGGCCTCCAACCCGTTCAGGCACCTAACAATATGTTAGATATGCGATCAAATCAGATCATGACCCACTATTTTTAAAAACCCTAATTTCGAGCCCTAGCTCGCGACTACGGCAAAAACAGCCGTAACGAACTCTAGATTCATGCTTCTAGCAACTAGCTAGTACTCTAGAGCTCACCAAAAACCCATTTCTAGGGCCAAATAATATAACCCTAGAACATAGCTTTAGAAAACCTAAAGCTTACCTCAAAGGGATTCTTCTACAAGACGAAGGAGATGATTAGAGGGAGAGAAATCTCACTCTCCAAGCTTCTCTCCACACTTATCCTTTTTTTTCTTCTTCTCCTTCCATCAGCCAAGAGAGAGAAAGAGGAGCCCTTTTCCCTTTGCTTTGGCTGCAAGAAATGAGGGGAAGAGGAAGAGTTCAAATCTAAATAGCTCTCTTGTTGTTTTAATTACCAAAATACCCCTCAGCTTAACCCTCCAATGCACAGCCCAAAAATGGGCATTTTCGGGTACGTTTTCATCATCTTTTCATCCACGCTAATGCCGGATTTAGCTCACGGCCCAACATAGCCTTTCAGGTTCCGTTTCTGCGCCTACGCGCACCGAAACGCCCGAATGCTCCCGAACCTCACCGAACCTCACCGGAACCATTCGAATGGCTTTCCAATCAAATGTACACCGTGACTTCAGGATTTTAGAAGTCCGGATCCTTACAGTACCGGTACCCCAGTGTATTTCCAAACAAACTGTTCTCCGGTTGCGCCAATTTGATGCTGACTACCGGTACTGCATCGGGCTGGTGCCGGTACCCTATGTGCGTGCTTGCGGGTTGAGAGGCCAAGTATCGAAAACCAAATCGGGTACTGGTATTCCAGCTGTCATTTTGAGTTGGTAAAGGGTATGGTGGTCATTTTATTTGTGGATAAGGATGCCACTTACCTTTTCTCATGTATATCAACCCAATTAGCTGAGAGTGTGCACTTTTCCTTTATTTTTCTTTCTCTCTCTTTCTCTAGTGTTGCTCGTGGTCAAGGTGGAGATCGCGACGCGAGTTCGGGAGATTTTCAACGTCGATTCGGAGGGTCGTTTGAGCATGTGTGCATCGCAATTATGTCGTTGGGAGGTCGGGTGAGAGTATGTTTTCTCTCCTTTCGACTTCTCGTCGTAGTTGGACGAGCTTTTTGAGGTGGGTTGAAGTTTAGCGAAATCATCGGAATACCTCTTAAGTTTTAGTATAGTCGACATATAGTATTGGTTTTTTTTCTTGCTAGTACTCGAATTCATGAATTAGAGTATATATAAAATCTGAATTTGGAGTTAAGCTAGTATTTAATTTTAGATCCTACAATGTCACTTTCTGAAATTTACCAGATTTAGCTTTAGGAGCCGTGGTTCATTTGTATCGCCGCTATTTGTATGTGGTGGATACCCAGATGAGTGTAGGCTGCGTTTACGCTCGTGCTGAGATGCCGAGCTTATTTTTTACAGTAGTGTGCAGACTGTTTCGGACTGTCAGGTGCCGTCGTGGTTGACGGTGGACCTAGATTTCTGTATTTGCATCAAATTGTGCCAATGACACATGAGCTTTGGTTGTTAGACCAGTTAGATCCATTAGCTTTGATTATAGTGAGAGCCGATTGAGCTGCAGAGACACGCTTGCATCCGCGGTTGGGTAGCGCCCACGAGTGCCACATCCGAGACGAGTCTAGTACTTTTGTGCCGATATCGTAGTGTCCTGGATTGGACTTGCTCTTCATCAACAACCAAGTGTGGTGGTGGTTGGTGTAGTTTCGACGGGACGGGTGCGTCACAAATCACTAGTGAGATTGGGTCAGAGAGTGTATTTCTATTTCTACAAAATAGTGGTTAGCGATAGTATATTGGCATGTAGCTGTAGAGTTTTTTTTTTTTTCCAGTTTCCTTTACTACCCTTGTGCATACTTTCTTTAGACTTAGTGGGTGAGACGTTGAAGTCGGTAGTGGTACCCACTGAGGACTACTTCTTTTTGCAGTAGTTCTCACACCTAGTTGTTGACCTCTTTTTGCAAAGTCTTTTCTCACATTGCCGCCGATTCTGATCGTGGAAAGTGAGTCACGAGCTAAATTCCTTCCCTGATTGCCGTTCTAGAGGAGTACCGGCTAAATATAGTTTTGGTTTTGGGTTCATGTACATACTTATATATGCTAGTTACTCGCTGGAGTGAGGGATGCTGTATCTGAAAAACACTGTATGTATAGTGAACATGATATTTATTTATATTCAGTTCAGTTTAGCAGCCCTATATTTCCAGTTGTAGTTTGGATTTGTTTACAGGTAAAGATATCGCCTCGTATATAGGAAATTTTTTTGTATACTTTATCATTGGCGTGTCTTAAAAACGGATAATCCGATGCGTGACAATAAAATAAATTACTTTATAAGTAAAATATGCTTATACTACCGAATCATAAATATAATAATTTATTCAGATTCAGATATTCAAACAGGGCCGTATTCTTCTTCTCCATTAAATTATCAACTAAGCTAATTGGGAATGATGTTAGCTCTTAGTTACTTTCCAGTTTCACGTTTTCTCAATCAAATGCTTTTCTCATACGGCGGAGAAAAAAATGAAAATAATTTTAAATCTCCTCAATAAATATGTACGGGAATTTTTAACTTATTTTGCACACTCCAGTGACTTATAAGTACACAACCTAACTTTACATTATCGATCACTAGTATCATAAGCTAGGCCTTTTATTTTCTAACTAATGTTTGAATAGTAATTACCGAAAAAGTTCAAGGAATATACACCCAACTAGAATTTTTTTATTTCTAGAGCGTTTGCAAGGTTTCAAGTTACTATTGTATAATCTTATTCTTGCTTTAAAAACAAAAGCTCTACCCATAATTAGACTCACAAAATCATCATACAATTAATTAATGAGAAAAACAATAAAATAGTGAAGCGCTAGCTACACTTTACGAACCGCATAATTATATATAAGCAAAGTATGTTATATTACTAGCTTATAATTTTTCACTAATTCACTGTTTACCCTAGTTCTAATGATTCTTATTTTCGAAGCTGCAGGGAACGACAAAGTAATTAAGTAAAAATTTATGAAGAGAGTTGTCTCTTATTTTATTTATTCAGCTTTGGAGAGCGGCGAAGCAGCTTCGAGAGCCGGCGCCGGCATCGTCCGCAGCTGCGGGGAGTTGGGCGGCGGCGGCGGCGGCGGCGGCGCGGGGGGAGTCGAGGCTGCGGCGGAGGAGGCGGGCGATGGCGGCGACGAGGTGCTCGGCAGCATGGTCGACGGCGCGGAAGGAGCGGAAGAAGCTGGCGTGGCGGTCGATGGCCTCGGCTGTGGAGATGGGCCACCCCGACCGTCCGATCTCGTCCTTCACGGCCTCCGCGCAGAGGCCGCAGATCCAGCGGCCGAGGTGCCGCTCCCGCACCTTCGAGATGTACGCGGGCGTGCACTCCTCCGTGAGCCCGCAGCACTCGCACCGCGCCCACTCCACCTCCGCCGCCGTCGCCATCGCCATCGCCTTCGTCTCCTCCGCCGCCGCATCCGCGCCCTTCATGATCGTCGCCATCGTCCCCCCCCGCCCACGCCCACGCCCACCCACAGAAACCCTAGCGATCGAGTTTCGCGGCCGGTCGGTCCCTCCGCGATCCGAGCGGAAGCGGTCACGACGACGCGATTCGGAGGAGCGATTCCGCTACCGCTCCTTCTCCCATACGGCGTAGGAGTCCTCTCCGCCGATCCCCAACGCCGTTCTCGTCGCCGCCGTCTTCGTCGTCGCCGCCGCCGCGTTTTGCTTCGTCTTCTCCGATATCATCGCAGGAATCGCGTTCCCGTAAGCGATTTCTCTCCTCCTCTTAACGTTTTTTTTTTTATTTTTTTTTTTTTTTTTTTTTTTTTTTCTCTAGTAGGGGTGCGAGTAGAGGCGGGGATCTTTCTTTCTATATATTTAGCGCTGCACCTGCACACACGCATATCTCTCTCTCTCTACGGATTTTACCTGGGGGGGGGGGAGAGAGAGAGAGAGAGGGGTTAGAAGCGGGGCGTAACGTAGCAGAGCCTGGGGCCCACAGAAAATGATTGAGGAGCCCGAGGTGGGCGCCGGTGGGGCCCGCCAGAGGCGGAATCAACGTCATGTTGTGCGCTCTGAATCTGATGAGCGGATTGCCTAAACAACCGTGTGATGCCGCACTCTGTGAGCCATCGGCAAAATAGATTTCTTATTACAGTTTATTAACTAGTCCTTTTTTGTTATTAATTTTTAATTAAGGTGTTTTATCCTTAAATTACAGATTTTAGAATGAAATTTTTTTTGCACATAGACGTTTTATATATTTTGACACCGTTTGGTTAGGGAATAGAAATAGAAATAGACTCTTATCCCTTTTTTTTATACCCAAACGCTAATTTTTTATCTGAGAACAGTAATTCTTGGTTATCCCCACCAACACCTCAACTATTTAATATTTTTCTTATCCTCATAAACAATCTAATTTTCATCCAAACGCTATTTTTCTGATCCCTATACTTGTACATATTTTCGTAATAAATGGCTTACACCCGAACCAAACGGTACCTTTAAGATCATATGTGTAGGCTAACGCCTCGTTTGCTGTTAAGGTTCTATATAATTTAATTTAATACATTGGAGAAATGGCTTTGATTTTATTGTTACTGTTGATTAGTTTATTAATCTAACTAAGTGATAAATAATAATTTATTTAATAAAAAAAAATGAAAATATAAAAATTTATTCCCAAGATTTTACTTTTTTATTGTTTAATAGATATCTCTAAAAAACAAAAAATGATTACAATTCCAATCTACTATCTATTCTTAATTTCTTACACCTATTTACATATAAATAATTATTTTTAAAAAAATAAATACCAAATGAGGCCTAAATTTTTAAATTTAGAATGTTAATAAAAAAATATTAGGGTTAATTTCATATAGGCCCCTGCAAATATAATAAATGATAAATATATATCCCTACAAAATTCAACTTTCATATATTGCATGTTCCTGCAAAAGTTCTAATAATTTTAAATTTATTCCTCTGATTTGCTACCGTTAGAGAACCATAAGAAAACCGTTTATATTTTTAACTTTGCCATCACAAATATGTCCTTAAAAAATTAGAACAAGATAATATATGAGAAATAAAATTATTAAAAATTAATCAAGATTAAATATTTAATCTATAGTTCACTAAAATTTCCTAACGGATTCTAACCGCATGAACATATTTGAAGATATTAGAACTTTAAAAAAAATAATCTATAAAAGTTAAATTTTTTAAAACTATTATTATTATTTATTATATTTGCAGAAATTGATCATAAATTTTTTGTATAGTTCTGTGGCGTGTAATATACACGCCCGGTCCAGAAAAATAAATTCTCCGGATTTGTGGACTCGGCCAGCTGTCACGCACCAATTACGGTCGAGCCGTATTAGGTTAGTGTGTCTTTGCTGAAACGCCAACATCTGGGTTTTATATAAGCATATTATTATTATTTCCTTAAAAATGATTGATTTAAACCTGTAATGATTATATATTGAGAAAGGCACGGAATAGAGATAGGAATAAACCTTTATCCCCTCTTTATATCCAAACGTTAATTTTTTACTCGAGAATAGCCTTCTGTTATCCCCATCAACATAATCATTTTCTACATAAAACTCGCCTAATATTTTTCTTATTCTCTAAAATAACCTAATTTTCATCTAAACACTATTTTTTTTATCCTCATATTTGTACTCTATTTCGTAATAGCTAATTTTTGTTTATATCCGAACCAAACAATACCTTTGAGGACTACATCCGTGTCACCTAATTTTACTTTTTCTCTTTTTCTTGTGCAAGCTTTACAAGATGACTTTTTTAAATTTTTTTTTTTTTTTTTTTTTTTTTTTTTTTAGCAATAGATATATCTTTAAGATGGTAAAATAAAAAAAGAAAACACTTTGTGTTCCTAAAATGCCGTCCTTTTTAATAGTTTTATACAACAACAATTTGCATGGTAATCTTAAAGTTGTCTATGTTAATCAATTAAAAATCTACGGTTTAGCTATATTGTATAAGGACAACAGTCTCTTAAACCTGTAGTATTCTAATATCTAAAACCTTCCCTTGAATTATTTTTGTATATATCTTCGGTTTCTAATTAATTACACTAGCTTCTAATATGATATATATATATATATATATATATATATATATATATATATATATATATATATATATATATATATATATATATATATATATATATATATATATATATATATAGTCCTACTATCTTTTTATGAGTATAAATTTTCTTATACTCATAAGTTTTTGGCCGTTAGATCTACCCTTTAATCATTTTCACCCGTTAGATTATACTATTCAATCAACTATATACCCACTCAACCTTAGGGGGTCCACTATCAATCAACCGTATATTTTTTCATCTCGAACAAGAAAAACTTATGAGTACAAAGGGCTCTATACTCATATGAGTACAATAGCTAGCCCCAACCCCTCTCTCTCTCTCTCTCTCTCTCTCTCTCTCTCTCTCTCTATATATATATATATATAGAGTTGAACTAGAATACTATCGGTAGTAAACGAGCCGTTTTACTACCGATTTGTTTTCGATGATAGAGCTTCGAACTTGACGAACAGCTCCGTTAAATATGTTCTAAACCATTTAAACTACCTAGAAATCAAATTTCACGCACTTTCGATATTATTCTTTTATCCATCAAGTGAACAGAAAATGAATGGTCGGAAATGAATACTCTTTAAAAAATGATGATAGGAGTCTTGTAATCAAGATCATGAGTATAGATCTTGTTTTAAATAGTTTAAAGAATTTTCTAACAAAAATTCAATTGATTTGGATATATTTACATCGTTAAACCAGAAAACGTCTCTTATCGACCATTAAAATTACAAATTTTGAAACCCTTTGATCATTAGGCAAATGATGTCGAAAAGATTTGAAATTTGATTTCTAAACACTTCAAATGGTATAGATCATCTTCAACGACGCCGATCGTCAATTTGGAAGCTCTATCATCGAAAACAAATCGGTAGTAAAACGGCTCGTTTACTACCGATAGTATTCTAGCAAAACTATATATATATATATATATATATATATATATATATATATATATATATATATATATATATATATATATATATATATATAGAGTCCTACGTATATGCTATTAATAGAACGACGAATTTGGTGCTAGTAAGTTTTCTACCCTTGGATTAACCCCTTTGATTAATTTTATCCGTTAGATTATACTATTCATTCAACAACCACCCACTAAACCCTAGGGGCCCACATCATCCTAGTCGCACATCTTTTAATCCAAGGGTAGAAAACTTACTAGCACCAAGTCACGGTGCTATTAATAGTATTCCACCTAGTTCTATATATATATATATATATATATATATATATATATATATATATATATATATATATATATAGAACTAGGCTACTATGCTATTAATAGCACCAAGTCATTGGTGCTACCAAGTTTTTAGCCGTTGGATTGAGAGATGTGCGGTTAAGATGATGTGGCCCCCAAGGGTTAAGTGGGTGGTTGGTTGAATAGTATGATCTAACGGATGAAAATCATCAAAGGGTGGATCTAATCTGGAAAACTTGGTAGCACCGAGTGCTTCGTTATTGATAGCATAAATAGGATTTATATATATATATATATATATATATATATATATATATATATATATATATATATATATATATATATATATATATATAGGCCACTACTATACTATTATGAGTATTGAAGACCTACTACTCATAAGTTTTCACTGCTTCGGATGAAAAATGAGTGATTAGGATAAGAGTGGTTACTAAGTTAGGTTGATAGTGGGCTCCCTAGGGTTGAGTGGGTCGTTGGTTGAATAGTATAATCTAACGGATGAAATTGATTAGAGAGTAGATCTAATGGCAAAAAACTTATGAGTAAAAGAGGCTCTACACTCATAAGAGTATAGTAATTTATATATATATATATATATAATTGAGCTCCTATACTTTTAAAACTACCAAGTTCTTAATACTTATAAGTTTTCCGCCCTTAAATTAAGGAATGTATGATTAGGATGATGTGGACCTCCTAGAGTTGAGTAGGTGGTTGGTTAAATAGTATAATCTAACGGGTAAAAATGATCAAAGGCGTAGATCTAATTGAAAAAAATTACAAGCACCAAATGCTTGGTACTTTTACAAGACTATAGTCACTCTCTCCCCCTCTCTCTCTCTCTCTCTCTCTCTCTCTCTCTCTCTCTCTCTCTCTCTCTCTCTCTCTATATATATATATATTCTTTAAAATTTCAAAAATATTTTCAAGGATACAACGGTAATGAAGAGGGTAAAATAACCAATTTGCCCTTAATTCTACTATAAGGAAAAAAATATTTTTTTAATGTATTTCGTTAATGTACGAACATTTCGATATAAATTATAAAAAATAGATGGAGTAGTAATAGAACCCCGAGAAGGGGTTAATTAAATACAACAACTTGAAATGTTGAGGGGTTAAAATATAGATTTTTAAAAGTTAGAGAGGAAAAATTAAAAAAAAAGTTATTTATAAGGAAGTTTTCTAATAATTTAGCCTTATATTATAAAAATGCGTTATATATTATATATATATATATATATATATATATATATATATATATATATATATATATATATATATATATATATATATAGTATATATTTTATAATTTTGAAGTATATAGTATAAATTTAGATATATTTAAATTATAAATATAGATGATTACGATGATGATAATAATAATATGTAAATATAAATTTTAATTATAATATATATAACACGGTAGCTAATTATATAAATAATACATAATATATAATAGAAGAAAATTATATAAAATTAATTTTCGTTCAAGGTTTTTCTTTCAACTAAACAAGTATTACTGAAAAATTATTAATTTTTTCTACAAACCAAATGTTAAAGAGCCATAAATTTTTTTTTTTTCCATGAACAGCTTTTTTCCACGGAGAATTAATTTTTATAGTTTTACTTGAACTCAAGCGATACAAGACAAATAAAGAGCATCTTGTAAACGTACGCTACATCCGTGTTTTTTTTTTAAATTTATCTTTTAATTATTTGTAGGTTTAACGTGTAATTTCTTACTTTTGAGATGAGAACCATCCGATTTCTCAATACTAATTACACTACAACAAAAATGGTCTATAGCGACACTTTTAAATATAATTACATGTCAAAAAAAATAATGCTAGCTAAATTACCGACACTTTTAAAAAGTGTTGTTATATGTGAGGTTGCTAAATATATAGTGACAGTTAAAGAGTGTCGCTATAACCTAAAAGAGTGCTGCTAATTTACTGATACTTATTTAAGTATTTAGGAAACTCTATCTCGTTGGCTGCGATAGTGGAGGAGGACGATAGGAAATGGCTCTTAATTTGGGTAGAATTTTACTGGATTGAATGAAGAGAGAATGGAAGATGGTAATCAATTTTTCTTTTTTTTTTCTTTTCTGTTTGTAATCGAACCAAATGGGCTGGGTGTGGTGGGTTGAATAGAGTAATCTTTTATTTTTGGTAGGATTGGGCTTTATATTTAGACATTAATAGATATTTTTTTTTTTATTTTTATCATAAATAAGATACTTACTCAAAAGTGTCCTAATTAAACATGTGTCCTTATAACCTAATTCGTTGTAGTGTTAAGATCAGGGATTTGTATACCTACTGCCACTAGTAATCTTAGCACTAATTTTTATTAATGTATGTAAGGAACTATTTGATTGCACGCAGTTACAACAATAATGCATTCCATGTTAAAAAAGGTGCAATTAAGTCCCACTCTTGGCAAAAAAAAAAAAAAAAAAAAAAAAAAAAAAAAAACTTATAGTAGAAATACTTTTTAGGGATAATTGCCCATATACCCCTTATGCGTCTGAAAATATCCAATCTATCCCTACTTTTTTTTCTTTCTAAAATGCCCCTCATACGTTCCATCGTTATTGCAAAATACTCCCGCAGTTATCTCCTGTTAAGTTAATCTGGATTAAACGTGAGTTAAATATCTACCACAATTAAAAAAAATTAAAATACCAATTTTGCCCTTAACTTAAGGGAAAATAAAAAAGGTTGGTGACGGTAGAGAGGTATATTGGAAAAAAACAAAAGTAGAAATACTTTTGTGCCCTTGACTTTAAGGGCAAATAAGAAAGACAATGATAGTAGAAGGGTATATTTGAAAAGGATAAAATAGTAATTTTACGTAGAGATAATGTAGTTACTTAATGATTTTAACTCTAAGGGTATATTAGAAATAGGTTGGAACGTAGGAGGTATTTTCAATATTACCTTCAAGAGAAAGAATCTAAAAATCTTAACTTTTCGGGAAAGTATATAAGCAATTGCCCCTAATTTTTATCACTTCAAGTATGAAGTGACAAAATTTATAAACATAATTTCAATTGCATACAACCCAATAGATTATTTATTATTACAGTACTGTTTAATTTGGACTACATCCAATAAAAAAAGTATATATATATATATAATTATAATTGGCATATCTTTTGCCGCATTCATTTTTAACTAAACTGCATTCACAGTTATATCCAATCCAACGACCCCAAAGTACAAAATTTGATACAATAAAGTTACGTTTGATTCATAATGACATGAAGGTCCCATGGATTTTTGGCATGAGAAAAACACGACCTCACTCATAATGACATGGAGGTCCCAAGGATATTTGGCGTGACAAAAACACGGCCTCATACAACACGAAGAGACAATATTAATACAGCAAGCCTCAAGATATGCAGTTGAAACATAGTTTTCGCATTAATATGCACTTAATTCATTGCATTCGATAAGGTTAATATGTCGCGACAACGTACGTACTCTTTCCTGCACTGCACATAAGGAGAGTAACAAAAGCTATAATTTGGTTACAAAATTCTTTTCAATGTTTACAGTATGATCATCTTGCCACCATTTCTATTCACTACGTACTATCGAGTGATCCTATATATAATGTACTTTTTAATAAGTGGAGATTTTACAAATAACATAAGAAATAGGGTTTTTTTTGCAAATAGCCCCCTAACAAATTTTTTTTTTTAAAATTAGTCATGTCTAAAATTTATTTGCAAAAATGGCCTTGTCCTTGCCACGCAAGCGCTACGTCAGTGCCACGCGGGCGGGGTTGGGTCCAGGTATTTAAGTTGAACACGGTGAACCATGCATTCACCGTGTTCAAACACGGTGAATAGTTCGCCGTGTCTAATGCGTATATCCCGGACTTAGTCATATTTTGGCTAAGTCCGGAGTATTTGTATTGAACACGGTGAACCATTCACCGTGTCCAATACAAATATCCCGGACTTAGCAAAGTTTAGGTATTTATATTGGAGACGGTGAATGATTCACCATATCCAAAACAAATAGTTGTATTGGACACGGTGAACCATTCACCGTGTCCAATACAAATACCCGGACTTAATCATTTTAATTAGCCTCGGAAGTATTTGTATTGGATATGGTGAATGGTTCACCGTGTCCAATACACATACCCCGACTTAGCCACTTTAGCCCCGGATTATATGCATTGGACACGGTGAACCATTCACCGTGTTCAAACACGGTGAATGGATATCGTGTTCAACTTAAATACCGCGTGGCGCAACGTGGCGGCGCTAACGGCGCTATGGGGAGGAGGTCATTTTTGCAAATAAATTTTGGACAGGACTAATTTTAAAAATTTTTTTGTCAAGGGGCTATTTGCAAAAAAAACCCTAAGAAATATAGAATTGAGCTGGAATACTTTTAGAAGTACTAATCTATTGATGCTTCTAAGTTTCTAGCCCTTGGATCTACTTCTTGATTATTAACTATAACTTTTATATCAAACATTATTCCACCTAGTACCATCTACCCCCAGCTTCTTAACTCTACATTTCTTCATCCATTGGCTAAAAACTCAAAAGTACCAGCCCCTTGATACTTATAAAAGTATTTTAGGTCAACTCAGAAATATATATATACTAGTTAAGTGCACGTGCAATGCACGTCGCACAAATACTAAAAAATAAATTTTTGGCTAAATTACAAAAAATTCTCCTGTAATAATCCGTTTTTTTTACTTTCCCCTCTTAATATTTAAAAACCTACACTTTGCCCTCCTGTAAAATAAAAAATATGCACTTCACCCCCTACCGATAGGGTTCCATTATAAAATATTATTTTATGCCGAAAATATCCCTCCACCCTCTTCCTTGTTGCTTCGCCTCCCTCAGGCTCGCCGCCGCCGTCTCGTCGCCGCGCGCCTCGCCGTCCTCCACCGCCTCGCCTTACCCACGTCCCTTCGTCCTTCTCCGCCGCTTCGCCTTCGCCGTCGTTGTCTTGCCTACATCTCCATCAACACCCACCTTGATTTCTTCCCTATTGTCGACGAAATCGTGGGGCGGCGAGGGTGCAGGAGGAGAAGGGGAGTAGGTGGAGAAGGAAATGGAGAGAAATCGTGGCCGATTGAGGTCGGAATTGCGGCCGATCGAAGGACCGGCTGAAAAAGATAAAAAAGAAGACGAAAATGGCGAGGGGCAAAAATAGTCATTTTACATACCGTAACCTCCTGTGAACATTTTTTATTTTACAGGGGGACAAAGTGTAGGTTTTTAAATGTTAGGGGGAAGTGAAAAGGCGGATTATTACAGGAAGGGTTTCTGCAATTTAGCCTAAATTTTTTATAAATAAATATTATAGATTCAATATATAGTATTTAATCATTACCAAAATAAAATAACAGAAATAAAAAATAGAATTACAATATCATCAAATAAAGGACTCAAAATTCATCATGGTATCATTAAAAAAAAATACAAAAATTTGTCACTAACTAACTTAAAATGTCACCGTCCGACTCTCTTCCGTACAAATTGCACTGAAAGTAAGAAAAATAATAAAATAAATATTAGTAAATCATCAGTAGATAAAATTAATAAAAAGTGTAAAATTAATAAAAATTCATATAAGTAAAACTTTTTAGCTTAATTTTATTTCTTAAGTTTTTGAATAGGTGAATTAAGCACAATTTTACTTGCAAAATTTTACTAAATAAATTGATCTGATAAATAAATTTAAAATACTATAGAAAAAATAAAATATTAAAAAGTATATTTATTCTAATTATCGATATTAACGTTCATCGCTTTAATACAACGCTATTGTTTCCAATAGCGTCTCTTCATATGCCAATGTGTGTTAGCACTATCTTATCCTAGAAAGATATAGGACAATCTAATTCGATTCATGCTTCAATCTATCCAAATAATTAGTTATTAATAATTTTTTCATGCCAATGTGTGTTAGCAGATAGCGAACGCAACAATATACCTAAGATAGGCAATGATTATGAATAGAATTATGAAGATATACCACCGTGAAAAATGAGAAAAAAGATAACTAAAAAAATATTTAAGAAAAATATAGATAAAGATATAACTAAAAAAATATTTGAGAAAAATATAAATAAAAATAAGAAAGGATACTACTAAAAGAATATATGCTTTGTATGGTAAAAATGAGAAAATACCAAAAAATATATGCTAACGAAAAAAATATGATGTATCTATTGTGTGATAAATATTATGATAAGATAAGATTGGATAGTGTAGATATTATATGAGTAGGTATTAAGATATATTCTATATATGATGAGATAAGATTAGGTAGTGTAGATAATATATGAGAGGGTATTAAGATATATTATATATTTGAGAACGCGGAGAATATTTTGGTGGGTATTATTTAAATATTGAATATTTTACTAAAAAAAATTAATATTATATTTAATTAACGATTTATTTTTGATTGGACATGTATTATTTTTTTTAGGAATAAGTTTTTATAATGCATTATTTAAATATTGAATATTTTGCTAAAAATATTTAAAATTATATTTAATTCACGATTTAGTCATGATTTAGCGTATTATATTTTTTAGCAATATTTAACGCTTCTATGACGCTACCAAATTTTAATACTCGTTAAATTTAATTTTATTATTTTATGTAAGAAAAAATATACTACCATAGATTAAAATTTAAATTATCAAATTCGCATGTATTAAAGTTTTTATAACGCATTATTTATATATTGAATATTTTGCTAAAAATATTTAAAATTATATTTAATTCACGATTTAGATATGATTTAGCGTATTATATTTTTTTAGCAATATTTAACGCTTCTATGACGCTAAAATTTTAATACTCGTTAAATTTAATTTTATTATTTTATGTAAGAAAAAATATACTACCATAGATTAAAATTTAAATTATCAAATTCGCATGTATTAAATTTTGACGGACATTATTACAAATTTAAATTTAAATTTTGAAGACTACTGGATTGGATAGGTATTACGTTTGAGAGAAAAATATTTGAGAAAATGCTTGTGAAGGGAATAAGTTTAATTTTACGTATTATATGATTAACGGAGGTATTAAAATTCAAATTATCAAATTTGGGTGTTAAATTTTGGCGGGCATTACAAATTTAAAATTTAATTTTGAATACTATATGTTGGCAGATATTATGTTTGAGAAGAAAAAATATTTTAAAAAAAATGTGATTAGAAAATAAATTTAATTTTACGTATTACGTGATTAGTGGAGGTATTACGTAATTGGCGGGTATTACGTTAGATATGAGATAAATTTAATTTTACGTATTATATGATTGATGGGTAGAAAAAAATATTTGAGAAACGCGACGTAGATAAAAAATAACGGATATGGAGGGTATTTTTGTCAAGAAAAATGATACTTTTATTTTTATTCGTTTGATAAGATCTAACGGCGAAAACTTAAAATCTATATTTGAGAATATATTATTATGATAAAATTTATTTGAAATGATTGGTTGAAAATTACTGGATAGGAAAATATTAATAAAAAGGATAGAGGCATTTTTGGAAAAAGAAAAAATTTAAAACTCACGCTTTTATAAGTATATATATATATATATATATATATATATATATATATATATATATATATATATATATATATATATATATATATTTGGCGTCATCCCAGGAGTTGAGGCCCGGACAACAAGCTCTAAAGAGAGTAAAGAATGGTAGCATACTATTTACCACATTGTTATTTGAAAAATAAATTTTAGCTGAAAATATAAAAATTAGCTTTCAAACTTGAGATCTCAAATACTAATTGCGCTAGGAACTGGGGGACAAAAAGGGTGCTTTATTCATGATCTGTGATAGACCGGCTATATCAAATTATATTATGGGACCTTAAATTAAAAATAAAAGGAGTTTAAAGTTGGCTCTAAAATTATGTAACTCGCTAGAAATTGATTTGGATCCCCAGCTGACTATGAATACACCTACTAAAATATTTACGTACCCTAAACCACTACAAGTCTGCTCATTGTTTGATCAGGCTTTTGCGTATGCAAGATACACTTTCGTTATAATAAGGACAGTTTTAGATGACGCTTGCGAAAAGCATCCCCAAGCATTCCCATATAGTATAGAAAACACTGATGCTTCAAAAAGCTTTGTTACATGAATATCAAAATTAATTTCTTCACTTAGTAAATTATACTATTACTTTTATTTTATGATGCTTTAAAGCATCCGACTATATCTCAGCGGCGCATGACATAAACATTGATATACGTACTTCTCGTTTAATTACCTACGCCTTTTCATGTGCACAGTAGATTAAATTAGGATGCTTTTAAGAATCATGCATTAATTATTATAAAAAAAAAATGTTCTTAAATATTAGTTTTTTTACAGTGTTCATGCCAAACAGCAACATGCCAAACTTGCTGTTTGGCACGACAGATTCGATTGCTACGGCAGCCTACGATCGAGCCAAAACACTGCATCCCGTACCTTTTGTTACCGCAATACACGTACGGTTGCGATGCGGTGAAAGATCCGACCCTCCAGGCTAGGCAAAAGTGGGCATGCGGACCAACCTCTACGATCGACCTGAAGGGTTAAAACATGCATGGACACTGAAATCAAATGCTTAATTGGTCTTATATATCTAGGGCGGGCACTGTATTTTCTGCTCCTCGAACAGTGCCACATGAGAAAGGGTTAAATGAGTAGTACGAAAAATGGCTTTTGCACAGGAGAAACAATAATCAGGCATGAAGAGTCTCCTTGCAAGCATGCGCCAACGACGACGTAGGGATGGAGCCTTGTCATAACCTGCGCAGATGTGGGAACCGACAAAGAGTAGCATGTGCTTGTGCTCTATGATCCATGTGAGATGCTCTTGGACCATGCACAGGGCTCTAGAGTCTTGTCCCTCTCTAGGTACACATTAATTGTCCCCCTCTCTCTCTCTCTCTCTCTCTCTCTCTCTCAGGAGTACTTTCAGGGTGGTAATATATATGATCCTAATCTTAATTAGAACAGCATAATAAATACTAGAGGAACTGACTGATATTTATCTTATGCACATAGCTAGTGGGGAATCCAATTCAAATCTTACTTCTTGTTGAATATAATTATTAAAGCCATCGTTTCTCCAGTAGCTTAAATTTTTAGAGATTAAACCGTTGTTTTATTTAATTTAACATTTCTTGCAAAAATTAAATTAAACTATATATATATATATATATATATATATATATATATATATATATATATATATATATATATATATATATATATATATATATATATATATATATATATATATATATATATATGCATTGCAGTTCAAGATGATATCTCAAAATGACAATTTTAGAAAAATAACATTGTAGTGCAAGCGGGAGGCATCACATAATGCAATCTTTTATAACTAGTTGTTAGGATTTGATTAGATTTATAGTTGATTAATTCCTAGTTAGATTAACTAGAATAAATATTTAAATTTACTAGAGATAAATTAATTTGAATTTAGATACTCTAATTAGAGTATGATTGATAGTTTTAAATTAAGTAGTCTAGTACAAAAGAGTCTAAGAAGATAAGGCTTTAGGTTAGCCTTATCCTGTATGGGCAACTATTGATTATGATTGTATTAGATTTAGAATTGGATGTTGACGTTATATAACGGAGTAGGCTAATTAAGCTACAGGTGTACGGCCGAAGGTTGCTCCAAGACGTTATTGTACGGCTGACGGCGTGAAAATAGAAGAGAAAAGCTTGGCCGCACCTAGTGCACTGGTGCACACGAAGAGATGTCTTAGGTTTATAGAAGACGAGAAAAGAATAGAAAATCCAGAAAGAATACTAAAGTTCAAACTACTTTATTGCAGAGGAAGAGACAGATGTAATATTCTCTTAATTAGTGAATATTATTTTATCTGTATATATTTTTATTTACTTTTTTTTTTGTGTGTCACTAAGAAATTGGGTGTATTGTAAAAATCCTATTTAATATTTATGTTGCGAAATCATAATAACTTGTACCAAATCAACAATAGTCGGAATCAGAATGGATTACAAAATTTCAAAATGTCATATCAAGACATGCAAGTACCAGATTTCCAACAATAGTTGATCGTTTGTTAGTATATATAATATGTAAGAATTTAATTAATTTATTTATACACATAATTTAGTATATTATATGTGGAAATGTGTTGCCAATATATTAATAACTTTTAAAAAAAAATTAAAAATTTTATGAGAGATCCACAATAGTAATTACCACGAAATAGTACTTTTAGATTTCACCTGGAATATAGTGAATAAATAGTACATATATCTATGTAAACCTATGAATTTTCATCCTTAAACTAATGTGGTCCAACTCCCATTAATTTTTGGAATATAGTAAGTAGTATCTGTATCTATTAAACCTATGAATTCTTATGTCCATAAGTAGATGTGGTCCAACCCCCTTTAATTTGGGAATGTGAGTCCCATCAATTTTTTTATTATTTTTTTAATTAATTAAATTTGTTTTCATTCAGCAATATTTTTTTTTCTAAGGATGTATCATTATCCCTTTAATTTGGAAACGTTGCCCCACTGCCCCTTAAATTAAGAATGTGGATCCCACCAATTCTTTTTTATTATTTTTTAAAATTAATTAAAATTTTTAAATTATTTTGTCTGATTAATTTGGAGATGTGATGTCACGTCCGGGCCCAGCGGAAGCTCGCATGATGCGTGCACAGACTCGAGCCTCTGTCAAGTGGGTATTTACGGCGTATGCATTGCTCGATGCAAAGACTTGTGATTCGATAACTCAATACGGTACGACACCTCACCGAACCCGAGAGCAGCTTCTCTCGTAACGCAATGAGGTTACGGTATCCCACATAGGTACTGCACAGACTCGGCACTCGCACCCTAAAACCCGAATTTGCAAATTTTGGTGCTAAGTATTTCTTCTCGCGTTCTCGAAACATGAGTAACATATCGGTACTCAATCAACGACCTTCAGAAACACCAAAAATAACTTGAAACACTATTCTAGCACTAGAACCTTATTATTTGCTAAAGTTCAGTATACTACATGTGATCTCACTAAAAAAGAATTTATTAAACCTATGAGTTTCCATTTTCTTAAGCTAATGTAGTCCAACCCCTTTAATTTGGGAGCATGGGTTCCATCAATTTTTTTAATATTTTTTTTTTAAATTAATTGAATTTTTTTCTTTTATCATTTTTTTTTCTAAGGATGTATCAACATCCTTTAATTTGGGGACGTGGCCCCACTACCCCTTAAATTAAGGGTGTGGATCCCACCAAATTTTTTACTATTTTTTAAAATTAATTAATTTTTTAAAATTATTTTTTTGATTAATTTGGAGATGTGACCTTACTAAAAAAAGAATCTATTAAACCTATGAATTGCTATCACTACAACAAAATTTAGACGACGCTTTCTTCTGCTTTTTAATATTTAAATTTACTAAGACTACGATTAAGATCGCCAATAAACATATTTTTATCAAATATTTATATACATTTTTTGACGCTATATTAAAACGTCGGTATATTTATCCCGATACGTTTATTTAACGATTTCTTATCCGACGCTTTTACAAGCGTCGGGATTATTTGCGCGACGCTTTAAAGTCACGCTAATTATGATTTAAAATGCCCTTAAATATAAGATTTTTTGTAGTGTATGTCCTTAAACTGATGTGATCTAGCCCCTTTTAATTTGGAAGTGTGGGTTCCATCAAATTTTTTTATTTTTTTTTTAAAATTAAATGTATTTTTTTTTTTCATCATTTTTTTTTTCTAAAATGTATTACCATCCCTTTTATTTAGGGAAGTTGCCCTAATTGTCCTTAAATTACGTATTTGGGTCCCACTAATTTTTTTTATTTAATTAATTTTTTTTAATTTTTTTTTGATTAATTTGGAGATGTGACCTCATTAAAAAAGAATGGGCAGTCATCTCTCTTTAATTGAGGGTGTTTGCCCCACCTAATACTCATCGTCATTTTTTTTATTTGGGAACATGAGCCCCACCAAAAACTTAATTAGAGGTGTGGGTCCCATCGAATGCTAAATTTTTTTATTTTATTTTAACCTGATAGATATATTGGTTGTGTGGGAAGAGGGAGGAGGCACATGACGTTGACTGTAGCACCCCGAACTTCCAAAGTCTTGAAGTGGCGAAGTAAGTGGATTTGAAAGGCCTTTGGAATGGTTCCAGTGATGTCCGGAAGCTTTCGGGTGTTTCTGTACACGAGGTGCGAAATCGGAGCCTGAAATGCTATCTTGGGCCGTGAGCCAAATCCGAAGTTAATGCGGATAAATTAATGATGTGGACATGATCTGAATCATGTGTGGGGAGTCTCGGCGTGATTTCAAGTGAATCGGAGACCCACGGGTCCAAAAGTGAGTTAGAACGAAAGAGAAACGGACCGAAGCTGAAAAATGGCAAGTCTGAAATAGATTTCCAGACTTGAGGCTTCAGGGTCCGGACCTCACACATGGAGTCCGGACCTCACGGCTGAAGACCGGTCCCCACGAGTGAAGACCGACTTCACACCCGTAGCAAACAAGAAATTGGCTAAGTCCTGAAGATCCCACGTACGGGATCCGGTCTTGAGAGTGAAGACCGGACTCCCGAGACCGGACTCCATGACCAAGACCGGTCTGATCGCGCAGGCCGAAAATTGGTTAAGTCCTGCATCGATCAACTACGGGATCCGAACTCCATGGCTGAGACCGGTCTCTGAGACCCGAAAATGTCCAGTCTGGGCTGTTGCACAGGATGAAAGTTGAGGGGCTTTAGGGCAATTATGCAGGGGGTTAAGTGATTAGAAAGGGTTAAAACCCTCTTCTCTCCCTCTCACTCCCTCAGATCCCTCTCTCTCTCTCTCTCTCTCTCTCTCTGTTCGACATCAAGAAGGAAGGAAAGAAAGAAAGGAAGGGAAAGGAGAAAAAAAGAGAGAAGAAGAAGAAGAAAGAGAAGGAGATGAAGAAGAAGAAGATGATGATGATCAAGGCCATCTTCTTCCTCTTCTTCTTGTGCATAAGAGCACTTGAGAGGTAAGCTTGAGCCCTCTCTCTCTCTCTCCCTCTCATGGTAGATCTTTGATGAATGTGTTTCTAAACCCTAGATCTATTGTTTTGATCTCTCTACTAGAAACCACGTAGTAGCCGAAGAACACATGAAAATCATGTTTTCTTGGTAGTGCTCTAATGGTGGACTTTTAGAGTTTGTTCTAAATATCCTAAGGATGGTTCCAATAGGCCTAGATGAGTTTCTAGGTGTTGATCAAGTTTTCTTTTGCTTGTTTAAGGGATCGAAATGGTGGAATCGGACGAATGCCATGTCAGGGCTCCAAAAGGGATTTTTTAGAAATAGATGAGATTGGTCTCATTTGACCCCATGTAAACCTAATTGAGGGTCTAACGAACGCGTTGTTGCGCTCGGTTCGGTGATCCGACGAGCGAGTATAAAGATATTAATAAATTAATATATTCTTACCAGATGTCTGCAGCACGCAAGTTAGAAGTCCAAAATTCATGAAAATGGAACTGGGGCATCTTGGAGGCGTGGGATAACGCCACAAAGTTTTGGATCGAAGTTTGGTGAACGTTCGGTTGGTCGCGCAAGAGTTCGAGCCGAACCGGGTCGAGAGTGCCGCGGGCGGTCGATTGCAAGTGTCGACAAGCAATCGGAGAGCAAACCTAAGGTGGGTTGTGTTTACCGAAGCGACTAGGTCGCCTATATGTCTAAGAGTGACATAAGTTCATGTTGATGCATGAGATCCATATATAGAAAATGCATGTTAAAGAGTATAGTGTAAAATGCTAAGTAGGTGCATGATATTAGCATGTCATATATAATGCTAAAGAATAAGATGTTGTAAGAATATATACTTAGCATAATAGAAACATGCATATAAATGGACTGGTAGACATAAGAGAGCCAAGTAAGTAATGTGAGTTTTGGACATAAACAAACACATAGATCGAGTGGCATTTAACCTAGTGTAAAGAACATAGGTTATAGTAAACGTAGAGTCAATGGACCTAGGAGTGTGGCATCTAACCTAGTGTTGTTAATGAACATAGGTTATAGTAAACCAGAGATAGCAGATTCGAGTCGGCATAGCCTAAGGGTAGCGGGGGAAAAGAAAGTGCAAGATGTATTAAACATGTAATAAAATTTGTAATAACTAGATTGTATTAGGATGTATAAAGTTAAATGTAAAATGTACAACTGGGACGAATGTTTGTAATAGCAAGTAGCTGCATTTATGTTTTCGATACTTATGCAATCTGATTGTGATATCTGTTCCTGTTTGGAACCTCTTGTAACTGTATTGATTGCGACGCCTAGGACGTACAGGGAAAACTCCGTCCTTTCGGCGGTCTGTCGGCGGCGCCGCGACTTCGGCCAAATTGGCGGGTGGTCGCGGGTCGTGACATTGACGCTGTCGTTGCCGGTAAGGTGGAGAAGGGCATGGTGGAACATGCAGCCATGGCCAGCGGAGAGGACAAAGCTGTCGCGGTTGAACCAATAGACGTTCTTGCGGTTAAACTGCATCACATCGTCGTAGAGCACTTGCCCTGCCAGCATGCAACCCATGGGGAGCCTTGTGTCACGGACTTAACGGTTTTGTTTATAAAGCCTGTGCGGCGCCCGCCTTCTTGCTCGAAGATAGGCAAGCTTACTTCTCTACTTGCTAAGTTAGGACCTACTCGCCCTAGACTAAGTACAAGAGAGAGAGAGAGAGAGAGATTTTGAGGAATGTTGTATATTGATAGAATTGGAAGTACAACTGATTTCCTAATGAGATGGGGTGGAGGCCACATCCTTATATATGCCACTTGCTACCCAAGCTACAAATGAAAAGGCGCCAAGTGGCGCATAACTACAAGACAATGAGATAGGCTACGGTCTCCCAAGAGACCACTATTATTGCCCACCTAGAAACTCTAAGGGACTCTTGACCCTTCGGCATTCGCACCATTAGTCTTGAGATCTGCGTAAAAGCTTCTAGAACGCCCCAATAAAACTTCCAACAGAACGCTCCTTTGGAGAATAGGTTATTGTCGAGAAGAAGTCAGGGAAACACATTTTGTCTGTGACAACCTCCATCACCTAACACGCAGACTCCCTCGTCGCGCGTCAAGTCACTCCCGGTCCGCATAGCCTTCAGCGCTATCCGTCGTGCCTTCGCACGCGACCAACCCCGTGCCTTGCTCCTGCAGTCCACACTTGCCTCCGCACCAACTCCTAGCGCTTTCTCCCTTTGAGCATGTGCACCAGCAAGCCCGCTGTGCTAAGAATTCACTGGATGTGCATGTCCTTCGCGACACGTACACGCACTCTGCCAAGCCGCAAAACGCCCCTTTGACTATTCGGACTTCCGTTTAACAGAATGACTTGCACCTTGATCATGCGCTGACAGCTTTAGCACCACATGGGAATTGACAGTCTCGCATCTGCTCCGGTCCTCCTCATCGAGTTCCTTCGCCTTCCCGCACTTCACCTCCTTGTAAAGTTGGGTCCTTCGTCGGTTCGCCCTGACACATCGGAACCATGCACGGTGTTGACTCATCCATGATGCTCAGCACCCACAAGTGTCGCATCGGCGTCACCTTCGACGAAACAAGGAAGTCCATCCCGAGGATCACTCCAAAGTCGTCGAGTGGCCTGATAGTGAGATTGGCCTTGCCCCTCTACGGGTCGCTGGCTATCTCCACGCCTTTGGCAACTCCAGCGATGGGTCGCGGCTCAGAGTTGACCGCCTTAATGCGGCTCGCGTCCTTCTTGAGTGTGAGGCCCAACCGCTTGGCCTCCGCCTCTGCGACAAAGTTGTACATTACGCCGGTATCGATCATCGCCCGCGTGGCCTTCCCGTTGAGGATCACATCGACGAATATAAGCTCCCTCCTGCGGAGCTTGTCGTCGCTTGGCTACCCGCGAACTGCGTTGACGAGCCTTAACGTGCCCATCCTCGGTAGCTCGACCACGTCGTCGTCCTCGTCCCCAGTAGCTTGGACCATAGCAACCTGCTTTCCTTTGTTGTTGCTCCTGTTTGGGCAGTCCCGCGCCCAATGGTTCTCACCGCAAACATAGCACGAGATATTTGCAGGCTGCGGGGCGAGGTTCTGCCGTTGCCTCCTCGTATCGCGATTTGTCTTGTGCCCCTTCGCCCCCCCTGGATCGCGGTGCTCTCTCCCACCTTTGGCCTCGCTTGCCTTCAGTGGTTCACCTTGATCACCCTCGGTTTGCTCCCTTTAGGGCAACTTCTCCTCCAAAGCGATAGTGGAGTTCAAGTCCTTGACATCTCGCGCCACGAGCTCCTTGTTTGCCTATGGTCGAAGACCGTCCAAGGAAAAGAACAATCGATCCTCGTCAGCCATAGTGGATATCACCAACATGAGTTTCGAGTACTACTGGACATACTCCTTGAGTGTGCCCTGATGTTTGAGCCGTCGAAGTTGCCTCCACGCAAAATATTCGACGTGCTTGGGATAGAACTGTGCCTTCAGTTCGCGCACGAAGTCCTCCCAAGTCTTCAGTTCGCATTGGCCCTTCGCGGCCTCTACAGCGATTTGGACCTTGTCATCCTCGTCCCCCAACTGCACCGCTTTGAGATAGCGCTCCATGTGCCAAAGAAAATTGTCTATCTCCTTCTCATCGTGCATGACCTTGATGTATTGGGGTTCAGGGACGCCGATCTTCAGGGTGTACTCCTTCTGTGTCTCAACGCCTCGAGCCACCGCCTTCCCAAGAACTGTCACCCTCATCTTGAGGTCCTCGACCTCGTCGACCTTGGCAACAAGATCCTCCACCAACACCTTCCGCTCGTCCTCGCGATGAGCGAGGTCCCTACGAAATTTCTCAAGCTGTTGGCGAAAAGTCGTCATGGCAGTTGCAATGCTGTCCTCCATAGCATGCAGCCCATCCTCCATCATCCCCGCATGTTGGGATAGGACGGAGTAGTGCTCCTCTACTCTTGCAGCAAAGTCCTCCAGCACACCCACGCGGTCATCAAGCGAGACAGACTCTTTCATCAGAGTCCGCGACTCCTTGCTCTTGCCACGCTTGGTCGCCCTGGGCTTCGGCACTACATCAACAACGGCAGCATTCGATGTTAACATAGCTCCCCAGCAACCAACTCGCTCTGATACCAACTGTCACGGACTTAACGATTTTGTTCGCAAAGTTCGTGCGAGGCCCGCCTTCCTGCCCGAAGATGGGGAAGCCTACCTCTCTACTTGCTAAGTTAGGACCAACTCGCCCTAGACTAAGTACAAGAGAGAGAGAGAGAGAGAGAGAGAGAGAGAGAGATTTTGAGGAATGTTGTATATTTATAGAATTGGAAGTACAACTGATTTCCTAATGAGAGGGAGTGGAGGCCACATTCTTATATAGGCCACTCGCCACACAAGTTACAAATGAAAATGTGCCAAGTGGTGCATAACTACGAGATAATGAGATAGGCTACGGTCTTCCAAGGGACTACCATTATTGCCCACCTAGAAACTCTAAGGGACTCTTGACCTTTCGGCATTTGCACCATCAGTCTTGAGATCTGCGTAGAAGCTTCTAGAATGCCTCAACAAAACCTTCGACAGAACGCTCCTTCGGAGAATAGGTCACTGTCGAGGAGAATTCAGTGAAAATATTTTGTCTGTGACCATTGGGTGCCTTGATTTTGCAGCCTTCACCGCGTCGATTGCCAGGAACCTTATCATATTCACCGACTTCTCCACCGCCTCCTCGGGGCGCGGGCTTCAGCGTCGAGGGAAGTGGATCAACGGCAGCAGGGATGACGTTGGGCGGCAAAGCGTACGGGCTGCGGGGTCCGGAGATCACGTTGGAGGTGAAGGATATATGAGGCAGACACGGTGACAACAACAGTCATGCCTTTCGATTCAAGCTCTTCTGTCTCTCCCCGTCTCGGTTCATTGCCATGAAATAAAAATTTTTATTTGTCTTTCTTTTTATTCTATTTTCCTATATCTCTGTTTTTATTCCTTTCCTCTTTTTTATATTTTCATTTTTTTTTTTTTGGTTTTGTTCTCATGCGCTTTTATTTTATTTTTTTGATTTGGTCTGTTTATTAATGTCGGGTCTTGAGTTATCTATATCTGCAACGCTTGCCATCCTCTGCCCACTTTCACGTACATAAGCTATATATTATTAAATTATTAAATATGAAATATATTATTATAGTGGTTTAATTTTTTTTTAAAAAAAAGAGTAAAAGAGAAATGACTTGCGAAATGCAAAATGCTTTGGAAACTCTTATATTGATCATAGTATATAATCTATTTTGTTCACATACATAAGCAATATAATTTCATCAACAATATATGAAAGAAATATTTCCTACCGATTTTTTTTTAATTATATTTTTGTTCAAATTAGTTGGATACTTTTTTTTTTTTTTTTTCTGTTGATTGAAGATGGACTTTCTTCTATCCTACTTTTCTTTAGGGATTATTGCCTATATACCCCTCATACGTTTCAAAATATCCGATTTACCCTACTTTTTTTTTTTCTTTCTAAAATACCACTCATATGTTCCACCGTTATTTTCTTTCTAAAATATTCGATTTACCCCTCATCCGTTTTTCTTTTTGTATGTTTCTAACTTTTCGTATGATATAAAGAATCGCCCATTTCTTTTATTTAGTTTTTCAATAATATTTAGTCTTATTCCTATAAAAATACTTTTTCAAGTTAGAAAATTATTTTTCTTATATTTGGATCTCTGTAAACATATTTTTCCTATGAAATTATTTTACATATTTTTTTAGAAAATTTACCATTTCGTTTTCCCTCGACGCAAGCAGAAAATGAAAACTCGGCTTCCTTCGATTGCGGCGTATAAGTGCATGACCACTTTTTTCATAGTGGTCCACAACTTGCCAAGTTGTGAACGGACTAATATATAAAATATAGAAAATATAATATTATACTATATAATTTATAATATATATTATAATAATATTATCTTATATTATATATTTTATAATATATGTTATGTATTATAATATTATTAATATAATATACTATAATTTAATATAATATTTAATAGATAATTTTTAACCAAAAAAAGTTTATATTTATATAAATCTAAAATGAAAGTATTCTCTATAATATTTTTTATAATAAAAATTTGTACTATCGAATATATTATATTGTATATATCCAATATATTATATATGTTATGCGACCGATTTTAAAAGTCTTTTAGAATGTTTGAAATTAGAATTGCGAAAAAGATGCCATTTTTTTTTTTTTTGAATTCAACATGGCCGACCAGACGTACAGACCCGCCATAAATACAAAGTTTCTCTATCCACTCGGACAAAGTCTCCTTTATATCTGCATTGTCACGACCCGCAACCACCCGCCAATTTGGCCAAGGTCGCCTTGGTACAGTAGCGAAACAGACAGAGTTTCGTACGTCCAAGGCACAACAACCGCAGATAATACAAATGGTTCCAAACAGAAATGATTCATACACCGATTGCATAAGGAAGTATCAAAACATAAACACATCCTATGTTATTACAAGCATTCACATTCATAGTTTTTACATCACATTTTTTTTGCATCTCTTTGATTCTTTTATTAGCTTTCACTTAACTTCCAACTACAATCCGATTTAACATGATTATTACAACTTGATTCTTTTCATTCTTTACATCCCTAAGCAAAGCCGGCTCAGGGTACCGCTATCTCTCGGTCTCGGTGGTAGGGCGCTATCTATAGAGCTACGCCGTTTACTTGCGCCGCCGCGCCGCTCACGTGTGTACCTGTACCCCCAAAACCACAACACGGGGTGAGAACTATTGTCCATAGTTCTCGTGGGTACGGTCACCCAAGAGAAAAGCTCGACCAATAGGTCCAAGGAGGCCCTGCAGATATGTTAGTCCAAAAACATCTATAGATATATAATTTGCAACTAACATAAGAACATGCCTCACGAATGCAATATGCAACTACTGAATAGTTTTCAGTTTTCCTTCATCTTTTTGCTATTCATGTCAATTACAGTTCCACTCATAAGGTTTAACATGCTTTTACAAGCTATCCACCCGACTCGGTCTTGAGTCAATCATCTGCGGAATACCGCACAAAGTCAAGCTCAAGGTGAAGGACGTCTCACTTCCACCTCAGCCTTAAATCCACTCAACTGGGACGCAACTACAACTCATATGTTTGTCACCCAATCCATTGGCTAACCAAGGTTCGCCACGACTCACATATAAATCCCTTTTTGGATAGGAGGCTCCATGTGCACTCCAACCCGGGATTGTCTGTGGACCTCCATGTGGTCCCGATCGTACGACACTCCGGAGTACTCGACGACATGGATGGCTATACCACCCCAAATACAGACCGTGAGCTTGATCTATCCTCTCCACGTGAGGATACCCTACGAACTAGGGCCAACATTTCACATGTGCTTAGCTTTACTAAGTTGTTCACAAGGCATTCTTTCTAGGGAATCCACTATCCCTAAGTCCAAAGACCTCTAGTGTCAATACACTACTTTAATGCCACTCATCTCATTCATTAACATTAGATGCCACTCGATCTAAGTTCTTTAACATTAGATGCCACTCGATCTATTGACATCCTACTTTGTCCACATCGAGTATTATACTAGTTTTCCAATGTCGAGTTCTCTAATCGACCAAGTTCAACATGCATAGTTCATCTATCATATACAATATGTCATCATGTATATATGTTTCTATTTAACATAATCCACAATATGTTAATTCGCAATATGTCATCATGCTCCTCCTAGCATCATGTAATCATACATTCATCTAGCATCTCTATAACATGCTCATCATGTATTCCATGATAGTTTTCTCAATGCATTAACATACATATCTCATTGGTAGGCATTAAACATCAAGCATATATAACAAGATTCATACATCTATATCATCTCGTGCAACCTACCACTACACATGTATGCATCAATAGTAAACATTACTCTTAGACATATAGGCGACCTAGTCGCTTCGGTGAGCACAACCCACCTCAATTCGCACTCCGATTGCTTGTAGTCACTGCAATCGGCCTCCCGCGACACCCGCACCCGGCTTGGCCCGAACTTGGAATTGCTCACCAACCGCGCATCGCTTCAGCCTCTCGGGCAAAAAGGGTCTTCGTTTTGTTATTACGATGCTCGGGATCCAATTTCGTGATTTTTGGACGTCGCCTCGACCCTCTCGGCGGAAATGAAGCCTAACGTCCGTTTCTTTAATAACTTCGCGTCGGCTCGACGAATTGCCGAACCGACTTCGCCAGCGCGTTTCGTTACCTAGCAATTACGTTTATATAGGTTCAATTTAGATCAAACCCATCTATTAGCGAAAATCGCATTTCTAAACCCTATAGGTTTACTATTGCAAAAATCATTAAATTAACCTATGATTTAGGCAATAAAGCTCTAATTAGCATGCTAGGATTCCTCTAAATCCATTTTTAGAGCATATAAACCAAACCCTAAACACTTACCACCATTGTGAACGCCGGGTCGAAGGCACGCCGCACAAACGGGCACACGAGAGCTCGATCCGTCGCCTCCAACGCGTTCGCAGGATCGTTATCCGCCAACACCGCGAATTTGAGCGGATAATATAGAGAGATGAGAGAGATATTTAGAGAGAGAAAGAAAGGGTTTTTCTTTTCTCTCCATGCGTGTGTGGGTGTGTGTGTGTGTGTGTGTTGGCTGCCAGGGAGAAGAAGCTCATTAGCTTCTTCATTAAGTAACCCCAAAACACTATTCACACTATTCACACTCAACTTTCAGCTGAAGCTTTGATATTTTCGCCTGCCCTTCGGAATGTCCGATTGAGCTCAAATTTGACAGTCATGGTCGGTTTTACTTAACTTAACGAAAGAAATTTTAATCTTTCGCTTTCGACCCCGTTTGGTCACCGAAAGCTCTACCGAACCGTAATAGCTATCGATAGCATTCGGATTTTATTTCTCACCTTCCGGTGTCGAACGGCACGAAACTTTAAATCTAGCATCGTACAAATAATCCCGACATATTCCCGCTTTCATAATTTTCTCGACACCGTGCATTTTCTCGCTAATTTATCACCCGTTTCTCGCAGAAAATTAGAGTCTTCTGTTTTCGGTCCGATTTCAGCATAGGTCATTTTCGACTTATACCTTACTTCTCTAAGTCCAATAAAAAGTAGTGTCTCACACTATTTTTATTTATATTTATTTTTAAATTAAAAATCCGGTATGTTACATTCCACCGCAACTTCATGATTTCAGAAGTCCGGTACCTTACATCCTCCCCTCCTTAAAAGAGTTTCGTCCTCGAAACTAAATCACCTCTTCTCCAACTCTTATTCACACCTCAATTGAACTTATCAAGTAATCGAGGGTTCCAATGCACTTTCGCATCTAGGACCGGCCTTTCTCTCATCTAATCATCCAAAGGCCCACTACGGAGGGTGTGAGACCAATTTCACTCACATTTGCCATGTGTAATCCCGAAAGTGCATTATCCGCACACCAAAAAAAACTTCTCTTTGCGCTTCACCCCCAAATCGGGAAATTCACTCCGATTCGATCACCAGCATTGCCTAGAAGCAATATCGCCGGTGCGTCGACCAATCGCGAGCACTCCTATCCCGACCGGATCCTTGCTCTATTGTGAGATGGCACTCTCGGCACATCTCCAATCTCAATCCTCGAGAGTGCACTATCCTCAATCCTCATGTGGCTTACCATTAGCTCAATATCTCATAAGAGCACTTCATTCTTTGATATCATAAGCCACGTCCAATTCGACTTCATTGTCGCGACGAATCCACACGAGCCCTCTGTTCGTGAATCCAAGTCAAACTCACTACGTAGTTACCGGCCAACCCGCTCATCTCGGTTTCCACGGGTGGACCAAAGGCCACCAATCCTACGTAGGTCTACCGCCTAACTCGGCTCAACTACGTGTAGCGTCTCTCGCTCACTAGCGTAGACCCAATCATCATTTTCCAGCGAAATTCTCATTTAGGAATTCGCACACACTCCAATCGAGCAACCATGACCCCAAACCACATCAAATCCTCGGGTTGGGTCACTACACACTCGGTGTATTCTCGATCTCACAATCCAACACGTGGCATTCCACGCTCCCGGTCTAAGCTCGACTACCGTCTTGACCAAAACTCGCCCTACCCGTAGGTATCGGCCGTCGTCACTCACAATGATCGCGCCGCCCAAAGGGCCTGTGCTCCACGATCCACAAATGGTCCAGTGCACGGATCGTCCCCAAGCACTACCCGTCGTCGTCGTCCTACACGACATACTCTATCGAGTCACACGTACTACTCTCGGCTCCTAAGCACCTAGTGCGAGCCACCAGCCCTACGAGTGATCCATAGCCCGCTTCACACTTAGTAATGCTGAAGTGCTACTGCCAACTCACTCTCCCGGCTGAATCGAAACCGCACTCTACGAGTACCCACACTCGAGCGCTCTACACGTCCCTACAGCGTCCCACACTAAGTCAAGCATCAGGCAACCGTGCCTATGCACGCTGACCACATGAGCACTACCAACCTACCTCAATCCGAGGTACCATTAGGTCACACATGCCCATACTCGGCAACTAACCGGCTATCCTCTCAACAGTGATTCTACTTTCACCGTTCGATCTACCTAACGACATCCTTACTACTCGAGATACTCGGTATTCTCAAGCATCGTGGTTAAACTCTCGCAATCGGCTACTTACATTGCCTTGAGAGTCGGTCCACCGTTTCTATATTTACCCCGAGTCTCATCATTCGGTTATCACTAGCAACTTGCTAGCGCCATCTAGCTCTTTACTTGCACGGCAGGTGCTACACTTTCACCGCATAAGCATGCCGAGGCATTTACACTTACCCGTCCACTTGGTCCTTGCTACTCCGATGTATTGACGGTAGTCAGTGACCACATGATAATTGCATGCAAGGTCCCTCGACCAGGGTCACGTGCTCATGGCCACTCATTGCCCACCGCGAACCTTCCAGTCGCCGTATTCTCATCACTCACTCTTCAACTCGTGCTGTAGGTAACACGCCCACAAGCTGTCTCGAAGAGGAAAAGGCCGTCGCCAACGCACTTTTTGGGTTTTTTTTTAACTTCTTCGGCTTTTCCGAAGCAGACCTACACGACAATCAGTCGATTCTCAACAAAGCCCAACTCTCGGATTTCGAGAATTCACTTCCTTACATGTGCAACCTCGACAACGCCCAGTCGAAGTCTCCGCACAAACAAATCGGTCACATCCCCACCGTCCTACACTACGTTCGGATGCAACTCGATACGGGAGGATTCCCGCCCGTATTCCCTCACGGTGCGGTTTCCTTGCCGTAGCTTCTGAAACCTTTCCTGAAGCTTTTTCTCCTCACTGTCGGGGATACAATAAGGAATATCAGTCCGCGAAACTCAACCCAAACCACATAAGGGAGATCTGGCGGTCGATTCCGCTTGACGCCTTCCACCACACCTTCGACAACTGTTTGCAAGCAACACACGGCTAGGTGTACCTTATCCCACTCTATAGTGCATAGATTCCCCAAAGGGAGTCTCCATGGAGTCGATCCACAACTCCGCGATCCACGGATCCGTAGTCTCTTGGCATATGGCAGCCTTCTGCTGACACTGCACTAATTCGGCTCATTACCACGCCTCTCACACGAGAGTGGCTAACTGCTCGCGAAGACCCAAGTCTCCGCTTGTTTCGGATTACTTAGGGACACCACTTGTCCCATCCCACACCGATCTTAATGAAGATCGCCTACACGGTGCCATCGCTTCCTAACACACGACAGCTCGATCGATTCTCGACCCTCAAGGTCAAGCGCGAAACAACTGACACTGACTCAAATCGGGCGAAAGTCATACAATGCGCCTATTCCCATCACTCGGTTTCATGTTGTGCATGCCCAACATGAACATCCTTGGCCGAGAATAAACTAACCTTGAATCCACCTCTAACATCCGTTTTAGAGGTTTACTATCCTGACCCAATCGATCAATCTTTCGCCAATAGCCACAAGTCATCGTCTCTCACGAGCCATATTCTCCTATGGTTTACTATCCTAGGGTCTTCTAGGTCCAACTAAACCATTTCCATTATTCCCATTCTCTACTTTATGCTCTGATACCACTCTCTGTCACGACCCGCAACCACCCGCCAATTTGGCCAAGGTCGGCGTCGCTGAGCCGAATCCGACAGAGTTTCCGTACGTCCAAGGCACAACAACCGCACAATACAAATGGTTCCAAACAGAAATGATTCATACACCGATTGCATAAGGAAGTATCAAAAACATAAACACATCCTATGTTATTACAAGCATTCACATTCATAGTTTTTACATCACATTTTTTTTGCATCTCTTTGATTCTTTTATTAGCTTTCACTTAACTTCCAACTACAATCCGATTTAACATGATTATTACAACTTGATTCTTTTCATTCTTTACATCCCTAAGCAAAGCCGACTTGGGGTACCGCTATCTCTGGTCTCGGTGGTAGGGCGCTATCTATGGAGCTACGCCCTCGCCTTGCGCCGCCGCGCTGCTCACGTGTGAACCTGTACCCCCAAAAACAACACGGGGGTGAGAACTATTGTCCATAGTTCCCAGTGGGTACGGCCACCCAAGGGAAAAGCTCGACCAATAGGTCCAAGGAGGCACTGCAACATGTTAGTCCAAAAACATCTATAGATATATAATTTGCAACTAACATAAGAACATGCCTCACGAATGCAATATGCAACTACTGAATAGTTTTCAGTTTTCCTTCATCTTTTTGCTATTCATGTCAATTACAGTTCCACTCATAAGGTTTAACATGCTTTTACAAGCTATCCACCCGACTCGGTCTTGAGTCAATCATCTGCGGAATACCGCACAAAGTCAAGCTCAAGGTGAAGGACGTCTCACTTCCACCTCAGCCTTAAATCCACTCAACTGGGACGCAACTACAACTCATATGTTTGTCACCCAATCCATTGGCTAACCAGAAGGTTCGCCTACGACTCACATATAAATCCCTTTTTGGATAGGAGGCTCCATGTGCACTCCAACCCGGGATTGTCTGTGGACCTCCATGTGGTCCCGATCGTACGACACTCCGGAGTACTCGACGACATGGATGGCTATACCACCCCAAATACAGACCGTGAGCTTGATCTATCCTCTCCACGTGAGGATACCCTACGAACTAGGGCCAACATTTCACATGTGCTTAGCTTTACTAAGTTGTTCACAAGGCATTCTTTCTAGGGAATCCACTATCCCTAAGTCCAAAGACCTCTAGTGTCAATACACTACTTTAATGCCACTCATCTCATTCATTAACATTAGATGCCACTCGATCTAAGTTCTTTAACATTAGATGCCACTCGATCTATTGACATCCTACTTTGTCCACATCGAGTATTATACTAGTTTTCCAATGTCGAGTTCTCTAATCGACCAAGTTCAACATGCATAGTTCATCTATCATATACAATATGTCATCATGTATATATGTTTCTATTTAACATAATCCACAATATGTTAATTCGCAATATGTCATCATGCTCCTCCTAGCATCATGTAATCATACATTCATCTAGCATCTCTATAACATGCTCATCATGTATTCCATGATAGTTTTCTCAATGCATTAACATACATATCTCATTGGTAGGCATTAAACATCAAGCATATATAACAAGATTCATACATCTATATCATCTCGTGCAACCTACCACTACACATGTATGCATCAATAGTAAACATTACTCTTAGACATATAGGCGACCTAGTCGCTTCGGTGAGCACAACCCACCTCAATTCGCACTCCGATTGCTTGTAGTCACTTGCAATCGGCCTCCCGCGACACCCGGCACCCGGTTTGGCCCGAACTTGGAATTGCTCACCAACCGCGCATCGCTTCGCAGTCTCGGATAAAAAGGGTCTTCGTTTTGTTATTACGATGCTCGGGATCCAATTTCGTGATTTTTGGACGTCGCCTCGACCCTCTCGGCGGAAATGAAGCCTAACGTCCGTTTCTTTAATAACTTCGCGCCGGCTCGACGAATTGCCGAACCGACTTCGCCAGCGCGTTTCGTTACCTAGCAATTACGTTTATATAGGTTCAATTTAGATCAAACCCATCTATTAGCGAAAATCGCATTTCTAAACCCTATAGGTTTACTATTACAAAAATCATTAAATTAACCTATGATTTAGGCAATAAAGCTCTAATTAGCATGCTAGGATTCCTCTAAATCCATTTTTAGAGCATATAAACCAAACCCTAAACACTTACCACCATTGTGAACGCCGGGTCGAAGGCACGCCGCACAAACGGCACACGAGAGCTCGATCCGTCGCCTCCAACGCGTTCGCAGGATCGTTATCCGCCAACACCGCGAATTTGAGCGGATAATATAGAGATGAGAGAGATATTTAGAGAGAGAAAGAAAGGGTTTTTCTTTTCTCTCCATGCGTGTGTGGGTGTGTGTGTGTGTGTGTGTTGGCTGCCAGGGAGAAGAAGCTCATTAGCTTCTTCATTAAGTAACCCCAAAACACTATTCATACTATTCACACTCAACTTTCAAAGCTTTGATATTTTCGCCCGTCTTCGGAATGTCCGATTGAGCTCAAATTTGACAGTCATGGTCGGTTTTACTTAACTTAACGAAAGAAATTTTAATCTTTCAGTTTCGACCCCGTTTGGTCACCGAAAGCTCTACCGAACTGTAATCGCTATCAGATAGCATTCGGATTTTATTTCTCACCTTCCGTGTGTCAGAACGGCACGAAACTTTAAATCTATTATCGTACAAATAATCCTGACATATTCCCCAGTTTTCATAATTTTCTGACACTGTGCATTTTCTCGCTAATTTATCGATCCCGTTTCTCAGTAAAATTCGAGTCTTCGTTTTCGCTCCGATTTCAAAGAGTCATTTTCGACTGATACCTTACTTCTCTAAGTCCAATAAAAAGTAGTGTCTCACACTATTTTTACTTATATTTATTTTTAAATTAAAAATCCGGTATGTTACATTCCACCGCAACTTCATGATTTCAGAAGTCCGGTACCTTACATGCATGATGTACCAACAATACATCAAAATCTCAACAACAACTTATATTTACCATTCCACAATCAGTTCATGCCATGCATTTCCATACAACTAGCGATCCTTAGATATTATGCATATATACTTCTAAACACTCCTTAGGCACTGGGTGATGCGATGCATAGTACAACAATCATCCTATTTAAAAGTGCTCCCCACCCGCAAGTTTTGTTTTTAAACTCTATTTAGTCATTCAAAAAAATCATTCAAATTTTTTTTTAAAACTGTTCCCTACTCGAAAACTCTATTTAGAAAACCCACTATCTTGAGGGGTAGAAAACCACGATGCATAAATACACAAATCCGATAACCAGTTATCCATAAAACCAAAATCACAGATCTAAAATCTTCAATCACATGCATAACAGGAAATCACCAACTCAACAGTTCACAAATATTTAAATAGTATTATTGATCATCTAACTGAGCCATTTAATTATTAAACTACTAAATGCAGAAATAAAAGTAATTCGGGTGACAGTCACTACTGCAGGCTAGCTAGAACATCCTCCCGTCGGTCCAAAAGCCAACTCCTTGCTCGAGTCACCTGGGGAATTGAGGGGTGAGAAACCACAATCAAAATTTTTCAGTGGGTACGACTGAGCCACGAAGGCAAATCGTATTCACTGGAAAACAAAGGAGATAGAAGAACGATATATGTGCGCTATAAGAGCAACTACAGTAGTAATAGAAACATAATAGTAATGAGCAAGAACGAAACACTACTATAACAAAAACTCAACTGAACATATGCCTCAAAGGTAAATAATCCAAAATCAAACCCAATCTGGTGTTGCTCTATTGGTCCGTAGACCTCAAGTGTTGCCTGTCACATAATATACACTTACATTGATTCATGCGTCCACCGACGACCTATCTCGATACGCACAGGTTGGTGGCCAAACCATCTGGTGTCTAGAATACACAGTGCTGTGACTAAATCATGCTGGTATACTCAATATGAAAACCGGCAAGAAGACCGGTGCCTTGGCCGAAGCCAGATGCAAGGGCATACAATGCCGAACCACGATCAACTAGATCGAAAAACACGACAAAGGAGTCAATGTATTGCTTGGATCCAAGGTCCACAGATATACAATATATGCAAGCCTGCTCTACATGTCTATAAACAACTACTGTCATGCAACCAACAAGGTATAGATACAAACGATAAACCAAAGCAACTGACATGTAGACACCAAAGTACTGATATACAAGAGTAAGGGAGAGGAAAGCAAAACGATTCCACCGACTACCAGCTCGAAGCACCCGCCTGTCACTGTTGGGTCGAAAAATTGGGTGCGAACAAGTAAACCGAACCTACGAAGATCCACCGGGTCAGAATCCAACCCACAACCCAAAGGACACGACTCACGAACCCCACACAAGTCCCCCTAAATCGGTTTCCCAAAACCGATCACCGTAACTCGCCGAAAGTCCCGAAAATCACAACGAGACGCCGCCGAGACCCACTAAGTGTACTGACCTGTGTGGTTACAGTGGGGGCTTGTCGACAGCTCTGGTGAGTGTCGAGACAAGTCTGACTCGCGTTGGCGCGAAATGGACTCCAAACAGACTCAACGGGAACGCGAGAGCAGCTGAAATCTTAGAAATCTGCAAATAGCAGGTTTCTGTCAAAGTGTACAGGTACAAATCCTGAGTGGTACCGGTACAAGCTTGATGGCTATACCGGTACAATCACCAGGGGTATACCGGTATAGTGCCGCGCAGAACTCCTCTCGGGTTGGCCCATCTGTACCGGTACAACTGCCCGTGTACCGGTACACTTTGGTAGGTGAGCAAAGGGCAGTTTGGTAAATCCTCACCTTGGTTTTATCACCAGCTTCCCTATCTACATACGCGTAGGAAGAGAGAGAGAAGGACCTTTCCACTGCTTCTATTCTCCTTCTTCTTCCTCTAGCTCAACCGAATTGAGGTGGAGGAGGTTGGCGGAGTTACTTCTTTGCCGACGTCGCGCCGCAGGGCATTTCGCGCATACGTCCATCATCGTGGTGCTGCGAAGAGACCGGGCGGGTGTTGTTCTTCATCATCCTTGGCGTGGTGCTGTTTCTATGGTGATTGTCGAGGTGAGTTGTTCATCGAAGGCACTTCCATTGCTGCGACCTCCATCAATTTTCGAGCTTGGTGCTGTCCTGCAGATTTCCAATATCGACCATCGGCATTTTGGCTCGTTCTCTGTTTAGGAGCGTCGGATCGCGACGAAACTTGGTTCCGGATTCAGGACTTCGAGAGGAATCCACAAAGCCCGAAATTGCAAATTTTGAAGAAGGTTAGCTTGGTCGAACCTCTGTTACACTCTGCTGCTACTGTACTTTGACAAAATTGTGAGTTTTGAGTTCTTATGGTGCAAATCTGTGAAGGAGCTGAATTTTGGACCCGAGCTTGACACTCCGGCGTAGTGCACTTCTATCGGATCAGTAACTTAACTAAATTGGAGCTTAGGAGGTAATGTTAACTTTCCAATTTAGTTAATTTGAGTTTAAATGCCGAAATGTGGTGCTAATGGATGGATTTCCATGTATAGACCTTGGAGGAATTGCTTGCTGGTTTTGGGGACATTCCAGCAGAGGTACTTGTGTTTCGAGGCCATCTTCGCTGCAGCGGATTTAGCTTTAGAGGTGGGTTTTCATCGGTTTTACTCCTAAGTGCAAAAATAGTCGACATGTATAGTTGAGTATTGAATGTAAATCCTTAGCTCAAATTCATGGACTATAGCATGTTTAATATCTGAATTGGGAGCATATTTAGCAAGTAATATTTTATACATGTTGGACTTGGATTTAACTTAGGAGAAAACCACGATTTGATCGACATATGCATACACTACCAAATTTAGCTCTAGGAGCCGTGTTGTATTGTATCGTCGCTGTGTGAGTGCGATGGATACCCAGGGTAGTGTAGCCTGCATTTACGTTCGTGCTGAGATGCCGAGCTTGTCTTACAGCATAGTCTAGGCTGTTTCGTGTTGTTGGGGACCGTCGGGGTTGACGGTGGGTCCAGATTACTGTTTTCGTTTCAGATTGTGCCAAGGGCACGTGACCTATTGGTGGTTAGACCAGTTGGACCTTGTTTACTTGACTTTAGCCTGTGAGAGCCTGATTGAGCTCGACAGAGATACGCTTGCATACTCGGTTGGTTCGCGCCCACGAGTGCCACTCCGGAGTCAAGCTTAGTGCTTTTGCGTTGGTGTCGTGTGTCCTGGTTGGACTCGCTCTCCACTAACTACCAATGTGGTGGTTGTTAGTGTAGCTTCTACAGGCGGGACGAGTGTATTACAGTCCCTCGTGAGATTGGGTCAGGATTGACATGTGCTACAGATAACTAGTGTTAGAGCAGGATAGTATAGTGACATCTAGCTGTAGAGTGTTTCCAGCTTTCCTTTCTACTATTCTTGCTTACCCTGTAGACTTAGTGGGTGGACCGATGATGATTAGGGTGGCACCCATTGAGGACTACTTATTTTTTACAGTAGTTACCACGCCCCTTTTCTTTCACTGTTTTTGCAGGGCCTTCGGTTTCGGCTGCTGCTCTTTCTGAGGCGGATCGTGGCAACGGCATCGCGAACTAGAGCCCTTCCCGACTGGTGTTGAGTTAGAGGATTCCCCCTACTGCAGGTAGTTGTGCTCGTGTTTTGGGAGCTATGTACATATTTGTGAACTTGCTAGAGCGAGTACTTTTGTATGTATATAGATTCGTTCCTTTTCTACCTGTTCAGTTTCTTGCAGCTCTATGCTACTGTTTGTAGTATTGTATGTTATACAGGTACATCTACGCTTCGTATATAAAATTTTTTTTTGTATACGGCGGATTTGTCGGCGTGCCCGGGGAACGTTGCAACCCGGGGCGTGACACTAAGTGTCTCGAAACTCACCGACTCATGCCAGGAGTCACCCGCTGCCACAAAACACATCGATTTGGATGTCTTGGCAGCAAACACAAGATTACACAAACAAACAATTATCGCTGGATAATTGTTCGGATCCGGGTTTTCGGAAGTGTCTATTTCGACACCGAAATCCACCGTCGCTCACCCGTCATCTCCGAACTCACGATATGACGATGGTGACTAGCCGACAAGGCTCAGCAACAAAGCTCAGGGCAAACAAACGATGTAGGAAGAAATCCGAATCGAAACTGAGTTTCGCCAGCGAATTTTGCCGAAAAACGCACCGAAATCGACTTTCGATTTCCACGAAAACTATTGGACCTTGGACAATCAGTCCAGAGGCCACCACACACACGTACGAACTACCCACAGTAGCCATAAGGTGCACAATTACAAAAAGTCCCTGCATTTACATAAAATCCTATTATTTTATGTAATCAGGTGATTATGTGGCTTGTTAACGCAAACCGAGGACTTCCAAGGTCCGTCGAGACACGCATCGATAGGTCTCGACGCACCGGAGGCCGTGCACATGATCCAAAGCACAACGACTCACCGTGGGAGGCGCGGGAGTGACCCAAAATTTTTTCGAACAAAGGTGCACTCGAGGAAAACCGCCCGAATGTGCCAAACCGAAATCCCTTGATCCAAAGTGAGGTGAGCAATATGATCAATACCGACCGTCGATCATCGTGCTCACCTCCGTACATCGTGGACACTCGAAACGTGCGCAAACTAACAAGAACTAAAAATATTAAACTATACTTACCGGAGCGGTGGGATCTAGGGCACGGCCGACGGCGGCTCTGTGGAAGGCGTGCCGGTAGCCGACGAGTGCAATCGATGTGGGAAGGCCGGGCTCGCTCCTTCCGGCGGCGGGAGGCGGTGGTGGCGGCGATGAGCAACTTGAGCTCGCAAGGAAGAAGCTTGGACTCAGCGAGCTTCTCCAGCCATGGCGAGGGTTGCGGTGGCGGGAAGAGCACCGAGGGGTGCCTCTGGGAGTGGAGAAGGAAAGTGGGGACGGCGGCCGGCGGCTGGGGTTGCGGCGACGCAAGCCTCGACTGCACCGGCCAGAACTTGGCCGCAAGTTTCAGTAGCTGCGCGACGGTGCTCGGAGCGGCGGCGACCGACCACCTAAAGTTGAACGGATGCCACCGGGGTGGCGGGGCGGCGGCGACGTGGGGAGGAGGTGCGAGCTCACCCCGGCCCGAGCGGTCCGGGCGGCCGCAGTCGACAGAGGCGGCGGCGGCGGCCCGTAGGACGGCGGCGACCGGCGGGAAAGGTCGCCGGGGATCCCGGGGAGGCGGCGGGAGCACCCTCAGCGGCGGCGGCGGCGCGAGAGAGGAGAGCGAAGCTCCTCAACCCTTGTTGGCCCTAGATGGATGCTAGTGGCACGGATGGCGGCGGCGTGGCGGCGCAGGAGTGTCACCGAGACTCGGGGGTGACACGGAGGAGCGGAAGGAGTGCGGCCTCGGACCTCGTCCTCAACCCGAGTGGAAGAGAGATAGAGGTGGAGAGGGAGAGAGGAAAGAGAAGGTGGGAACGGCGGTGGCTGCAGCTGCGGCTGCCTGCCAGGGCCCTGTCGGCAGCGGTCGGGAGGCACACGGCGCACGAGGTAAGGTAGAGGAGAGGCGACTAGGGTTAGCTAAATAGGGCAAACCCTAGGCTAGTATTTGGTTGGGGGTTAAGGGGTGGAATAACCCCTTAACCCCCAACTTATTCCCAAACACATCAAATAAGAGGCGGGGTTAGCAAACCCCACCCCAAATGGGCTATCCCGGAATAGCCCATTTAGGGTGGGGTAACCCCACTCCACCCACTACTCCAACCAAACAAAACACTATTTTACCCACTATCCTTCTTATTCCACCTACTCCGACCAAACACTATTTTCCTTAATTCTGGCCTAACTCCAATTCTCAACCAAACACAAAAAGTACTTTAACCCCACCTTAACCCTGAATTTAACCCTATCCATGTAATAACTAGTTTTTTCTTAACCCCGAACCAAACGATAGTTAGGTGACTATAAATATAAGGGCTCGTTTTGCTCAAAGGTCCCCCCAATCTCGGATATTTAAGATCGAATTCCTCACCACACGAGCAAAACGCGCGAATACACCTCCACATGCGATCCCACGCAAAATGGTACATAAAATGTCGTACTTTTTGCAAAATTACCGTTTTTGCCATCCAAGACCCCTCCTCGATCAACGTGCGATTCAGTAGATCCGGCCGTCAGATTTGCGAAAGGATTGCACCAGTACGATCAGCACGACAGAGGCATCAAACATACTATTTCGTTTCACCCCGTTTGGTCACGGATTCGTGACGAAACTCGTTCTCTCTCCAAATGACGGAACTACATACAAATACATATAATACATGCATTTTCAGATATCTCAAAATTCATGAGTCAAACCTAAAATCCGTCAGCGCCATCGGTTCCAGGATGGTCGAACCGTTCGAAACGGGCTATTAGATCGCTATTAACGGATCGGAGTCTAATACATGCCAGAATCCATCTCTATATGAGATATGAATCCCTAAGATCTAAAAAGTAATTAACACTTAGAGGCGGGTGAACCGGTGTAAACGGCAAAAATAAATTATCTCGATGCAAATTAAAATAATTGTGGAAAATAAAAATCAAACATCGAGATTTAACGTGGAAAAACTCCAAATCGGAGAAAAAATCCACGGGACCGATCATGCAAAACAATCCACTATAAAAATCAAGTACACGTGATTTTACCCAAACACAACTCGATTTTACCGAATCCTCGTTGTAGATTGTCTCCGTTGGTCCTCAATCGATGGAAATCCTTCTATCGATCCCATTGCGAATCCTCACAGCAACCACGTCTCGAATCCACGAAACACCCACCAAATCCACGGCCTTCACGCGAAATCCACGCGCCAAACTTCATCCGAAGCTCGAAGAATTTGAACAACTTTGTGGTGATTTTATGAACTTAGAAAGCACATATGATATGAGGAACAAAAACCTAAAACTTCATCATCAATTCGATTCTTATAGAGATATTAAAATCAAAACCAAGAATCGTATCGATAATCGAACTCTAAAAGCTTGGTTTCTCGAAAAGTATTGATCGAAGAAAAACGTCACAAGCTTTTAGGGTTTTACATGCTTTTCTTTCTAAGCCTTTTTGAAACGACCCAGCCCACTAGCAACAATAAATCGTTGGGCCCAACCACCGGCCCAAAATGCTTAAGCCCAGTTATTATTACTAGTGTCTAAGTCTCATATAAATCCAATGACAATCCCATTCCCATCCGATGTGGGACTATTAGGGTGTCATAGACTCCCCCCGTTAAGGCCCTGACGTCCTCGTCAGTCCAATCACACACAAACCCACGATCACTGGGCGATGTGAGACTGCCTCGCTAGCCCGTCATCCAGACTCGGCTCAGCCGAGCCTCGCCACACATGTCCAGCTGGTGAACCAGCTCTGATACCAAATGTAACGACCCAGTCCACTAGCAACAATAAATCGTTGGGCCCAACCACCGGCCCAAAATGCTTAAGCCCAGTTATTATTACTAGTGTCTAAGTCTCATTTAAATCCAATGACAATCCCATTCCCATCCGATGTGGGACTATTGGGGTGTCACACTTTTGTCCCTAGTATCCCTCATATCATATTTATATGTTTAGAAGACATCTAGATAGATTTAGATTTAAAAACACGATCTTTAAGAACAGATTTCGTCTCCAGGGACCGGTCCTCCAAGTCAGGGACCGGTCCTCCTCTACGTAACAAAAACTTAATTACCGTAAGACCGGTCCTTCAAGTCCAGAGGACCGGTCCTTCTTTGCGTGCCAAAAATTACAAGCTTCGGGGAACCGGTTCTTCACTTATAGAGACCGGTCCCTTTTTAATGTCACGCAAGGAAGGCTTTCGGGAACCGATCCTTACAAACAGGGAACCGATCCTTCTTTATTATCATGCAGAGAAGACTTACAGGAACCGGTCCTCACAAATAAGGGACCGGTCCTCACACTCAGATTATTTCAGAACAAGTTCAGATTTAGTTAAAAACTCATTTTCAAAACATCTAAGATCTTCTAAATATATCTTTATGAGTTAAATATACCACAAATTATTTTAGTTCATACCTGAGTTACCGAGCATCATCCAATCTCTCTTTTGCTCTTTAATTGTCCATCCTTTGATTCAATCTCTATCTTCATCTCCAAAACTCCTTTCAACTACACAAAACTCGCCAACTTAGACAAATCCTTAACACTCTACTCATTGGCATCTCCGACAAATTGAGTTACTATTCACTTTAAATGAAAACTGGAGATCGCGTAAAATTTCCGTTCTAACTCGTTTTCTCCCGAAACTTGACGAGTGCTTAATTTTGTAATTAAAATACACACAAAAATATCTTCAACAAAGAGTTTAGCTATACTGTCAAAATCTCAATCCTTACATTATATTATATACAATATTAATTTATATTTACATATAAAATTATATTAAAGATTTAGAAAATTAAATAAATGAAAAAAATAAAATTTTTACCTATTTTTCTAACCAACCAAACAAGTATAATCCAAAAACTAATTTTCACTACATTCCAACCAAACACTAGAATCTTAAAATTTATTGTTCACGGAAAAAAAAAATTTCATCAAAAGTTTTTTTCCGCAGTTTTACATGATACCAAATTAACAACCCCTTACTCATTATAAAGTGTATGTGACTACACTATATCAACTAAATAAATTTGAAAAGTATGTCTCTAATCCCTTCTCCTTTTTATAGTATTGTAGAATATTATGTCGGATTTTTACTTTATTAATATCAACCCGCTTCATCGTCCGGGTCACTGTACTAGTTTACTAGTAACTTTTTTTTTAGCCCTTAGATATAAATACTATTTCACCTACCATGCTGTCACTAAACCTTAAGCATGGAAGGGCTAAATAGTAGATAGTAAATACTATTTTTTTACTATTAAAAGTATTATAGCATTGTTCAATATTTCATCTCATTATAATTATCATGAATATTTGTATTGACATGACAAATGTGGGTTTGAGGTAAGGGAGTCAAATAGGTCGGGCGGCCCGCGGCACAGCACAAGAGTGGGCCGGGCCAGGCATGGCACGAGCACTATAGCGTGCCGTGCCCGCCCGCCCGCCAAATCGGGCCGTGTCGGGCCTTGCTCCCGCGGCCGATGGCCCAAGACTCGCATGACATAAGCTCGGCCGTGCCGAGCCTAGAGAGTACCTGTGCCCGGCCAAGACGGCATGGCCGGCCCACGTGGCCAAGCCCTCCCGAGCCGCCCGCACCACCCATGACCCAACTCCCAATGGGCGGTTTCTTTGGGACTCCCAACGTCAAGTGGCTTTGGGAGTTGGGCTTGGACTAAAATGCCTTTCCAACAGTCAAAAATTTGACTTGGGAGGTATTTTGGTCCAAAAAGTTTAAAATTTTAAAATAATTTAAAATTTTAATATTTTTATAACTATATATTTTAAATTTTTAATTTTTTTTTATCGATATATTATTTTTAAAAAATTAAAATTAAAATTTTTATTTTTGAAAAAATTTAAATATATTTAAATAAAATTAATAAAATAAAAAGGGGTGGCGGCTGTGCACGGCCCGTGCCCGAGCGGGGGCCGTCTTTGGCCGGTTTCAAGAACTTTGGCCCGACAGCCTCGATTTTGGGGCCGGCCGTGCCTGGCCCGCGCCCATTTCGGCTCGAAAAATGTGGGCCGTCTTGTAGAGACTGGAAGATTGCACGAGGCTCGACGCCTGGAGAGTGTCGAGGCAAGCCCGGGTCGCGTTAACGCCAAACGAGACGCTAAACGGGCCCCGTGGGAATGCGAGAGCGGCGTGTGTCACAAAAATCGCAAATAGCAGAGGTTTTTCCGTGATCCGCACGTACAAGTTGGTTTCTATACCTAAGATAATGACGGTTGCTATACCGGTATAGCAACCAGGGCTATACCGGTGTAGCCCTGCGCAGATGCTCTCGGGTTGCCCGTTTGTACCGGTACAAATGGGATTTTGTACCGGTACAACGTGCAGTATGGTGCAGTTTGACTTTTTTCCTCTCTTGTCTCATCACCTTACCCCTTACCTAGCAACAGGGAGGAGAGAGAGAAAGGCTCTTCTTCTTCTTCTTCTCCTTCTTCCATTGCTGCTGCTGCTGCTACTTCATCATCTTCTTCTTCTTCCCCCAAGCTCCGCAGGTTCGAACTCCGCCGACGACGCGCCGACGTGAGATTTCCGAGCTTTCGGCGTCGAGACGCTGCGAGGGGCCCGGCGTGCGTGCGGGACCACTGCCCCCGACTCGGCGACAGGCCTAGGGCTCGTTTCGAGGTGAGTAGCCCATCGAGTTTCCTTCCGAAGCTTCTAATTTCCTGGATTTTCGAGCTGCTGCTGGCAGCACCGTCGACCCGCGGAGTTTTGACTTGATCTCTGTGTAGGAGAGTCGAAACGCGACGAAACTTGGGACGTTGGATCCGCGACTTCAAAACGATTCCAACGACACCTTACTTGCTGGATTTGGACAAGGTTTGCTCAGTCGGAACCCATCTTTATTGAGCCGCTGTTTGCGAACAATTCCTGAAATGCTGAACTGCAGGAATTCTGCGTCGACGTTTCGTGTTTCGGCTCGTACTCCGCGTAGAAGTGGCGAAATCCAGCGATTCTTGGACCATTGGATTCTAGACTTCGAGACGAAGCTTCTGAGTCCTCACTTGCCGAAATTGGAGAAGGTTAGCTTATTTGGAATTAAGTTTTTCTCAGCCGCTGTTTTTCCGGCAGATTCTGTGAATCGGTGTGACGTTGAGTTACTTCATCGCAGCGGGAGACTTCGGCCCTTTGGCGGACCAGCGAAGGATCATTTGGACGCGGGCCACCTTCCTTCACTGCCAGGAGATTGCTATCGAGGTGGGTTTTCATCGGATCATGCCTAATTCAAGTAGTCAACATGTATAAGTTCCGGTTTTGACTAACTCGTGATCGCTCGAATTCATGATTAGTAGTACTTAAAATCTGAATTTTGGAAGCATGTTTAGTATACTTTTAATTATACATGTGGACTTGGACTTGACTTAGGAGAAAACCTCGTTCTGGATCGTCATTAGCTACACTATCGGATTTAGCTCTAGGAGCCGTTTTGTGCCGTATCATCGCCGTGGGAGTGCGATGGATACCGGGGTAGTGTAGTTTGCTTTTACGCTCGCGCTGGGGATGCCGCGCTCACTTTTCAACAGAGTCTAGTCGTGCTGGTGGTCGGGCACCGTCGGGGGTTGACGGGGACCCGCAGTGTCGTGTGGTTACAGTTGTGCCAAGGGGCACGTGGTGTGTTAGTTCTTGGACCCTGTGTACTTGACTATGCCTGTGAGAGCCAGATTGAGCTCGACAGAGATACGCTAGTATACTCGGTTGGTTCGCGCCCACGAGTGCCGCTCCGGCGTCTGGCTTAGTGCTTTTGCGTTGGTGTCGCTGCGCCCTCGTTGTGGGTTGCTCTCCGCTAGCTACCCCCGGGGTAGTTGTAGTGTTGCTTCGACAAAGTGGACGGGTGCTTTCACCCCTCGTAAGATTGGGTCGCCATCGGTTCTACGAGAGTGGTTTAGAGCAGATAGTATAGGGATTGTTAGCCGTCGAGTGTTTCAGCCTTCTTTTACTTTCTTGCTTACCCCGTAGACTTAGTGGGTGGACCGATGTGTTTAGGGCGGTACCCACTGAGGACTACTTGTTTTTATAGTAGTTCTCACGCCCTCTTTCTTCCACTGTTGTTGCAGGGCCTTCGTTGCGCCGTCTCCGTCTCGAGCCTGATCGAGGTGGCGTCGCGAGCTAGAGCCCTTCCCCGTCGAGTGCCGAGTTAGAGGACCCTCCTGCAGGTAGTGACACTTTTGGGTGGTTTTGGTTGGTCACTTTTGTACATACAGTTGAACTCGCTGGAGCGAGTAGTGTTCTTTTGTATCTGTCATTGTATGTATATAAAGTCGTTGTTTTTCCTACCTGTTCATTTATAGTTATTTTAGCTCTATGCTACTGTTTGTAGCATTGTATGTTTATACAGGTACAGCTACGCTTCGTATACAGAAGAAATTCTTTTGTATACGGCGGATTTGTCGGCATGCCCGGTGAATATGCAACCCGGGGCGTGACACGTGCACGGCCCACATTACATCCCTAGTTTGAGGCACCTATATATTCCCTCTTAAATTAAAACCAATTTGAGACTTCATGCATGCTGCATACTTATGTCATGCCCGGCGGGGAAGCCCAACTAAGCGTGTTATTAAACTTAATTGCCACATTGACATAAATTTTTCTGCCCATGCACGGCGTCGAGATACAAAGCACTAATTAATATTAGGCCAATTTGCATAAAAAATCCACAAATTTTGTGATTTTGCAGAAATGTACCACTTTTTTTCATTTTTGCATATTCGAGCCAAATTTTTCGCTACCGGACGAAAATACCCTCATTCCTTTTCTTTCTCTCTCTTCTTTTTTCTCTCTTTTTTTTCCTTCACTATTTTCTTCTCGAGGAGTCCGACCCGCCACCTCCTCCTCTACAGCGCCCGCTCTCCCCATCGTCTCCTTCTTCTCTAACGAACCCAACTCCTCCTTCCGCTGCCTCTCTCTCTCCCACGACGACACCCCCACCTCCTCCCCCAAATCCGACCCTATCTCGAGTTCCGCCACCTCCTCTTCTGCGATGCCCGCCCTCCCCATTGCCTCCTCCAACAAACCCACCTCCTTCTTTCGCTGCCTCTCCCTCCCCCATGACAACACCCCCACCACCTTTACCTTCGCCGGTACCGAAGAAAGAACGAACAAAGATGTAGAGGATAGAAAAAAAAAAGAATAAAAATTTTAAAAAATAAAGAATAAAATTGTCTTTTTGAAAGACTATTATAGATAAGACAAAAAATTAGAGAAAAAGGAAGAAGAATATGAAGGTTGCACGGCTAAAATTAAATTGCACCGTTTTAAAAAAAATTGAACTATTTAAGGTGAATGTTACACTCTTTGAAATAAAAATTACACTCTTTGAAGCAAAAGTTGCACTCTTTTGATAAATATTACACTGTTTTAAAAAAATTACACATTTTCTTTTCTCTTCTTCCTCTTCCTCCTTCAGCGTCAATGGCCTATATAGCGTCGGCGTTGAGCGGGACCGATGCTACCTGCACGTCGTACTGTAGAAGGGTTGAGGCAGAGCGGGTGGGAAGGGGCAGGGGCGGAGGTGGGTGGAGGTTTACGAGGCCGAGGCGAAGAGGTGTACAGGTTGAGGCGGAGCGGATGGGAAGGGGTTGAGGCGGAGAGGCATACACGAAGGAAAAAAAAAAAAAAAAAAAGAAAGAGAAAAAAGAAGAGAGAGAAATAAAAAAAAAAAGGGTATTTTCGTATGATGGCGAAAACCCGATTCAAATCAGAAAATTTAAAATGGTGACCTTTTGCAAAAGCTCAAAATTTGTGGATTTTTTTATGCAAATTGGTCTTAATTTTATGTAATTTTCTAATTAAAAAATTATCCAAAATTATATTTTTTCAAATAATCACTTTAAAAGTTTACAAAGTATTATGTATATTTCAATTTGTCCATTTGTTCGTTTACAAATTTTTTTCTTTCCGACTAAAACAAAAAACGGGTTCAATGAAGTGAAGCTGGAAACTAATAATGAAGTGAGAAACTAATATAAGTTTTTCAGTGGGTGATCCAAGTTGTCGAGATCAGATTATAGGAACACATATTTAGAACACTTTTGTGTATCTCATTTATATCAAAATTTTAAAAAATATCTACTAATGCCTAAATATAAAGCTCAATTCAACAAAAAATAAATAGTTATTCTACTCAACCCACCCCACCCAGCCCATTTGGCTCGATCACAAATAGAAAAGAAAACAAAAAAAAGAAAGAAAAATCGATTACCATCTCTCATTCTCCCTTAACTCAATACATTGAAATTCTAGACGAAAAGCACTTCCCTCTCATCCTCCTCTGCCACCGCAGCCAACGAGGTAGAGTTTCGGCGGTTGTTAAATGCTTAAATAAGTATTGATAAATTAACAGTACTTTTTTTAGGTTATAGCGACACTATTTAACTATCACTATATACCTAGCGATCCCACATATAGCAATACTTTTAAAAGTGTCGGTAATTTAATCAAGAACACTTTTTTCAATATATACCGATATTTAAAAGATCGCTATAAATCGTTTTTATTGTAGTGTTATGATCTTCTAAACAAGAAGTACACCACAACCCTTCTTCTTTTTGCTTCGGACGGAGTGTCTTTGTGGATTCGAGTGAGCGTAATGGATTTGGCAAGTTGAAAGCTTCATGGATTTGAGGAGGAGGCTTTTTGAGGATTAGAAGTGTGGCGTTCGTGGACTCGAAAAGCTGTTTGGTGTTGCAAGATCCAAAGTAAGATTAAGGTAGTCAAGTTCCTAAAGTTAGTAATCATCTTATAATTTTTTCTTTCTTACTGAAATATTTTTGCATGATTGTTCTCGTGGATTTTTATTCTTGTTGGGATGTTTTTCCAATTAAATCTCGTGGGACTATATGTGGTTTTCAGTCCTAGACTGGACTCGACATGCTAGTCCCGGATTTAAAAATTCTAGAATACAACGGGTATATTGATGACGTGGCGTAACAAATCAATAAAAAAATTCTTTTTAAAAATATATGTCCCATCATAATTATAAAAAAATATTTTTATCAGATTTTTTGTTTGAAAAGAAAAAAAATGATTGACTTGTTATTGATGACGTGGTGTAAGTGAGATAGTGTAGAATCTTTCGTCCCGGACTACTACTACGGAGAAGCACCCGTACCACGTTGTACAAATAAATCAGACCATCGTGTCAAGATTGAGGAGCAAAACATTATGTCATTATGCTAATCAACAACAATAGTAGCCACCACGGACCCAAGTACTACGTCCTACATCTATTGTGAAAATTGTTAAATTTTATTGTGCTTTATTTTAATTTAAAATTTATTAAAATTATTTGAGGAGCTCAATAATTATTAATGGGCCTCTTGGGAGTAGGGATGCAAACGGATCCGGGTTGGTGGAGCTCGCCCGACCCGCCCGAATGGGACAAGAAACGGGAGGAAATAAACGGATTCTAAAAACAGCTTTTTATGATCCGAGGCGGATTCAGAAACGGAAAATTTTTGATCCGCCCGAATCCGTCCCGAATCCGTCCCGACCCGAATCCGCCCGAATCCGCCTCGAAATTATTTTTATTTTAAATATATATTTTTAAAAAATAATATGTTTATAAAAAAAGTTTAAAATACAAGTAAGTTAGTACTCTCATTTCTAATGTATTTGAAATTTTTTAATTTTATTTTGAATTGTGATTGATATTTTTTATTTTTATAATTAATATTATTAAAATATATATATAATATTATTAAAAATTATTATTTTATATTTTACAAAATATTAATAATTAATAATATTATAATTTTATAAAAAGGATTCGGGGCGCCGGCGGGAGGCGGGTTATGACGCGGCGGGTTATGGGATGTATTTTTTAACCCGTCACGGATTCGGCGGGAGGCGGGCGGGTTTTTGCTAATCGGGCGGGAGGCGGGCGGGCTCTCGCCCGCATCCGCCCGTTTGCATCCCTACTTGGGAGTCCAACTTGAATTTTCATGTATGATGTTTAGTCCCACGTTCAAAATCAAAAGGATGTTTGTGGTTTTTATATAGTCCATTGTTCTCAAACTAGTTGCTTGGAAGAAAATGAAAGTTATGCTCTCGTTTAAATACACGCACGGTACGAGCACGCGCGCGGTTCATACACCCAATAGTTATTAATCATAATAATCCGAGTACAGTACTCTGCACGCTTCGATTCACAGGTCTTATCTAAATTTTTTATTTAAAATATTTATTATTTAATTTTTATTTTTGAAATTTATTTAAATTTGAAATTGAATTTTTAAGTTGTTTTTAAAGAATATTATAATAAAAAATAGAAAAAAAAACTTTCAACAAAAACAACGTCAATTTTGCGCCAAAGCAGATTCAAATCATTCGGACATACTATAGAGATGTTGGTCATCAATCACTACTACAATCTTGCCTATTTATCAAGGCCAGTATATATATCACAATATCACTGTTGTGTTAATAAACTTAAATGATATTTTCAATTACGTGTACAAGTGAATAATTTTATATTATCCTATGACGCTGCCAATAATTCTGTATCGGTGGCGACCCTTATATGTCGCCGCCAAGCAATAGGTATATCGGTGGCGACCCTTATATATCGCCGTCAAATCATCCCGTATCGGTGGCGACATCTATATGTCGCCGCCAAAGCAATGCGTATCGGTGGCGACCCTTATATGTCTCCGACAAATCATCCCGTATATAGATGGCTACATCTATATCTTTTTGTTGTAGTGCCACAAAATGAAACTAATATTTTAAGAACGAATTGTACACGGATATCAAATAAAAGAAAGGTAAATTGCACCGTTTCTTCCCTAAATTAAACTTCAAGTTTCAATTCGCTCAAACTTATCATTTTAATAATCAAAACCTTGAACTTTCAAAAAAAAACATTTTAGTACTTAAAATTTTAATATTTCTAATTTTACTTCTTACACTCGATTTAAAAATTATTCTTCGTACCAAGTTCATCTATATATCCATATGCCATGAATATATTAAATTTTCATCCATCTCACATTGATCAATTCAACATCTAGATTCTATAGAGCAAAAAATGTAAATCAATATATAGGTGGTAGCACTGCAAGAAAACTAAAATTTAAGAGCGCTTTTTTTCAATATTTAACGATGCTTAAAAGTATTCTAAAATAGTCTATTATCATATTTGAAAATATCGGCAAAAGTGTTGATAAATGAAGAGTCGCCATGTATATATCGATACTTGTGCTAAGTATCAGTAAAATATATTCTAACGCTTTTAAAGTATCAAGATTTTTTGAAATTCTGAAGTTGTAAATCGTCGAAAAATTAAAACTAATAGTGAAATTTATCATTTGGTAAATTAATTTGATACAATAGATAATTACTATGATGGTGCTTTTTGAAATATCAGTATTTTGCTGTATTATAGGGACACTTGGGGACCGTTACCCCCCAAAGCGCAATTTAAAAAGCAGTCTCATAATGCGAATTTCTTGTAGTATATATAGAGTTTTTTTTTTTAGAGATAGGTAGTGTTAGAACAAAAATAGCAACGAAAATTTGATTTAAAAATCTAACTAATATTGTCATAAAATAAATAAATCAAACTTACAGCGCTAAATCCAAATAAAAAATTTAATTGATCCGTAAGCGTGAGATCGCCTAAGACGTATTCCCGTCCTTATGCGGGATTAACCGAAAACAACATCCTGCATTTACCGAATTCCTCCTCCTGCGAGCACGATTGTGAAGGAGGTTGACGGAAGTACTCTTTCAACACCCAGTGAAGAAATAAAAAAAAAAAATTAAACAAATGTCTCTCAAAATAATATTCCTTCTCAATGTTTGATATTGTTTCACCTCATGTGTATATCCCACTGTACTGTGGAGAGGAGAATATATATATAAGGGTAAAAAAGCAAACGTTGGAGCCCCCAACGTTCCAATGCTCTAATTAGTCTCACTAATTAGTGCAACGGATGCCTCAGCCCACCAAGCTCCCAACGAGTGTAACAGCCGCATTACGACGGTTTCTCTAACTTAATAATTAAAATAAATAATAATAAAAGAAGTAAATAAATAAATATTAAATAAATAAAATTTTGGATTTTCTCCAACAGAAAGACGCTAAGTTTCATTTATTTTATTTAGAAATAAAATTAGCTAGAAATGTGAATCAATTAGGATTCGAACTTGAAACCTCGGGTATCAACCACCAAACCCTTTGCCATTTGCGCTAGGGACGGTGGGTCTTGTAGTATAGAGTTAAGATGAAGAAAGTGTTGAGATAAGTCGATCTATGGTATAAAGCTAGATATATATATAGATATACTAGATGTATTGAATAATTTACCTTCTAATGAGTAGTATGGGCAAAAACTAATGAAATTTTTAATAGTTTAGAGACAGCTAACATTAAACTTGAAAGTCTTAGGGCCAAAATGAAACTTGGTTGAACATTGAGGGATCAGCAACAAGCGAGGTTTAAATTTTGTACAAATTTTTTTAAAATTTAGCATTAAAATAAAATGATTGATATATAAGATTAGTAGAAAAATATATATGAATATTGGTCTTTAGTTTGATGGAATGTATAATTTATTTTTTACATACAGATGTAGACGCAATTTTGCACATTTAAAAAAGAATGAAGAACCGACTGTCCCTAGATCAAGTGGTTGGTAGTCGACATCCTAATTCGAATATTAGTTTTTTTTTTTTTTCTTTGAGAGATAGGTAGACGCAACCCGTTTCGTTTATTTCGTTATGAAATAAACTTAGCTAAAATGTGAATCAACTAGGATTCGAACTCGGGTCTCGGTACCAACCACTGCCCTTTGCTTTCTTGACGGTCGGTTAATTCGAATATTAGTTTATTTACATTTCTAGCTAAATTAATTTCTAAATGAAATAAACAATTTTCTATATAATAAAATAATAAATAAAATAAAAGAAAAGAAAAATCATTATTAGCTCGCGTGTTCCACGTGCCAAATTTTCTCACATCATATTCATGATAATAATAATAATATAGTATAGTACGTTACGTAAGCTTATGGTGCATGTTTTTCGTTTTGTTTTTTAATGCGATTGATGCGTGCAAATTTCGATTCTATTCGGTGAAGGTTAGAGATCTCTTTGTACGAAGGAAAGAGAGCCTCACATTCTCTATCTCGCTTTGCCGATGATTGCTCGTAACAAAATGGAGGCAGCGGTGGAATTCCTTCAGAATTTAATGCTGTTTATTTTATGTCGTGATCATGTTTCTTGACATGCAGTGAAGTATTACTTGGTTGCATTTATAATGTAATAGAAAAAGTACACCATAAAAAGCAGGTAAATTACTGCAAAAAATATATATATAGCAACTAACACCTATATAGCGCGAATTTTTACTTCTAATATGTAGTAAAAATAATTCATGTAAAACAAAAATAAAAATCGATCTCACCTAATTTTAATTATAAATTTATGTAACTAAATTTTTAAAAACAATCTGTAACCCAAAAAAAAAAAAAAAAAAAGCATTACTTGAGAACTCACAACCTACTAAAGTTTTTTTTTTTTTTTTTTTTTTTTTTTTTTTTGGAGAATAAGTATTAAGCTATACCCGCTTCATTTATTGAAAGTATAAATTAGGCTATAGGATTGAAACAACCAGGGTCTCGGAAAAAGATCCACACCAGAGGGAATTGCACCCCCCAAAACTATTTGAGCCGATCACAAGAGAGCTTTCCAAGAATCGATCAACCTTGAGCCTTCGCACCGTGGCTGTCGGGTCAAACTGTATGTCACGGAATATAAAGGTTGTTCCTGACTTTCCAAATGGTCTACCGGCATGCAGTCAATTCTGTTAGTCCATCCACTACAAAAAATAATCCCGACATTTGTAAAAGCGTCGTATAAAGAGTCGTTAAATAAACATGTCGGGATAAATATACCGACGTTTTAATATAGCGTCGGAAAATTTATATAAATATTTGATAAAAATATGTTTATTAGCGACGCTTAATCGTAGTGTCGGCAAACGCTAAATATTAAAAACGCTAGAAGAAACGTCGTTTAAAAGCGTCATTGCCTAAAACATATATATTTTATCAGAAACATATTTTGTTGTAGTGATCCCTCTTGCTTTTCCCACCAAAGTTTCCCTCCCACCTACGCATTAAGGGTGATGTCGTCCTTGTGGAGTCCAACTAGAATATCATTGTTAGTAAACGAACTCGATTAATTAGTACCTATAAATGTTTTCAATGATAGATCTTTAAAGTTGATGGTCTGTATACGTAAGCATGATCTGCACAGTTTAAAATATTTAAAGGTCGAATTTGACGTCTTTCAACCGACGTTAATTATTTTCTCATGCACTGATTGGAAACAAAATTAAATGGCTGAAAGGAATATACTTCAAAAAGTAACGACAAAATTCTTATATTCAAAATTAGGGGTGTAGACGTTATTTTAAAAAGTGTGAAAATTTTTCTAATATAAATTTAACTGATTTTGATTTTTTACACCATTAAACGAGTATCTATCTCGTATCAACTATATATTAAAATCATAACTCTTGCGAACCTTTGATTGATTAGTCAACCAAACTTTGAAATCTGATTCATATATACTTTAAAGGGATAATATCTATTTACCCTTCAAAATTTCAAAAATATCTCATTTATTATTACTCTTCTTTTTTTTTTCAATATATTCTACATATGTTCCTCCGTTATTCTAAAATACTCATACAATTACCAACCGTTAAGCTAACTTAGGTTAAATGTGAGTTAAATATCTACCATAATTAAAAAAATTAAAAATAAAATACCTCTTTTGCCCTTAACATAAGGGCAAATAAAAAATTTTGGGGATGGTCGAATGGTATATTTGAAAAGATCAAAAAATAAAATACTTTTTTTGTCTCTAACTTAAGTACAAATAAGAAAAGTTAGTGATGGTAAAAAGGCATGTTTGAAAGGGTAAATTAGTAATTTTATAGACATAACGTAATTATTGCTAACCGATTATAATTTCATGTGTATATTTGAAATAGGGTGGAATGTAAAAAATATATTTTCAATATTAACCTACGAAGAGGGGTAAAGCATAAAGTCAAAAAAATTTTAGGGATATAAAAGCAATTACCCCTACTTTAAATGATTATGTATAACAAAGAGGGGCTTTTTTACAAATGACCCTCCAAAAATTTATAATTGGCAAAATGACTCTGTAAAAATTTTATTTGTAAAACTAACCCTCTTTTCGCCACGTGGGTGTCATGTCAGTAATCCTCACAAAGACGACGAATCGTTCACCGTCTTTGTATATTTCTTGTGAAGGCGGTGAATGGTTCACCGCCTTTAGTGCAAACCCCCCCGTGCTTTCCCTTACAATACTGCCTTTCCAAATGCGTTTTCTTTGCCCTCGAGAATGCAGTGAATAGTTCACTGCCTTATGGTAGTGCAAACCCCCCTTCCCGCACTTTCCTCCCCTCCCGCACTTTCCCTTACAAGACTGCCTTTCCAATTGCGTTTTCTGTGCCCTCGAGAAGGCGGTGAATGGTTCACCTCCTTATGAACCATTCACCTGGTGAACCATTCACCGCCTTCTTGAGGGCACAGAAAAGACGAAATTATAAGGATGAAGTTTGAAAGGAGAACTTACAAGAGGAAGCGGGTGGAGTTTTGCACACCACCTTCTAAAGACGGTGAATGGTTCACTACCTTCTAAAGGCGGTGAACCATTCACCGCGCGCCTTCACCACAAAATCACAAAGACGATGAATGATTCACCGTCTTTTTGCCAAAAATTAGACGCGACCCACGTGGTGAAAGGAGGGTTAGTTTTACAAAAAAAAAATTGCCAGAGTCATTTTGCGAATTACAAAATTCTACAAGATTATTTTATAAAAAAAAACCCAACAAAGAGTTTCCCAAGAATAGTATCAATAGTAAACAGGTTTCTTTAGTATCAATTCATTTTTGATGATACAGTTTCGAAATTGACTATTGGTTTCATTGAGTATGCATGATTTAGACCATCTAAAATATTTAGAAACAAAATTTTAAACGTTTTACATCGTTGACCTATTGATCAAAGGGTCACAAAATTTATAATTTTTATAATCGCGGCGATACAGGGCATTTACTCATTTAACAATGAAAAAAAATCAAAATCAATTGAATTTTTATTAAAAACTTTTTTAGACTATCTAAAACTAGATAAGTCACATTTAATTTGAATATCTGAACTATAATTATCACTTTTAATTTGAAGTATGTTACTTTTAGCCGTTTAATTTTGCTTTCACACACAAGAGAATAATCAATATAGGAAAAACGTGAAATTTGACTTTTAAATGGTGTAAATAATGAAGATCATGCTGAATAGTATGAACTATTAATTAATTAAACTAGCAAACCATTTATTACTATTCTAACAAACTGTTTATTATACGTAGTTTGGAACTAGAATGCTAGTAGTAGTAGGTGAATAATATTTACTGCCACCTTTGTAGCTTTTGAATGATTAGAATTTACTATTAGGTGGGTTGTAATAGTAATCATCTAATGCGTATAAAAGTGGTAGTAAATACTATTCATTTATTACTAATAGTATCCTACCATATGTGTGTAGAGAGAGAGAGTTGGGTTAGAATACTTTTATTAGGGCGCATTTGATTCAAATTATGTAATTTTATAGAATATTTCGATATATACAGATATCTTGAATTTCTAAAAGACATTATGTAAGGATTGAGATTTTAATAGTGTAGCTAAACTCTCAGTTGACGATGTTTTTATGTGTAATTTAATTACATAAACACTCATCAAGTTTCAGGAGAAAACGAGTTAAAACGGATAAGTTACGCGATCATTAGCTTTCGCTTAAAGTGAATAGTAATCCAATTTTCTGGAAAGGCCACACAGTAGAGTGTGACACCCCAATAGTCCCACATCGGATGGGAATGTGGTTGTCATTGGGTTTATATGAGACTTGGACACTAATAATAATAACTGGGCTTAAGCATTTTGGATCGGTGGTTGGGCCCAACGAGTTATTATTGCTAGTGGGCTGGGTCGTTACATTTGGTATCAAAGCCGATTCACCGATGGACGTGTGTGCGTAGTCTCGGTTGAGTCAGGGTCTGGATGACAGGCTATCTTGGGTTGTGTGTGTGATTGGACTAGGTTGTGTGTGTGATTGGACTGACGAGGACGTCAGGGCCTTAACGAGGGAGTCTGTGACACCCCAATAGTCCCACATCGGATGGGAATGTGGTTGTCATTGGGTTTATATGAGACTTGACACTAATAATAATAACTGGGCTTAAGCATTTTGGGCCGGTGGTTGGGCCCAACGAGTTATTATTGCTAGTGGGCTGGGTCGTTATATAGAGTTAGCTTCCGGCGTGTATCGGACTCCGTTCATATCGATCCAATAGCTCGTTTTGATCAGTTCGGCTATCCGAACTGGAACCAATGGCACTGACGAATTTTGATTTTGAGGCACGATTTTCAAGAAAAAGAAGTTTTAACCGAAAAGAGAATTTTCATTCTCTGCTATTCTTACAGTGTGAAACAAAGTGAATAGTCAGTAAAGGTTGGAGACCAATGGTGCAATTTATCCATTTTATTTAGATGATTTGTTCAGTTTTAAGAGACATAGTTGAAACATAGAGAAAGGAGAAAAACGCAAGATTTAAACAATAGAAAGCATCATAAGTATGTTTCATAAACCCTTTTTCCCATATCAATCAATAAAGTTGGAGTTTTCCCTTCTCAAAGAAACAAAAAAAAAAAAAAAAAAAAATAAAAAAAAAAAAAAAGAGCTTAAGAAGACTAATGCTAAGGTTATCCCCAAGCTACAAATTTCCAACACATCAAGGAGACCCAATAATTCAAGAGTCAAGAATTAAATTATTATTGTTTAATAAAACTGACTATTTAACTATATTTTTGAGAGTCAAGTTTACTAATGTCAATTTTACAAGACTTGCACATATCACTATTTCGTTATTCTAAGCAAAAGAACATGTCAATGGTTCCCAAGCATGATGATTACAAAACGACGAAAAAATCATAAAATAGAAGGTACAATGTCAAGTGATCCACAATGATTAAGTTTTCAGCTTATGGGCCCGGGACCTGGGAAGGGATAAGATTGCTAAGCTAACATGACTCTGACAATTTAACAAGTATAAATTGACTAAGCAAAAAGCTAAACTCCACCAATGACTCAGATTGTAAGAATAGTGTCCGATAATCCGATGCACAAACTTCGTTACCATTAGTACAAATAGATTAATAATACCAAGCACAAGTTCTATTCACTTCAATTTGCGACAAGATAAGCTTTAAAGGAGAAACTACGAAAAATCTAAGCAGTGCTTAAATCTTCGAATATATATTTCAGATATCACATCAAGTTCCACAAATTCCACAAATACATACAATACTTTTCCACTATGAGATATAATCACACTCATGAACCCACCGATTCAAGATATCGATCGGCCAATTAATCAGATCGAATGACAAAATAACCTCTCCGATGTAAGTAAATATACCATGGAGGTTAATCATCCGATATACAAAACATAAAAGAATAAAGTGGGAGATATAAAATATATTGCAACCTTTGCACCTTTCTGTAACATTTTCTTAACTTACCGAGAGCTGCGACAACAAGAATCCACACTATTGTTCGTGATCCACTTAACACAGTCATGAATAAGAGTGCATCAAAAAATCTTTAGAGAATGTCTCTGTTCAACATCCGGCAGCCTTTAGGAAATTATCAAATGGGCTCAATGCGGGGAGCTTCAAGTAATTAGATTGGCACTGATATTCAGTTGCGCACAATAGTGGAGTGGTTGCAGACACTTTCTGCTGGTATAAATTGAAATTCTGCTCGTAGTAAGAATCTCCAATCTGTATGTAAGGAGAACTCAGTTGACAGTATGTGCAAAAGCTAAAATATAGGTTATCAATTGCAAGAAAGAATATATGGCTCTATTTTGTGCCACAAGAGATCTCATCTCGTGAGAGGCAGAAGAATATTATTGATGCACAAGACAGAAGGGCATGCAGCACAAAATATTTTGAAATCCAAACAGAAATAATGAGATAGACTTCAAATTTATTTTTTATAACTATAACAAGAAAAGAGAAGCCCACCCGTTTGCACATTCAATCACATAAATTTGAGTTAAAAGAAAAAATATATATATATTTAGCTAGACGAGACCTCGGCCTTTTTTTCTTTTCTTTGTTTTTGTATCCAATGAAGAAAGGACAAAAGAATGCCTGATCTAAAATTTGTGAGGATCTAGTGAATCAGCAAAAAAGTCCTTCAAAATCTATTGAGAACATATTCAACGTCATGAAATTTTATACAAATTAAACCTACCATGCATACATACTAGTTGATACTTGACAACATGCGTATATGATGTTGAAAATAAAGGAAGAGATATTTTCATACCATTTGGAACTGTTCGGAATGCCAGTTTGTGGACCATTTGACTTGATTGTTATTTTCCGAATCGCCGGTAAGGAGAACCTCCTGTTTATGGGTGCTCATGAAGACAGATAGTTTTTGTTGTTTCCCCATCAAAAGAGCCTCACAATGACCAGCCATTTCTTTAAATGGTAAATCTGTGGTGTTGGAGACTGACATCCTCCCGACTTGTCGTGCAGTCTCCAGAACCTGCGCAAATATACAACTTTTTCTAGCATATATACATATATACAATTTAAGCATTTAGTGTTAAAGATGCAAAGACGATAGATGGCATCAACAATATCAAGGGCCCTCACTATAACTCTTTAAATCCAATTTTCTTCATAAGAAACAAAAAATGTTTCTGTGTTGATACTAAAGATAGATCCCATGAACCCACTCAAATAAATAAATAAAAAAATATAAAAATATAAAAAAACGCTTTCTGATAACATCTTGAAATGGTTCTTCTTTGCGTCTCCTTGTCAGAATGACTGATAGCATCACCTATTCAGCAAATCTAGCAGGTGTAGGTTCTTTTTTATCTTAACAACCTAGAATATTTCCTTATTTTGGTGCAGAGTATGATATGGACTATCAACTCAGAACATAAAGAATCTGCTAGTTCTCTTATAAGACTCCTTTGCATCAAGCTGTCATATACACATAAATAGGGAGTTCAATCTAGTGTGGTCTAATTACTAGAATATCAGCAGATTGGGTTCAAAAGCATGGAATATAAACTTAATCACATTCCTCTATATTACACACTCAAGCCTAGTTTATTGAGAAGCATGAGACTTTTATTAAGAAGCATTTCACCAACTACAAAATCCATCAGCAAAGTTGGAAGAGTACCGATTCCAGGAGTTGATTGACACTCAAAAGATTGACGTCCACTGACAATTGTGACCTAGGTTCTGCTAAACTGTCCGATTGTTCAGCAAAACCATCATCCTCTAATAAAAATTCTATGGGGATGACCTGCAAAACCCAAAGCTTCATGCAACTCATCATATAATGATTCATTTATAACTAGAAAGCATGTGATGTGACTACCTCCTTAGATTTGTAGTCTCTTCTGGAATTATAATGCAGAGTCTGTCCAGGTGGCTCAATAAACTGAGCCCCCAATGGGCACACATCATCTGGAGAGAAGTCCTCAAGTAGCTGCTTTCTTATCGCAGACAGTTCCGACTGCAGAAAGAGCAAAGGCAATGGCAACATTTTATGATTAATAAATAAAACACTAAGAAATAAGGAATAAATATATGGCTTTTATTACAAATTCAGTTCTTGAAGTTTGATCACGATTTGATTATGTTCTCACTATTTCAATTTAACAATATAATCAACAAAGTTTGCACACATAGCGGTCAAGTTTGATGACATTGTAATTATTTTTTGAGGTTTCAATCTGTCAGCATGGTGTTTACTTGGATAATTGTCTAACAGAAGGACATAAATGTTACTCAGAACAAACTGCAGAATGAAACTGTCGAAAGTAAAACTCTGAGGACATAACTTAAATGTACGGACAAAATTTATAATTAATACTAAATAGATTGATAAAGATTAGTGAAGCATTTACATCTGGTAAGTCTACCAAGCTATTTACGATCTCAGAAACCATGGACTGCTTTGACAGGTCCTCCTTCACTGAAATTGCTGAGAGAGATTCCAGAGCAGCAGTATCATCTTCTTTAGAGCCGTAAATTCTTATCAGATGTTCAGCTGCTATGTCAATAGCCTGAAGTTTGCAGTCTTCAACCAAGCGAAGAAATGGATCAACCTGGCAAAAGTGTGGGTTGTCCATATCAATCGAAGGTTAAGGTAACATAATAATTGCTTATGAAACTCAATTAGTATCATTTAAAGCATGCAATTAACACGGAAAGCAGAATATGCTTAATTTCACAATGGCCCTTCACAGCAGTAAACATCAATTCAAATTAGCTTTGAGTGTATGCCGATGTTTTGTCCAGATAAGATGAAGAAGAACTGTTAAAATGAAATTTTATTGATGAAGGCAGTAAGTATCACTACTTTCTTGTCTGGTTTGTTTAGAAATTTAGACACTTCAAGCAAGATTTTTTATACACAGAAGAAACATACTCCTACAAGCGGAAAATAGTTAAACAGCTTACCGTCTTCTCAGTTAGTGAAGATTTAGCAATTGGAATGAGAGACAATATGCTGAAAGCTTTTGAAGAAAACACAACCATAGAAGTTGCCAAAGTGAAAAGGGATCGTCGGCGTGAAGGTGGTAGGGCACCTACAAAGGGAAAGAACAAAATGGTTTCTCTAACCAATAAACTAATAAACCTAGATAAAGTAATATTTGTTGTGAAATGGTGAAGTAACTGCATGAATACTAAATAAACATGTACTATATGGTATGGGATGATGATAACCGTCAAACTCTTGACACTTAGAGCATTATAAAAGCTGCAAACAAGCATAGTTGGAGATGATGGATAGAAACAACCAAGATCAAAACATCCAATCAATGGAGATAGCGAATATAACCAGTAGGTGTTACTTCTATGTTTTCTAAAATATTGCAAGAGACTCGGTCTATACACCTGTATTATGCATGTAAAGTCAGATTTCTAAAACAAAAACTTCCTGTTTGACTCGATCCTACAACCACAAAAAACACGGCAAACATCTTTTTATTTTACCTAAATTTAGAATCTTACATCTAGTGCTGCTTTTTCTCCTTTTTTTTCCCCGTTTTTTAATTGACACATGTAGTATGTTACTACAGAAGCACTTACAGAGATATCTGCCTTTCCATTTTCAAAACTATTAAAATGAATTGCACAGGCCTCCTGCTAATGCATGACTAAATATAAAAGCATCCTAACACACGTGAATACCACCAATGTATGATCTAGGGAGTGTAACCTGAATTCAGCATTCATATTATGGCTTGAATTTTTTGTTTTTATTTTTATTTTATTTTTTGGTGGTGGTCGTCATTGTCACGACGGCGACCTGCAAACACATTGAGAACCGACATGAAAATTAGTGGTTCGACTCTAATATACCTAGGTTGCTAGATAACCTCCCAGCAAGAGAGGCTATCTAATAACTCCAACCCATGTTACCAGGATGCTTCAGAATGTCAGGTAATACGTTGAGTCTAGCTATATGCACATAAATGTGCATGTGCTGGCTGTGCATCAAGTGTGCATTCCTTTAGAAACATGATCAACAGAACCTTATGGACAACTTGATGCACATACTTTATGAAAATATCTGTACCACTGCTAGCACTAAGATACCGTGAAGTTACATGTTTGACACACCAAATCAACATACCCTATTTAGATAGGATATGGCAATATCAGACATGCCAACAGTATCTTTAAGTTCCACTTGATAACTACTGCAAATTAGCAAGAAAATTGCAAGATATGAATAAAATGAAATTTCAAAGGTACCTCCTCCTCGAAGTGAAATACTTCTTAGTGAAAAAGCAAGCTGAAAACTTCGAACCAAAATCTCATTAATAGAGTTCTGCACAAGAATGATTAGGTCAATTATCAAATAATCAATACAATGGAAGTTTACACTCTGTAACAGTAACTCAAAAGATGATTTTACAACTAGTACACAGCAGTTCTGGTACAGAACAATGATCAAATTGACAACTTTGTGTAAGAAGAAGGGCATGCAGGGATACCACAGCAGTTCTGGTACAGCAATTAGATAGTAATTAGTAGAGCCAGATAACCAAAGAAACACCATGAATCCTATATGGAAACTGAAATCAGAGCTACTTAAGAAAACAAAATAAACAAGCTAGCTCCATATGAACAACATGCATTTTTTTGGACAGTCAACTACAAACTGATCTCAGCATTTGTAGGGTGAACATGATTACCAAACAAGGTAGAGAATGTAGAAGAGAAGAAAAAGGAAAAAGATAAGATGGAAAGAGAGGATAAATAATAATAAAGAATAAAAAAAAAAAAAAAAACCAGAAAAAAATATTGTGCGTGAATCACAGGCACGCAATACGTACCGCGACACCCCAAGAGGTATCCTGTTGTCTTGCGCGTACCGCGTGGAGTACCGCGGTACAGGTGAGGACCCTGATAATTCCCCGTTATTAAGGGGCACGGATGCACAGTACGGCATGGCATGGCACAACAAGTATCAAGGGGCACACTCAATACTTGAAACCTTGATATGACCATTCTAGAGCCATGCAAAAAGGGTTTGCACCAAAAAGGAGCAACTAAGGAGGCAAGGACTACAAATGTCTTAGTGGTTACCAAACAACAAAGAAAAAGATTCCTTTGGTACTATTGAAACCAATAACAAATAAAGGAACCACAGAGTAATAGTATTCACCTTAGCTCGAGAAAATAACAGCATCAAGCTGTAAGTGTGAGCTATAGCTTCGTAGTTTTCAGGACCATTATTAGGTGACATGGCTTGCGCCCATAAGGAGGAAAGCAAAAGAGTGATCTGACGACTGCTCAAACGAAGGGACACATGTTCCTGAAAACAAGTACATATAAAATACTTTTCAGGACATTTCACTATCTAAGAAGTACTTAGGTCTAATATGGTAATGAGGAGGCTAAAAGCGCAGCTTTCTCTGGTGGCAGTTCGCACCACAATTTTATACATTGGAGTAAAGATTGGAAGCACTTTTGGACTTTTTTGGGCCTTCCAAAGAATAAAAGCGCTGCTTCTAGCCACCACATTACCAAATAAGGTGTTAGATGGGATTAAAAGTATAGGTAACTGTATCAAACACCTACCATTTCCTTGTCCTTGTATGAACTACCAGAAGAACTCAAGTCTGTTGCTGAGAATGAAGAAGAGTCTTTTATACTATAAGTTCGGCTCTGAGTGGATTGCAATTTAAACAACTTTGAATTGTTCCTGCCAATTTGTTGTCCATCAACACTATAAAATACTTTATCAGTATTCTCTTCTGCTCTATCTTTCAATGAAAACATCTCTCTCCTTAACTTCCCAAATAGAGCAGCTGAAGATGAAAAAACTGAGACCGTCCGTGATAGCGTCCGTTGGAGATCATATGGCTTTGCCAAATCTGAATTGGCTGAAAAGGAGCGGGGACAGACAGAAGTTGGAACAAGAACAACAGAAAAGATGCGGTGGGCCCCCACATGTGCTTCACGATCTGGGTGGACCATCGCTAACAACAGTTGATGAAATAGTGCTTCTGGAAAAGCCTGCGATATATAATAAGATTAAATAAGTTTACAGCAAGGTTTTAAGTGCCGTTCCATGCCAGCAAGATGCTGGCACGATACAGACCCCGTGCCGATGGCACAGCTCAAAACCCTCTATTCTTTAAATTAGTAAGTAATTTTCTTAATAAAGTTCAAATGATGTGATAAAAAGACATAATAAATAGTTAGAATATTTTGTTGCTAAAGAAAATAAATATTTTATGCTATTATGTGTCGGCACATAAGAATTTTTTTCACCGGCACACATCGGCACGGCTCGGCACGCACCGCTGTACCGTGCCAGCAAGTTTCCGGCACGACCCCGTGCCACGGCACTTAAATCCTTGGTTTACAGAAAATGATTGATCAGTTAAAAATAAATTAATGCTTTCCTATCAGCTAACCTTATTCTGATAAGAAAAGTTTGGTACAGAAGCGATTATCTGAGCCATTCGATAAACTGCAGAAACAGTTGATCGTGCCTCAGGTTTGGCAGCTGAAATATTTTCCAACATTACAGCCAGCACATCAAGAACAGGCCCAGAATCACCAACCTGAAAAGAAAAGATGAAGGAATTAAAAATCTGCACAACCTTACAAGTGGTGGCTTTTGTGATATTATGCAGGACTTGTTATAGAAGTAATAATGATATATCAAATGCAAAGTTGGCATACGACAGTAAGGAGAATAAAGAAAAACTTGACCATTTTGGACAACTGAACGAGGCATTCATCTACAGATTTTTGGAATTTATTGTTCCACTTGATCATGTCATCTCCAACACCTGCACCGCCGAGTGAATTCTTCATGCTTTTACGTAAATGCCTTACCATATCGCTTATTGCACTAATTATAGCCACAGAAGTCTGAGCTTTCGATTGTTCGGCGAGGCAGGTAGTAACATCAACAATGTCTACCTGCATCTCAGGTTGCTTTAAGACAGTTCTGTGTTCAAGATGCTTGACTAAAATTGATAACAGCAGATGCATATTTTGCCCTGTCAACCAAAGATGTATGTCATAGACAAGACTTCTATCTGTTCAAGGATGAAGATTCAAGCACAAGGTAGTTAGTATTTACCAGATCTGTCCATTATTATCTGCATATCCAGTAAGATACATAGAGCAAGCCCACTACTAGGTGACCACAGATTGTTGTTATCAAAGTAACGAAACAGAGCCTCCAAAACACGTCGTACGGTGGTCGCTTCTTTAGCCAATTTAGCCATGTTATGTACACAGACCCTCGACCAGAAGTTAGGACTCTTCGCATCATCACTGTTTTTATTAAGAGACAGATGATTAGAATGATAGATAATAAAAGAAAGTTAAATACAAAAGCGAGAATTCTAGTTTTGTAGTTCAGAGTCTTACGCGGTCAAATTTAGTTCACCTCGATCATTTCTGATGTTTTTCCAAGAGGGAACCCTTGTGATGGTGACAAGAGATTGCGACTCATGACCCTCAGCTTTAAGAACTTCACGCACCCAACTGTTATGGGACTTTTGGTCGCTATTATTAGGATCGTGAGAATTTTTATATGGGCTCTCATAATTTTCCAGGACTGTTGAAACAACCTATGAAATAGACAGAGAATATTAAAGATGAATAAAGAAATAAGCATCCATTAGGAGTCAATGAAGCAAAATAGTCTGTTTTTCAAAGCACACTAATATGGAAATAGGAAATTGTGAAATAAATTAAATAAAATATTTCAATATTTCACTATGTTGATAAAGTAAACAAAAGAAAGGATACGTGATTGCACCATAAGTTTATAAGCTTATAGATTGGAAATATCATTGAAAGCGACATGGTTGACTAAATAGCTTACGTGATCATCACTTCTATCTTCAAAGTTTAGTTAAACTGAACCTTAAATCATAATGCTAGACAATTAAATAGCGCAATCATAACTAAGGGCTTTAGTCACATGGAAAATTAATATTATACAATGCAAGGAATTAAATATCGCCCTGTGCAGTACGGCATGGGGAGTATCACACCGTACCCGTGCCCCAAACTGGGGGCCCCAAACTGGGGGCACAGTACAGGGGAGGTCTCACTTGGCCTCCCGGCGCCGCGATACCCTTTGGGTATCACACAAGCCAGAGTGATACCCATAGGGTATCGCGGTACATGCCGCTGCGTGCCCACAGGGGCACGTAGCGTTTTTCTTTTTTTATTTTACTTCCGCATTTCTTTTGTTTCTCCTATAGACCCTTATCCCTCTCTCTTCTCTTTGCTTCTCTTCTCTTCACTTCACTTCTACCTTCTGTTCTACTCTCGCTTTCCCGTTCTTCTCACATCAGTATCACTTCCTCTATTTTTTTTCCTATTTATTTCTTCCTCCTTTTTTTCCCATAATTTTTTCTCTAATTTCTTCTTCAATCCCTTCTTCTCTTTTTTTTTTATCACTTCGGTCTTAAAGAAAAGGCAATGAAATAGCAAAATTGAAGATCTACTTGTTAGGTAAGTGAAAAAAATTACAATCTTTTTTTTCCATACATTTAGAGTATATCTAACTTGTAAAGTTCCTTTTGTGAAGAAATATGAAATTATGCAAATTTTTATTTACAATTAACAAAAATCTGAAAATAGATCCACTTGATTGAGTCATTATATGGTATGATTTTTAATTTTCTTGGATGGATTTACCATTTTGTATGAGATTTACAATATTTTAACTTTGAAAATTCTACAGAAACATGAAAATTCTAATAAAATCAAAACCTAAATTGAAGCAATTTATATTTAAATTTACTTTATGTATTTGTCATATGGTTTAATGTTAAATATTCATAATAATTAGACCTCAGATTTTTTCTTAAAAATTTAATAAAAAAGTAATTTTTTTCAATAAATCTTGAAAGTCTGTAAAAAGAATTTTAAGAAAAAAACAATTTTCTCTAATTTGCATTTTATAATTTTTAAAATTCCAAAAAATAAAGATAAATCAAAAAATTTTAAAGTTAATCAAATTTTTATCGTAAACTTGCTAAATTTATTCATCATACAGTTTATTATTAAATTTTCATGGATAGATCTTATAATTTTTTTAAAAAATTTAGAAGAATAATTTTCTTCAAATTTTTCTCATAAATATTTTAAAAAAAAATTGAAAATGAAAAGGAACTATTGATGCACTTGTGGTCCCATTCTCATTAGTCTAATCATCATATGGTCCCTCATCGAATCTACAGATGGATCTTGCAAATTTTTATAAAAAAAACCAAAAATAATTTTCTCTATTACCTTTAGTTATATTTTACTTTACATATAAAGAAGACTACCACTATATTAAGTTATTAACTAGTAAGTGTAGTAAACTATTATTGCCAATAAATCGAAACAAATCAATACATAGTCAAAATTTATAATTATTACTCTAAAACTTTCAAAACAACATAATAAGACCTTATTGGACCTTCAGCTTGTAGCCTAATTCATCTTCTAAATGAATGAAGCTGTAGCATGCTATCTTTCCTCAAAAAAAAGACCTTATTGGACAAAAAAAACCTAAAATAAGACGATATCAAAGCATGCCCAATAGGAGGTTCTGCGTGCCCGTCAACAAGCAAAAGTGTCACGTGTCGGCATGCAAGCATGCATATGTTGTACCGTGCCGTACAACGGCCAGCACACCCCCATTCCACGACACTTTAATCCTTGATACAACGTGACAACAATTTGTATTGCATCTTTTATTATTTTCTCTCAATTAATAACCTTTCCATTGCATGTTTCTTAACAGTATATACCTTATCAACAAGAAAAAGAAGAATAGAAGAAGAAGAAAAAGAAGAATAGTAGAAAATATAATTCAAACTGAATCAACAAAATTCAATGGCTGAAAAACAACTTAAAGGAGGAGGATACTCAAGCTTACATCATCAAAAACTGCAGAGATATGGGAGTATTCACCCATAAACCAAACCTGTACATCATATTAAGAACAAAAAAGGCACATTATTAATGCTTAAATTAGTTTAAAAAAACTACAAATATGAGTCAGTGATTCATAGAGAAACCTATGAGAAGTTTGCAATAATAAGTTTAAAAAAATCCAAATCATAATAAAGTTTGCAATAATAAGTTAAAAAAAATATACCATGGATGAAAGAGCTTGAAGCCCTGCAGCACGTACATCATGTGCCCTCTCATCGTCACCCATTTCTTGGACCAACTGACAAAGTTTGGGAATTAGACCCTCCAAATTGAACATGTAAGTACCATCAATCTGTACAGAAAAGCATCAAAAAGTCAAGTTTAATGTGGGCAAGAGCTACTGAAGAGCGCAATAACATCCCAAATGATGTCAAACCTGACAGTTGACGAAATCAAAAAGAGTTTGGCAACCTATAACACGCATTTCATCCTGTCTGTTTTGATCCAATAGAGTATATACAATGGTTAACAAGCTGCTAGCAAACAGTGGCCTGTAACAGGTTTGATCCATGCATCATTATCTGACATTATTTCAATGACTAAATAGAAAGTCAGAGAAGAAAAATAATAGTTCCATCACGAATAGTTAGAACTTAAGCAGCAGGAGGAAATCATCAATTCTCTGCAGTCTATAGTACAGTTAAACTGCAGTTGGAATAAATTTATCCTCAAACTAGTAGGTCCTTTGTGTGAATCTCTGAACAATCCAGTTTTGCACGATATTTTTGGAAGTCGAAGTATTCAACAAAGATTATTTCACAAATTAAGAATAAAATGAAACTATCGTGCATATCAAGAAGCCTAAACAATTAAAGGAACTTATGTACATTGGTTATCATGTTAGTAATCTGAAACAAACACATCGTATAAAGATTAATAGTAAGTGCATTAAAACAACAATTAGCTGAAGAAAGAGAAGACGTTAATAGATGAAGAAGAACACTGGAGCACAAAACCTAAGCCCAAATGTGCATAAGTTGCTTTCAGGAGCCTACTTACATTTAGAAAAATGAGGAGAAAGCATCATCCAGAGGAAACAACTTACATTTGATCCTTACAAGAAATCAATAGTTTACGATAAATACACGTGACAACTCTCACTGTGCCGAAGTGCTCAACTCTCAATTCCTTGTAGCATTTCTGTTCTAAATAAGTCGTAATCTGCAAAAAAAAGAGCGTACCAGTAAAAGATTGATAAAGACAGAAGAGGATTGAGTTTGTTTTGAGAAGACTAAAGGTTAGGAAGCCACAGGAGAATAATTTTCATTAAAACTATAAAAATTGAACTTTCTGCCGAAACAATGAAAATTGAGCTTTTTCCAATTCAGCATAAACCAAGGAGCATGATGAAGTATTAGGAAATCACAATAGGATCTGTTAATCTTCTAATGGGTGGGGTCTTGCTTATTTAGCTATTTGGCTTCTTGCGCTACATTTTTCTTCTTCTTCTTTTTTGGGAAGATTGTAATGAGGGGGAAGAGAGCCCATTGACCATAAATGTATTAACACTAAAGTGAGTTCAGCTTACATAATACCAAAGAAAAAAAAAAAAAAAAAGAACGAAAAAGAGGGTCATAGTGAAGTGGCCGATCCCAATCTATGTATTCATTGTGTGATAGTCATAACAGAAAAGAGGTGACGGATTGAGTTGGCTGTCTTGTGGGCACGATTTTTGCTCCAAAATAAGAACAGCTCCATGATTTCCCTGACAAGGCACTGCAGATTCATTGACTTCTTGTCGGAAACGCGTCTATTTCTTTCAACCCATATGCTCCAAATAGCGGCCAACATGAAACAGTCGAATCCTTGTCACACCTGGGATGGAACTAAAGCTCTGCTAAAGAGACAGAATTCAGAGAGGGAATTACTAAAGCCAGCAGAGGAGTCCGGGAGGAAGAGCACAAGCAAGTTAGTGGTAAAAGTGCAGACGCAGAAGAGGTGATAGGTGAATTCAAGTTTCGAAACACAGAAACTACAGTTACCAATCTTTGGCCATCCTCTTTTTGCAAGTTCTCAGAGGTGAGGATCTTGTTGATCTTGTTGCATATAGTTAGCCACACAAAAATATTGAGCTTGAGGGGGATGTCCAGCTTCCAGAGTAGCTTGTAGAAGGCATCGCGTATTCCACAATTGGAAAGGAAGTTGTAAGTAGAAGATACTGAGTGTTTGTTTGTACAGGACTAGCGCCAAGCTAATTGGTCACCAGAGGAAGATGGTGATAGATGACAAATCTCGCTCAGTAGAGAAGCAAGTTCTGCTGAGGCTTTATCAGATAGAGGTTGATGAAGAGGGTTTTCCCATGATCCATTTTTGAAGTGTGAAGCAATTGTGCCAGATGGTTTACGAGCGAAGGAGAATAAGGTGGGGAACCTATTTTTCCGCAGAGATTCTCCACTCCATATGCAGTGCCATAATGGGTAGTTGGTGCCGAGTCCAAAAGTAACAAGTTGAGGTGGGGGAAATAAACGAAGTCAAGCAAGCCGTCTTCCAGAAGGGTGAAGCATTATGAGGAACAGTAGGTTCGGCATAGCAAGGGGTCTTTATTTTATAGTATTCATCTTAATGAGAGACATCCAAGAGTAACAGAATGAGTAGTTTGCACTAAATATAGATACTAGTACACTCCCATACACATTTAGACTCTTCTGATAATAAGGATATTTCAGTTGGTTGCATGAGCATAAACAACAAATTAGGCACTTAGGCAGTTAAATAGTAACTAGAATCACCCTACTACATTCCATAGAGAGAACTTTTCTTGCTTACATTTGACTTGACAAGGAATTTATACCAATTTGTAATGGAAGTTTAGCTTGACTCAACTTCAAACATCTGTGTATCCCTCTCGTGAACATTTTAAAATTTGAATTGTATAATACATAATGGTATTTGGAGATTGAATATAGGTGAACAATTGGCCACTGCAATCTTCATTTAGTCAAAGGTATGTCATTACCATAGAAAAAAAAAAGAGCAATTATACTCAAAATAGAAAGTTTTTAACATGTGCATCAGCTTTTGATTACATGATACGCTCGCTTAGGAACGCCTGAAATCTTTTCTGCTAGTCCTTTTTTTTTTCTAACGGAGGCCCAGTTGCCTCGGATTGTAGCCTAGTTCACAAGCGGTAGCATGCTACCTTTTCTCAAAAAAAAAAAAAAAAAAAAAAATGTGCAACAGTTATAATCATGCAAAAGAAGAACTAATGAAAAACTAGATCAAGAAACTTCAGCATTTTCAATCATGAAAGTAAATTGTATGACTAGCAAAGTTCAGATAAGTTAACATGATACTTAGAACTCAAGTCAACGCCATGTACAACGAAGAACCAGACAAAAGTTTTTTTTTTTTGATAATTAATGATGATTAAGCTTAAATTTTCTTTTTAAAGCATGTAACCTTCCCATTCTTCAGCCTGCTACCCATTTATGTGTAGTTTCTACACTTCATGGTGGCAGGCAGCAGTTTCAAACTTACAGCAAGTAAAGGATTGCCTCCATAGTAGAAGAACGCAACACAGTTCTATCTTTATTTTGCATTTGCAATATAATCAAAACAAATTATATTTTTCTTTACGTGTTCCAACATTCTAAAGATGTTCCTTCAAGAAAAAAGAAAAAAAAAGAGTTCCAAAGATAAACAAATTACCTTCGGAATACGCAGTGGATTTTTGGAAGCATATTCACACAATTTACCAATCTTTCTATCATTAGGTTGTTCATCCTGCAGAAAAGCAGTAATAGCTGCATTACTCTTCCTTTTCATCGTGTACAAATCCACACTGCTTTGAGTATCGAGTGTTACGCAATGATTAAAAAAATACTAGAAGAAGTTTTTCCACCACTTGGAATGACCTTTTGCATAGAAAATATTCCTCTTCATTTCACTTTTGGCAAAAATTAATTTAAACAGGTATGGCAAGCAAGTGAATCAACTTAGTAGGCTATAAGCATCTTCTTATTACTATGCTTTCCTTACTTGAAATTGACAATGTCAGAAGATGAGACAAGCAAAATATCCAACAAAAATGATTGAAGACAAGCAGGTGGGACAGCAGATGTGAAAAGAGAAAATCTTGCAAAAGAATCAATCAAGCCTAGAACGAAGCGGCAATAGACTAACATACCAGAGCAAAAAGTTTCCCTAAAAAAAACTCAATCGTGCAGTAACAATATGATTATTAGTCAGCAGGCGTCATAAAGTGCTCCGGTTTCCAAATTCAGTTTCTTTGCACAAAGCAACACCAGAGACTATGTCGCAGCAACATAGAATACATTTACATCAACAACAGAAGTAGGTAAAATTTCTGCAAAATTAATACTTAACGAGCTCTACTGAAGACCGTAAGCAACAAAAAAGCACTACCAATAAGTAAACAAGATACCTGCGACCGGGGGAAAATGTCAGCCAGAATTTTCTTGTATCTCTTAACTGGTTGCCGAGACCTAGTTCGCAAGGATGGGCAAAAGAAACACAGACTTCCACATGCCGGCAAGACATTCCTTGATACCACACCCATCATTCTCGATGGATTGTACTGCTTGAAACAGTGCTATTGATCCTCACATCTGTCTAAGTTCAGCCCCAGAATAGGAAAAATGATCAGCGACTTTGAATTAAAAATTGACATCAATCAAGCAACATCAGGACTTGAACGTCCCTGAGCCAACAAAAAAATTGCACTTTCAAATTCACCAAACAAAGTATCAAGAATTGGCAGGAATTTTATACTTCCTAAAAATCTAACCAAAAAAAAAACAATTTGATTTAAAAGTGACTTCAATCAAACAAATAATGCACTTCCAAAACAAACAAACAAAGTTATCAAGAATTAGCACGAAATTTAAACTTCCTGTTGACTAATTCATCGATCATTACCAAAATCTAGAGGAAAATGACGAAAATTATCAGGAATTGTCAACATAATTCACAATGTCTGTCAATCGCTCTCCGTAATTCCTAGATATGATCGAAGACGACTAAACGAATATAGAATCAACATATTGTTTGAAAACAGGGGAAATTTCTACAAAATTGAAGCGAAAATTGGGATTAAAATGAGGGGAATAAAGAAAGAGGAAACGGATCGATCTCATGATCTCTCACCTCGCAGCGATCCGCGACGTAGAGGGAGAGAGAGAGAGAGAGAGAGAGAGAGAGGGTGGGATCGAAGGGAAGAGGCTCGAAACCCTTCCCCTTTCCCTTCCCTTCCTCTTCCTCTTCGTCTCCCTTTCCTTCTCCGTGTTCCTCTCCCACCCCTGCGGAGAAAAATAGGACAAGAGGAGAGAGAGAGAGAGAGAGAGAGAGAGAGAGAGAATAGTACACCGCAATGAAATGAAGGCCTATTATGTTTTTATATGCGGTGCAGCGCACGTTGGAATGAAAGTGCGGGAGGGGTAAGAAGTCGAAGCTCACGAAGAGGGTCGTTATTTGTCGCAGAGGGGGCAGGCGTATGCGGACACTTCGGATTGTGGGAACAGGGTTGGGTCGTGACCGTTGAAAGATTTGCCCCGGAGCCGGGGCGGGTTCCAGTTGTCAAGCTCGTCTCAGCAGATCTCGTCATTGTTTGTGCCTGGACCCTGTGCACCACGTCGGCCGTGGGCCGCCAAATCACCTGTCTGTTCGTTCGTCGCAATAACGCTCCGTTTGCGGATAGCATGCTACCTTTTTCTCAAAAAAAAATAACGCTCCGTTTGGAGAACTGCGGACACTGCGTGATAAGAAAGTAGAGTTAAAAAGTTATTACAAGAGGGGATTACATTTATTTAAGATTATATTTATTTAATATTTAATATAATAATTTAAAATTCGGATTGAATCAGCCAATTTAATACTCCGGATCAAAAAAATCTATAAAACAATTCGGTTCAACCCTTTAAACCGAATAACTCAAAAAATTGCTTTGAATCGTTTAGATCTACAGATTCGTCAATCCAAACGCCGTGAACATCAAATACTATTCATGTAGTTTCATGTTTTCTCACTTTACTAATATGTGGTTTAAAGTGTATCACTTTAGTACCATATGGTTTTTTTTCTTTTCTTTTTGTCAGCAATTTTGTTAACTCTTCATTAAATCATATATAAAAAATTTTAAAAACCCTATTTATGCTTTATCAAATATTCACTTCAGTATCCTATAGTTTACCGAATTTTTACTTTAATATTTTGTGGTTTATCGAATTTTTACTTTATTAACTGCTTTAATCTAAAAAAAATTAACGGAGGGGATAATGTAAAGAAAAATAAAATCACACGACACTAAAGTGATAAATTTTAAATCATAGGTTACTAAAATGAGAAAGCGAAATCACAAGAGTAGGGGTGTAAATGAGCGAACACGAGTTAGCTCGTTAAAGTATCGAATGAAAAATCCACTCGTCAATGAAGGGCTCATGGCCAATGAACAATAAATTAAAAAAGATTAGATTAAATATATATAAAAAATAAATTTATAAATTCTTATTTATTAGATTTTGATCTAATAGTTGAAACTTTACATATAAATGAGTTTTTTTATAATTAAGCTCGCATTTATATTTTTATTTTGCTAAAAATTAAATAATAAAAATATATATTATATATAATTATTTATTTATATATAAAAATATAAATTAAATAAATTATATAAATATAAAATATATGTATTTGAGCTGTTATCGAGCCAAACACGAGCGAGCTGATCCCAGCTCATGTTCGTCTCGTTTATTAAACGAAATTGAAAAATTCAAATGTTCGGCTCGCTTACTGCATTTAACGAGCCGATCTCAAGTTTATTTCGAGAACACGAGTTGGTTTCTAATGCTGAGCTGGATTGCCACCTCTACACAAGAGTAGTATTTGAAGTTTTTTTCAAAAATTTATTCCTATATTCAAAAGACTTGGGGTTTGAAGTTTATTTAGTTATTTATTTTTTGATGATGGTAACTAGGGGTGTAATGTGGGTACGGCCAGGTCGGCACGATCCACATTAGTCGTGTTGAAATAGGCCATGGGGCGGCCCGGCCCGGCACAGTACGGCCCTCTGGCACAGAAGCCACTGGCCGTGCCGGACTGGGCAGTGCTCCGGACCGGCCCTTTAATTTTTTTAATTTTTAAAAATATGTAAAATTTAAAAATAATGATAATAAATCATTTCTATTTAAATAAGTATTTTAATTAAAAAAATTAAAAATTATAAAAATAACTATAAAATAGTAAAATTTTAAATTTTCTTTAAAAATATATGAATTATTATTATTATTTTTAAAAATTAAGTTTTTTACTCAATGGACCAAAAGTCTTTTGTCCGTTGGACCAAGAATCACCCTTGATCTTGGGAGGAGAGCTCTTGGGGGCGAAGGGCCAACCCCTTCCCCCAAAAGCTCGAACATCCGGGCCGTGTTGACCCAACTGGCACGACCCAAACGGGCCGTGTCGTGCCGTGCCAAGCCGTCCGTCTCTCTTGGCCCCGGCATGGTTCGGGCCGTGCCGTGCTGTACCGTGCGGAGCCGCTCGCTCTCTTCGGCTAGTCACGCCCCAGCATGGTTCGGGCCGTGCCGTGCCGTCGTGCCGTGCGGAGCCGCTCGCCTCTCTTCGGCTAGTCACGCCCCAGCATGGTTCGGGCCGTGCCGTGCTGTGCTGTGCGGAGCCGCTCGCCTCTCTTCGGCCAGTCACGCCCCAGCATGGTTCGGGTCGTGCCGTGCAGGGCCATTGGACCCAAGCGGCAGCGGCCCAGCACAGCCCGAAAGCTCGGGCCTCGCCGGCCCGACACTAACCGTGCTGGGCCGGGCGGCCCGTTTTACGCTCCTAATCGTAACCATCTCCATTCAGATTGTATTCGGTGTGTGCGCGGCGTACGACTGTAGTACAACTTGTACTGCATGATCCCTGTAGTGCCTTTGTTTACTATACGATCGGACCCTTTTTTTAATCCCCACCATATTATATTATATATTATATATTATATATTTACTAAAACAGCCTCAATTATTTCCAATAATCACACCTCAATTTTATCTTGTTCGATTACCAACATCGTTAATTTAAGTTTCCTTAAAGAGAAACATTGGAGATGATGTTGATCAGGATTATCCGATTATTTAATTTCAAAATAAATATATAAATATATAAAAACTCCATAAAACTTGTCCCCATTATATTTTTTGCTCCCATAATTTGAAATTTGAATTTAGGAATTAAGATTTAAGACTCCAAGTTGGTTGCTTGTATTTAAAATAAAAATACTATGTTTACTAAACATTTCTATATGATTTTACAAATTGCACAGTTTAATATTTAGAATATTTTTTTCTCAATCTCTTAACTTATTTCTATGTATTTGTAAAATAATATAAACATTATTAGTAAACATAACATCATTTTTTTAAATAGGTTATAGGTTTTTTTTTTTTTTCTTTTCTTTTTTTTTTTTTGTTTGGAGTCGAGAGAATGACAGTATGCTAAAAAATTTTTTATTTATTTTTAAAATAATTTTAGTTAAAAATATAAAGTAAAATTAAGCTTTTAATTTGAAATCTTTTTTTGAGGAAATAGGGATATACCCTATTTGTATAGCAAAAGCACCGATTATCGATTAGTAAATGGACAGTAAGTAAAACATACAGAAACACCCCAACAGACATTACAACAAAGATTACCGTAGGTGTCAACCCAAAAAATCATTCCCCTCCTCCTATGAATGCTTATGTCCATAGATTTACCAAGCTATGTACTCTAATTGTCGTCTCGTCCGTTCTAGTAGGTCGGTCTTCCAATTTGAAATCTTAGATATGAGCTTGTGATCAATTTATTAATGACGGTTGAAATATATATATTTTTTCAAAAACTCTTTTTTATTTGTAATATATAACAGATGTGTAAGATTTATTATCCAAAAATAAAAATAACTTAAAATAAAGGGTTAATTTTATACAGATTCATACAAACATAGTAAATAATAAATATATCTCTACAAAGTTTCAACTTCATATGTTGTTCGTACCAAAATTCTAATATTTTTAAATATATTCCTCTAATTTGTTACGATTAGAGAATAATTAGAGAACTATTTATATTTTCAATTTCATCATTACAAATGCATCTCTTCAAAAGTCATAACAAGATAATATAATAAGTATAAAATATTTAATGTATGATTAACTAAAATTTTCTAACAGAGGCTCAAGACTTATTGCAGTAATAGATGAAAGTTGAACTTTGTAGAAATATATTTACCATTCAAGATATTTACGTAAATACATATGAAATTAATCCTAAAAAATTAAAATATCTCTAAGCGTTTGGTTCGCACTATGAAAGATTACTAGGAGTAAAAAGATATCCGACAATCTTATTCCTATTTATCCTATTACTAAGAATGTATTATTTCGGTGTTTGGTTTCAGACGGCCATATTATTTAGTCATATTATTTAAGATTACTTAAAAATATACAATTAATTCATTTATTGTTTTAATTAATTTTAAATAATATTATAAAAAATTCAATATCTTTTTAGAAAAAAGAGAGAGAAAATAGAGGTTAGAAAGAGAGAGTATAATTAAAGAAATAAGAAGAGAAATAGAGTCAATGTTAGAGAGAAGGAGAAGGTTGAGATTTTAGAAAAGAGGAAGAGAAATAGTTTAGAGAGAGAAAAAGTTAAAGTTTAGAAAGAGATACGAAGTTAGAGTGTAATTTAAAAATAATACCGTGAGATAGAGAGAAAGAAAAAATTAGACATTATGATTACCCAAATTTATTAATACGAGGATACCCACACTTCATCAAGTGAATGAGACAAGATTTACTTAATCTTATTCCTAAAGAATCCAATATTACCAACTAAATTACTTAGTACGTTTAGCCAAACATCGTCATATTTTTTTATTCCCATTAGATTAAGAGGAATCTTAAAAGGATAGCGCGAACCAAACGAATAGTTATCAGGCCAATGGTAATTTTGTAATAATCTGATTTTACGATGGCCTAATATTAACTGAATCGATTTATCTTCGTACGTCGCTGTCGCTTCGCGTTTTATACAACCTTCCCCTTCACGGCGATCTAACAACTCCGATCTCCTCCCTCTTCTCTTTCCCCGCTTCCCCCTTCCCCCTTCGTCCTCCTCATCCTCGCCGGCGCTAAATTTCCATATTTACCCTCCCCATCTACGTCTGATCCCAGCCCCTCCAAGATGATGCACATGACCTTCTACTGGGGCAAAAACGTAACTATACTCTTCGACTCATGGCGCACCAATTCGTGGCTCAGCTACGCCCTCAGCCTCCTCGCGCTCTTCCTCGTCGCCGCGTTCTACCAGTACATGGAGGATCGTCGGATCCGCTTTAAGATTCTCGCCAAATCCAAACCCTCCTCGTCGGCGTCGGCGTATCCGGCGACGACGATCGACGCCCCCCTCCTCCGCTCGGCCGCCGTCGCCGCCGGGGATGGGCGGCGCCGGCGAAGGTCGCCACCGCCGTGCTCTTCGGCGTCAACTCCGCCCTCGGCTACCTCCTCATGCTCGCCGTGATGTCCTTCAACGGCGGCGTCTTCGTCGCCGTCGTGCTAGGGTTGGCCGCGGGCTACCTCGTCTTCCGCAGCGGCGGCGAGGAGGATCTCATCGCGCTCGAGAACCCCTGCGCGTGCTCTTGATCCAAATCGACCGCGATTTGCTCGGTATTTTACCCTGATTTATTTTTACCTCTTGTTGTTACAAAAATTACATCTGTGAGATGTTTGTTGGGGTATGTGAAACTGTAGTGTTTTGTTTGGTGTTGTATCTCATAGTTTTCCTTGTAGTTGTGGTGTAATAAAGGAGTATTATGAGTTGCTTGTATGCTTTTATCTGATAATTTATATAGATGGATTTGGTTCGCAGTAAAAAAAAAAAAAAAAAAGAAAAAAAAAAAAGAGGGAGAAATTTTAATATTGCAGCTTTTCTTTTGTTTAAGTTATATGAGAAAAGGGATCAAAAGTGATCTCCTTTTTTGCTCATGTTTGAATGCGCGGATATCTTGTTCAACACATCTTTTTTTGCTTACTCAAGAAATTTGTAGTATTTAGAGGGATGAGGAGTATGATTAAATTTCTAGAATGGTATACTATATTGAACCTCCGAGCCATTTTCTCCGAACTGATAAATCACGGCGTAGGTAAAACAAACTATATGGTTGCTAAGACCTTGCAAGGAGGTAGAATCCTAGCTTTTAACGGCACAAAAGAAAATTCTCATAGTGCATACTAGTTATTACTGAATAACATGTTCATGCATCCAAACAAGCCCTTTTTTATTGGGACTGCGCTGTATTATTTTAAACGCAACTTTCCCCTGCTTGAGCAGCAGTAGCCCTTTCATAAGATGTTTAAAGTAGATAGCATTTACAGGGTTGTTGGAACAGGTTTAATGACTTATAAGTAGATATCAGCGCATATTGGTTGCATGTTGTTAAGTTTTCAAACTGAGTAGTGCTTGGGTGACTTTGTTGAAGACAAAATGATTGTGTGACTAGAGAAGTTGGTTGGCGGAATAATTCAGATGTAGGTAGTTCTGAAATCTGATCAAATTACAACAACTAGAGTTTGAAAGGCGTGGGTTTGATCTTATTCTTTGCTTCATCTAAACTGAATCTGCTTGCCTTGACTGGTTAACATGCACAAGATATCTATGAGACCATTGTGAACATCTAGCTAAATATGCGATCAGATGGATGAGTTGAATATGCTGATCGCTACGTTTGATTGCATTAGGAATTTAATATGCTTCGACAAGTAGCAAGGACCCTTTAAAAATTTCTTAATAATTTTTCTTTCTAATCCATGAGCAGAGGTTAACCAGAAGTTCCATAGCAGAGGTTAACCAGAAGTCCCATTTGAAGACAAAGGCATCCTAACTTTTTGTCTTTCATAATAATTTTCCTTTCAAATCCATTAGCAGAGGGTTACCCAGAAGTTCCTCTTAGACAAAGGCATCCTAACTTTTTGTCTTTCTCTTCTCTGGTTAGAATTCCTTTCCTTCTTACTACACTATGCATTTCTTTTTCTTCTCTAGTTGAAATCTTGTTCTTCCGCTTCTCCAAAATCCCCTTCGAAGAAAACATCAACAAAAGTAGATTATACTTGAGAGCCTTCAGTCACTTTGGTCCTTTTGAGGCTGATCCAGATGCCTCTTTTATAGATATTCCTTCTCATAATTCTAGAGTGAATTCTGAGTTCCTGATCCTATTGATAGATCTATAGCTTAGTCCATTTGAAGTAGTTACAGATTGCCTTACTGATGAAAGTTTCACATTTTTAAAGTTGATCTATCCTGGTCAAGTTTAGCTTCTGTAGAACTCATATAGATTTGCCTCACAAATGTTCCTCAGTTCTGCTTTTGGTCATATTAAATGCATGGTACAAGTATGTAACCATTACAACAACTTTGTGAAATAACTAATTAATGCTACTGTCAGCAGTTGTATGCTTGAGGCCAAGTACTTGTACCATGCATATATATATATATATATATATATATATATATATATATATATATATATATATATTAGAGGGAGCGGGGTAGGTTGGGTTGGTGGAGGGTGGGAGGGAGATGATGTGTTATGAGGTGTTGTATGGTGATAAATGCCCTCCACATAAGATACAACGAAGATAAATTAAGTATGATAATCAGAGAGAGAGAGAGAGAGAGAGAAAGAGAGAGAGAGTTGATGTGTTCTGAGGTGCATATGCTGACAAATGCCCTCCACATAAGATACCACTAAGATACATTAAATACAATGATAATCCAAGAGCAAGCAATGAATCAAGAAGAATCAAGAGGAAAAAAGTTTTGAATTTTCTACAGCTTACCAAAATTTATTGTAGGACAGGCTGAAATAATAAAGGATCGTGGGAACGTTTTAAATGAATGTAAAAAATATGAAATTATAAATAATTAAAATAAAAACTACTAAGATCTTCATGTACATTTTATGTCTCGGTGTTTAAATGTCTGCAAATCTCCATGTCATGTTAGGCCACTTACATTTCTTATAAAAGGTGACTTGCTCGTGTGCAAATTATCCACTGCTATGCTGTATGGTGATGCATTCCGCGTATGACAGCTAAGGGATCACATCAGTAGCATATAGAGTTGCATGCTACTGCTCTTGAGAAGAATGCCTACTATTCAAATTTGAAGAACTTTTACTGTTTTGGCAATCTACTTTCTCTGATAAAGCGGAAGGGTGGTTTTTGTAAACCTCTGCCTATTGGACATAAATACTAATTTTCAATGCACATTTTTGGTCAGTGAACCAACCAAGACCATCTCAAATATTACTATATGCTATTTGTAGCAAAGTGTCATACTGTCTGTCATGTGTCAGTGAGCATATCATCTGCCGTGCAAGTATAAGTATGTGTTTGTGTTTTTATAGAGGTGTTTGCTAATCTACAAACTATTGACTCCTGGGTACTAGTGGTAACTAGTACGACTGTATGAGCTAGCTATTATGTTGAGTTATTAGTTTTTATATTATCACAATGCATTTTGCAGGACATGGTTATGAACAATCAAATAGGGTTTTGAAAAGCTTTAGATAGGTGATGATATATACACAAGTGTAAAGCAAGAGCATCACTATGGCCTATTGGATGCCTAAATTTAGTTTGGAAGCAACAGGTCATTAATCTATCTCGTTATTTGTTGGTTGATGACATTATTTAATTTTGTATGAGTAGTATTGAGAATACATTAATAATGTGTTGCGAGTTACTGAGATCTTCATTAGATTACCTGATGTAAAAAGGGCGGCCCTAATTTGATAATGGTAGTTTCAACTTCTTATGAATGGTCTCTCTCCTTGATCTTATGAAGCAACTAGTACTTTACTGATTTCTCCTTGATACTTTATTAGATTGCTTGATGTTAAAAAGGCCTAATTTGATAATAGTAGTTTCAACTTCCTATGGATGGTCTCTCTCCTTGATTTTATGAAGCAACTAGTGCTTTGCTGATTTCTCCTTGATCCTTTATAAGGCCGCTATTGCTTTGCTAATTGTGGAGTTTAGCACCCTATATTTTGGAAAAAAAAAGATATGTTAGTTCTATGCTGCAATTTTTTATTTTTTTTACCCCTAGGGCTACATATTGTTAGTTTTTCATGTTTTTCTTAAATTATACTCATGTAGTTTGAGGATGGTGTATTTCAGCAAGCAGATGACTTTTGTTCTGTGTCCTACTAGGAATCTGTTTGAAACTTTGTTTGGTACTAAATCAAAAATAAAAATAAAGTATTGTTCTTTTGGATAACGATGAGTACAATTTCTGTAGCTATAATTTGGAACAATATTAATAATAGATCATGCAGTTTGACCACTTTTGCATGTTTTTTCTATCATCTTCATGTTGCCTACAAAGCAATTACTCATACATGTAGTGATGACAGTTACAAGATGATGGTGACTTCGTATGGATTTTACCAATTGAGACATGTGCGAGACCGCCTGATATTGGATTTGCTTGAAATGTTCTTGCTTGCAGGTAGAACCTGCGCATGTATTTATTATCTTGCTTAGCTAGGGCACATGGAAATGCCTTGTCTTCCATAAACTAGACATTGTTTTTTTCATTATTGATAATTTGATGCTAATTAATGTTAACTAGTTTATCTTGTTCCAATAGTCGTTCAAATCATAGCTGATGTTGAGGAATTATTTTAAAAGAAACTCTGTACTCGATGGAAACTTGATCTTGTGAAATTGAATTGATATTAATATTGACATTTGACTAGACATTTCTTCAAAGCAAAAGATTAAACTTTACCAGTACTTATACATCGTGCTGTGCTTCATTAGTCGGTGAAGCAACTAATCACTGGTTCACTTGTTAGTAAACATAGTTGAAATGATTCGAAGTCCGAAATGCTAAATGCAAGCATTTGTACTTTGGAAATCTTTAACTTTTCTGTTATTCCTTTTACTAGGAAAATTGCCATTTTGGATTTTCTTCTTCTCTAGCGTGTCGAAAGATGGCCTTTAAAATTATCACTTTTTTCATAATCCTAGTTCTAGTTTGGTGTTTGTTAGACATCAAGTTCACTTATATATATTATTCTATAAATCAACATTATTGTCACATTACATTAATTGATGAAGAAATGAAAATGAAAGATGTCCTAAACATTTCCATACCGAGAAGAACCATTTGATGCTAAGTTAAAATTTCAACTGATCATTATTTCTCTTCTGCATAATAGTTTCCCCTCATTAACCTGGATTGTTTGTCTCATAGCATATGATCTGGTTTTCCCGTTCTTCGCCATATTTTGCCAAAAAAACAACTAGTAATTGATTTAGACATTCTGCTGAGCACACTGAATTATGTAGTGCACTAATGCTGTTTACCTTCTTCTTCTTCTTCTTCTTCTGTTTGTTGGGTAAGTCTTTTCCTGGAGGAACAATTAATTGTTGCAGAATATCTTAAAGATTCTAACCCACTTCACTGAATGGGGTATTGCGATTGATCCTGCGTCGTATTGTAAGGATTTTAATACTGAATATTATTGAGCACTCGTAGTAAATAGTTGTGACTATGTTTCTTTTTTTAATTTTATTTTTTCTTTTTGAAGTTAATTATGACTAAACTCACTTCACTGAATAGGTATTGCTGTTTACAATGCGATGATTGATCAGGAAAGGTACTGCATCCTATTCTTTAAGATTCTAAAACTGGATATTATTGCAAATCCATTGTTATTGGTTATGACTTTTTTTTAAAGTTAATTATGACTAAGGAAGTTGATGACGATCCTATTTGCAGTATTGTAGAAAGAGTGAAGGTTGAGTTTCCTTGTTTTTGAAATAAAATTAGAGCAGGATTGTTGGTCTAAATTGAAAAGAAGAAAATGCAAATTTGGAAGGAAAGGTACGTAATTGATTGTTTCATTATTTTCGAATTTTAGATTCGGTGGAAACATCAATGGTTTAGTTAGCATCTTCAAACTATACCAGTTTCGGGTGATTTGTGGTGATATATTGCTGCTTGATTACACCTTACTATATACTGTACTTAATTGTTTTCACATTTGTTAAATTATATTATTATTTTTTCGCCAATTTGCATAAAAAATTCACTAGTTTTGAGATTTATTAAAAATGGACCACTATTTTATATTTTTACAGATATAGACCAAAGTTTCACAAAATGGAAGAATATATTTTTATTTTTTTGCCTTTTTTTTTTTTTTTTTTCTCGTTCTATTTTTCCTCTCCGGCTCTCATCACCTACGTGGGCGACGGTAATGAGGGCGGTTCTACCTCTTCTTCCTTCGCCTCTGCCGGCATCGGCGCGCCGACACCAACGCCGGAGTTTGAGGAGAAGAACTCGGAGCGAGAGATGGTGAGGGTGGAGTGGACAATGAGGTCGTGGTCGAGGAGGTGTTCGCTACCTGTGAGGATTCACGATCCTCACGGATGAGGACGAAGATGTGCTTCTCAAGGAGCGGAAAAAAAAAAAAAGAGGATAGAAATAAAGAAAAATAAAAAATAAAAAATAAATTTTTTTATTGAAAGATCATTATATATCATCATTATTACAGAAAATACACAGTTTCAGAAAAAATTGTACTCTACCTTTCATGGTGATCACCCTCGCCTACACAAGCCTCTCCACCTCGTGTGCCGCATCAGAGCTTCAAAACCGGGAGACAATCCACCTCCCCTACGTGAGGCTCACGCTATTCCCACGCGGCGGCTACTCCGACCGTCCTCGCCTGTCCCCTTTTTTCTCAGGCATTGCTGCACTCTCCACCGTCTCCACCACGTGCGTCACCATCCCCATGTGGGTGCCATGGGCCGGGTGCCCTCTTCTTCACTGGTGAGCTTGGCGCCGAGAAGCGTTTCATTTTTGTCGACGGCGATGGCGATGGCGGTGGCAGTGGAGACAGTGGGTTTCCATAAGTGGGTTTAGTGGATGGAGAATATGCTGCGGTGGAGATGGAGAGCGAAGAGGAGATGGGCGCAGAAGAAGTATGAGGAAGCAGAGGGGGAGGAAGAGAAGAAACGACATAATTTTCATCAAAAGAGTGCAACTTAGTCTGAAGAGTGCAACTTTAGTCGGAAGAGTGCAACTTATGTCTCAAAAAGTGTAATTTTTATCTTAAAGTGCATAACTTTTATTTAAAACAGTACAACGTTTTTCTAAAATAGTGCAACATTATTTTCTTCTTCTTTCTCTGTTTTTTGGCCTTTTGTATAGAATGCTTTTTTACTTTTTTTATTCTTTATTTTTTTCTACAATCTATATCTTTTTCCGTTATGATAATCTCTCTCTTGTCCTATATCGTACCGGCGCTCTTGCCGGAAGCGTTTCTTGGAGAAACGCGGGCGCATCTTTGTCCTCACCCTCATGAGCAACAGTGAGCACGGCTTTAGCCACGATCTCATTACTTTCATCCACTCCGCTCTCACCCGAGCTCGTTCCGAATCCTCCTCTTCCGGTGCCGACGTCGGTGCTTGTGCTGGGGAAGGCAGAGAAAGAGGGTGTGGTGCTATCTTTGTTACCGTCGCAAAGGGCCGTTGAGGAGGTGACGAGGGTCACAGAGAAAAAAAAAAAAAAAGCGAGAGAAAAAAAAAAAAAAAGAGAAAAGGAATAAGAGTAATTTCGTTAGTTTTCTAAAAACTCGGCTTGAATTTGCAAAATAAAAAAAAACGGACAATTATTTTAAGAGATATTCCTGCCGCAACACTGATGTAGATAGCGTAATAGAAAGGTATTTAATGAAAAGAATATCTTTCTTCAGTCAGTGCCTGACAATTTTGTACATGTTTGTGTGTTTTGGATTACATCACTTGACTTTTATGTGTTTTTGATAATGAATTTTATGTGAGTCTTTTGGTCAAGATAATGAATTTTTATATATTTTGGCTTTTCTAGTTGTATGCATTGGATATTTCAGCATGCTGAGCTCCATGTGAACCACTCATCCACTCCATTTGTTTTGCTTGGAAGAAAAGGACAAACTTCTCTTGCAACCATGTTTGATAAATACATATAATTAATTGCAATTCAAGCAATTAATGCTATCACTACACACACACACACACACACACACACACACACACACACACAAAAAATTGGATGTAAATTTTATACCACACTCATCTGAGGGTTAATATTTTTTGATTAGTCTTATTGATTTCCTTTATTTCAATCGAAAATCCAAAAGAACTTTAAAATATTTGAACGAATGAGTGTAGAATTTACATCCACAAATGACTTTTGGAGTAGATAACAATAAAATTATAAGTTTTCAAAGAAACTAATTAAGTCGAGCTTACTAATTAAGCTGTTATCTTGTCACTTTCTTAATTATTAGTTGCATGCTGCTGATAATAAGCATGTTATTAGACTAAATTAAAATCTTTATAATATGATCAGTTACGTGAAGCATGTTATCCATTTCTGCTTACTTTATTTATAAATAAAGAAACATTTAAAAATAAATAAACTAGATTCGAACTTTAGACCATCGATCTCGCTTATTAACACATTGCCGTTTCTTGCTGCGACCATGATCCAATATCCAATAAATTATTCTTAAAGATCTATTCAGGCGAGCAATATATACTACCCGTACATTTATTTTGGGTGTAGGATGTACACCCCCACCCATCTAAGGTTGGGGGTTGATTAGTAGTTTGTTAATCCTACCCCCATTTAGCATTTTCTTATTCAGGCATGCATCTAAAGTCTAAACAGGTCCTTTTTTAGATGTATCTTATTCGTTATATCCTCATAATTTATTTGAAAATATTTGTATATGTGGTAAATAAGAAGTATGATCAAATGCGTTGAATTAAATATTATATTCAATTTTGAAGTCAATTTTTTTGGATAAAATAAATCATCTCGTAATTAAAATATGCTATCCAATGAAACTATGAATGCTAAAATTAGTGTTTGAAGTTTTTATAACAGTGTGAAACATATTCTACAGTACCCTAGACAAGAAATTAGCCCATGCAGTTTTATCTTTTTTATCTACAACCAACGCATATATATTTATATATGTAGAATAGAAATAAGAATAAACGATTTCTATTCTTGTTCTAATGCAGTTGAGGAATCAAACCTCTACATTTTTCTTCTTTGATTTTGTTGGTGTGTCAAATCCACGAGATGAATTTCATCCTGCGGGATTTAAAAACCATTATTACACTTACCCAAAAAAAAAAAAAAAAAAAAAATCTTTTTCCACAAAAAAAGAAGAAAGAAGTGATTCTCTGATTTAACTATGGCGGAATAGGTGAAACATGATTTTTGCACGCGAAATTCGGAACTGTTTTATAGACTGATCAAGCGTGAGATAATATAGCTATAGTTTGAATTGAGCTCTATCTTTTAAAAAGTCTGAAAGTCGTTGGTCTTGTAAGTTTTTAATTTCGAATTAATAGATGTGCGGTTAGAATGATGTGGGCCCTCTTGGGTTGAGTGGGTGGTTAGTTGAATAGTATAATCTAACGGTGAAAATTATCGAAGGGGTAGAGATCTAATGGCAAAAAAATCACAAGTACCCAGGACTTGGTGCTTTTACAAACACCATAGCCGAACTCATATAATTTTTTTATACTGAAATTTTTACATATAGAACTGAATGAAAATAATTTTTCCGCAGATTCGATTCATTGCGGAAATCCGTTTCGCATGGGACGGGAATGAAAAGGATTTTGTCCCCGCAAGGATGGATGGAGGCGGAGGGAGAAACTCTGTCTGTTCAGGAAGATGGTGTTCTATACTCTAAAATGAATCAAAGGTTTAAGCATGTTTAATTTTTTTATGTATTATAAATGATTTTTGTTGTTATATATATTTAGTAATTTGATGCGTCATACCTAATAACTTTACGGTGAATGAAAAGAAACTCTATATAATTAAATTAAATGTTAACTAATTCTTTTCAAGGGGCAATTGCTTATATATTCCTGAAAAGTTTCCGATTTTTTGATTTACCCTTCTTAGGCTAATATTGAAAATACCTCTCTTACGTTCCAACATATTTCTAATATACCCTTAGAGTTAAAATCTATTAAGTAACTATGTTATCTCTGTAAAATTACTATTTTGCCCTTTTCAAAATATTATTTCGACTTTTGGTCTTTTCCGATATACCCCTCTACTGTCACCAACCTTTCTTATTTGCCCTTAAGTTAAGGGCAAAATTGGTATTTTTAATTTTTTTAAGCGTGGTAGATATTTAACTCACGTTTAACCGCATTAACTTAACGAGGAGATAAGCTGAGTATTTTGCAATAACGATTGGAACGTATGAGAAGCATTTTAGAAAGAAAAAAAAAAGTAGGAGTAGATCAGATATTTTCATACGCATGAGGGTAAATAGGCAATTATCCCTCTTTTCAATTTACAACGTTCCTAGCTAGATTATATATCACGTACAGAAAAAATAACAAAAGAAACAATATAATTAATGATAAACAAAAATATATATATGCTATAATTATGGTTGAAATTAAGGTATTTAAATACGTTTTTAATACACGAACGTGATTCAACACTCTTTCGATAGGTTATATATATAACCGGAGTTTTGATCCGTCGAGCTCCAACTCCGCTGATAAGAGAATAAATTAGAAACATCATATTTCCTTAATTTGTAGATCCTCTTGGAAGGGAATCGAAAAAAAGAAAAAGAAAAAAAAGATACGATTTTATTATTCATATATAATATTATTGTTTTCAAGTTGAGGTTTAGAACTAGAAAACGGTTCAGAAATAGTCTTAGCATGCACAGAAGTAGTAGAGTCTAGAAGGAGGTGGTGGCGACGGGGAGGGCGGCGTAGTACGAGTCCATGACGACGCGGGCCCGCACGGCCTCGGCGTCGGCGGCGGCGTCGATCATGTCCCGGAGCAGCCGTGCGTAGTAGGAGCGCAGCCTCCTGTACTGCACTGCGAGCCACCGCAGCCGCAGCCGCCGCAGCAGCACCGCCCCGAGCATGACCAGCCCCCCCGCGCGCAGCCGCGGCCGCCGCTCTCCTCCCAGCCGCGCCACCGCCATCTTCGCCCTCCGCCGCCTCCTCCCCCCCTTCGCTGCCGACGCCGACGCCGATGCCACGCTGAACGCCATGGCTCGGCGCGGCGGCTCCTCCGTGAGGAGAGGGTGGTCTTCTTTTGGCGTAGTAAGCATGCTGGTCAACAAATTAAACAAGAGCCTGCAGCTATTAGCTCGCTCACTAGCTTGTTTAATTAGCTCAGCGGAGAGGACATAAATATATATATAGAGAGAGAGAATTAAATGGAGAATAATCAACGCTTGTCATTGTCTCATTCTTCATATATTAGTTAAAAAAGATCTTTCGACGACAATACATTAAAATTATAAAATACCGACCATTTTTAGAAGCAAGTGACAAAAAATTTGATGCAGGCAAGCTCAAATCCTGATTCACATTTCTAGACCCAAGTTCAAATCCTAGTTGATTCACATTTTTTAAGTTTATTTAAATGAAATAAACGAAGAGGATAAAGATAGAACCTATCTCTCTTAAAAAAAAAAAAAAAAAAAAAGTAAAATATTAGCAAGTATTTGGTGTCAAGTTTTTCATTATTAGATTTATTGCTGACTAATTCTGGCTCTTAGATTATGCTATTTTCATCACTAACCAGCCACTCAAGTCTATTTGGTTTCACGTAAAACTAGAAAAATTTTTTTTTCGGAGGAAAATAAATTTTACATTCTCTAACGTTTGATTTGTTGGAAAAAAAATAAATTTTCCGTTACGGTTGTTTAATTGAAAAGAAAAAAATTATAAATAAAAAATTATTATACATATATTTTTATTATATTTATATATATTATTGATATATAATAATTATCATATTACATATATATTAGTATTATAATTTATATTTATAAAAAAATATTTAAAATATATTATACATTAATTAAATATATAATATAATATATAATAAGGCTAGGGCTACTATCATATTAATAGATATAAGATTATGTCTATCAAATTTTTAATCCTGAGAAATTGTAGGGTTACATGATATAGAGGATGATATTATCGGTTAGTTGAATTTCCCCTGTGATTGAGTGATCCACTTTTAATATTATTTGCGAAATGATTAAAAAAGAAAAAAAAAAGCTAAAAATATATTTAATAGTATAAAATAAGTTATTATGTATTTATAAATAATATTTATATATAAAATATTACATATATATATATATATATATATATATATATATATATATATATAAATATATAGAGAGAGAGAGAGAGAGAGAGAGAGAGAGAGAGAGAGAGAGAACAAGACTACTATACTATCGATAGGTCAGAGGGCTCCGTGCTAGAAGATCGGCTCCATTAGACTTAATCTATACTAAATACTTTTAATATTGTAAATCAAGTCTAACGATCACAATTTTGGCCATCATCAAAACAATTTGGTAGACGCTACCGATAAATAGATAAGTAACTCTCTCTCTCTCTCTATATATATATATATATGATGAGAGAGAGCACGGGTCCACATGCTTCCGAGACTCTCTCTCTCTCTCTCATGCGGCCCACGAGGTGATGGGCACGTGGACCATGCGCAAAGAAGCCTCCTGAGCCGCGATTTTTTGGTGCGGTAGTTTTCGTTTTTCGCAGCAAGCGAAAAAGAAAACTTGGATTTTCTTAGAATTCGTAAAAACTTTTTTCATGAAAACTTTTACTAGCAACCAAACATCAAAAAGTAAAATTTGACGTGGAAAATTTTTTAGCTAGTTTTACAGAATACCAAACACGCCCTCAGCTTTATTATGGAGATCACTTACGTCCCAACTCTATAAATTTTCATTCAAAGATCAAAAATTGATAGCACATATGTACTATTAAAAATATTCCAATCTATAATTCTATATATATTAATGTTAAATTGAGGAATATCTAGCCAAATGATGAATCCAAATCATCTTATATTTGGATTTGTTTAGAAAAATTAAAATTTTTAACCGGTTAGAGAAAATAACATATATTTTAAATAAAATTAATTGATTTGAATGATTTGATAGGATTTTTTCTAAATTCAAATTATTTGTATCGAAATATCTTAATATTCCATATAAAGATTAACTAATTCTCACGGCCTAGTAGATATTTAACTCATATTTAATTCAAGTTAACTTAACAAATAATAACTGCGAGGATATTTTGGAATAACGGAGGGATATATGAGAGGCATATTGGAAAGAAAAAAAAAATAGAGATAAATAAGATATTTTCAAAATTTTGAGGGGTATATTGGTAATTATCACAACTTAATTAAAACAGCTTATAGGTGAAGGGTCTCCATGCATTTTTTATATTCCCTCCTTACTTTTACTTTGTATCACTCTCATTATCCCATCATGAAGGCTATTTTCATCATCACTTCCATTGTGGAGATAAAGGTTTTTTTAAATTCTGTGCGCATCTCAGTCATTGACTTAATAATGCTGCTAAAGCTACAAAGAGAAAGGTACAATTAATGTGGTTAATTTTATTCGTATTATTTATATTTAAGACATTAACTTTTTATTTTCCTCAATTTCTGAATAATTTAAGTTTGGATTGAATTCTGAGATCAAGTTAGTGAATTTTGATCGTGTTTGGATTAAAATTCAAGCAAAAATTGAACACAAATTCGAATTTTAACGGGCGGAAGAAGATTTAGTTCAATTAGATTGACATTTGGCATGATACAAATTAATATCTAGTTCAAACCTATAAGTGTTGACTAAAAAAATAAAAAAAAAAAAATAAACTCCGAAAAAATGTGTTACACAGCGATGGAAGGCGGGCGCCGCACGGGCTTTTAGCGAGAAAAAGTTTTGTCCGTGACAGTGGTCTACTTTTGAAGTTTGCATTTCGAATATTTAGTAGTTGCAATGTTGTGCGCATCTCTCTCTCTCTCTCTCTTTTGTTTATTTAATTTTTATATTAATAGAATCGAAAATTTATTTATTTATTTATTTATTTTTTACTATATTATTGAGAATCCTTCAATCTAAAACACGAATATATAATTTTGCTAGTGTTTTATTTGGGATTAAATGAGAAAATTATGGGGTAAAATTCAAATACCACTCCTGTGGTTTTGCATATTCTCATTTTAGTATCATGTGGTTTAAAGTGTATCAAATTAGCGTCTTTTAGTTTTATTTATATATATAAAAAACTTTAGATATCGCATCCAGGTTTATCGAATATTCACTTTACTACTTTTTAGTTTTAATTTTGTAATTAATTTAACAAAAAATTTAACGAATCGATAATAAAAAAATACAAATAAAATTATAAAATACTAAATTATTAATATATTTTAAATTATAAAATACTAAAAATGAAACTATGGGCCGGGAGTGATATCTAATTTTTTTTTCAAACCACGCCACGTAAAGCCAAAATGGCATCTTTTGTATCGTGCAGAGTCACGCCTTTGAATCTCGTGACTTGCACACGTAATTAATGTAATGTGAGATGTATTGAGAGGGAACGTACTTATTAATTGCATGTGACCTGTGAAGTGCACCCCAAGGTAATATATATATATATATATATATATATATATATATATATATATATATATATATATATATATATATATATATATATATATATATATATGCTATTAATAAGACTAAACATTCGCTACCAAATTTTTGGCCATTGGATTAAGAGATGTGTGGTTAGGATGATGTGGGCCCTTAGGGTTAAGTGAGTAGTTGGTTGAATAGTATGATCTAACGGGTGAAAATCATCAAAGGGGTGGATCTAACGGCGGAAAACTTAGTAGCACCAAATATATGGTGCTATCGATAGTATCCCGGACTATATATATATATATATATATATATGAGTAGAGCTAGAATACTTTTACAAGTATTACCTAGGTGGTGCTTGTGTGTTTTTAACCCTTGGATGGAGAGATGTGAGGTTGAGATGATGGTGGTAGGTGGAATAGTGTTTGATCCAAGAATTATTAGTGGTCAAAAAGTAGATCCAATGGTAAAAACTTAATAGACTAGTGATACTTGTAAAAGTATCATAGCTCAACTCTATATATATGATATATCATATTCATATATATATTTTATTATTTCAAGGTGGAATGAGGTGGCACTCAAGTACTCAACAGTAGGAATGTCAATGCATGCGTACACTTTTTTTTTTTTTTTTTGAGGAAAAACGCGCGATTTTATTTAATTAATCAAGCTACGTACGGAATAAAATTATTAATAGAATACCAAATATAAATTTTTTTGCTTGCTGGTCTACAATTTCACCGTTTGTTTAGAGGATAGGAATAGGAATAGACCTTTATCCCTCCTTTTATATTCAAACGTTAATTTTTTATCCGAGAATAGTAGTTTTTGGTTATTCCCACCAACACCTCTATTTTTTATATAAAACTATCTAATATTTTTCTTTTCCTCGGGAACAATCCAATTTTCATCCAAACGCTATTTTTTTTATCCCCATGCATACTTGTACCTATCCCTGTAATAGCTAGTTCTTGCTTATATCCGAACCAAACGGTACTTTAGGTATCGTTCGGTTTGAAAACAAATAAAAAGTGGCTATTTTAGAAATATGTATAAATTGAAAAATAAGTGAAGATTAAATTAATTTTGCATTTGGATAAAAATTAGGTTATTTCTGGAAATGAAAAAAGTAACGTTTGGTTAGGTAAGATGGAATAAAAAAGGTAGCGGGTTTTTATAAATAAAAATAATGATATTACTCTCTTATTATATTTAAATTTGAAATTTGAAATTTTAAATTTTAACTTTGAAATTTTAAAATTAGAAATTAGAAATTATAAATTTTAAAAATTTAAATTATTAATTTTTAAAATTTTAAAATAAGAATAAAGGTGGGAACAATTAATAAAAATAATTTATTATAATAAATTTATAAATTTTTTAAAAATTCTACTTAAACTTAAATTTAATAAAAAAATTTATTATAATATTTAAATATAATTTATTATAGGGAAAACTTCAAACCGCCCCCCCCCCCCCCCCCGCGTGGTTTCAATTTTTTTCACTTTAAGTATCATATTAAAAATGTATCAAGTTAGTACTATGTGGTTTCTCATTTTATCACTTTAGTATCATGTGGTTTAAAGAGTATCAAAATAGTACTATGTGGTTTTGCACTTTATCACTTTAGTATCCTGTGGTTTTAATTTTGTATCAAGTTAGTATCCTATGATTTTTTAAACTATAGGGTACTAAGGTGATAAAATGTGAAACCACAGGGTAGTAAAGTGATGAAGTTCAAAACCACAGGGCACTAACTTGATATACTTTAAACCACATGGTACTAAAGTGATAAAGTGAGAAACAATAGGATACTAACTTGATACACTTTAAACCATAGTTAGTTAATTCGCGAATTATTCGAATTATTGAAAAAATGAATTAAACGGTCGAATTCGTATTTTTGCGAAAAATTTGAAAAAAACGGATTTTTTTGATTAAAAAATCGTATACGCGTATAATACGTTGGGCCGAATTATTCGGCCCAAAAAATCGGCCGCGCCATGCACCGCCATGCTCGTGAAAATGAAAAAGTGTGAAACCACATAGAGGGTTTTTGAAGTTTTCCCTTTATTATAATATTTAAGTATAAATAATATGTATTAATATAGTATAATTAATAATTTTATAATAAAAATAATGTATTATAATATATAACATATTATATTTATATAATTTAGTTTTAATTCAATTTATAATTTTAATTAGGCTAAATTACATAAAACCCCCCTGTGATAACCCGCTTTTTCACTTTCCCCCCCTGACATTCAAAAACCTACACTTTGCACCCCTGTAAAATGAAAAATGTTCACAGGGGGGTTACGGTGTGTAAAATAACTATTTTGCCCTTAGCCATTTTCGTCTTCTTCCTCGTCTTCTTCGGCCGCACCCCTCGATTTCGACGACAACCGGGATCGTCTTGCCGCCGATGCCCATGCGGGTGCAGTCGATGCGGTCGCCGTCGTCGGAGAAGACGAGGCGCCCCACCACCACGCCCTTCTCCGACGCCACCACGTGCAGGACGACGGTGCACCCGAGCATGCACGTCACGTCGTCCAGCACGGCGTCCGAGTGGGACTGGTCCCCGAAGAGCTTCGCGTCCGTGTAGAAGAGGTCGCGCTTCGTCACGTGGATGCCGCGGAGGAGCACCGCGTGGACGAGCGAGAGGACGCGCGGCGAGGCGAGGCGAAGCAGAGAAATGGTGGAGGGGTATTTTCGGCAAAAAAATATACTTTCTAACGGAACCTTAACGAAACCCTAACGGTAGGGGGTGAAGTGCACATTTTTCATTTTAAAGGGGGGCAAAGTGTAGGTTTTTAATTGTCAGGGGGGGAAAGTGAAAAAGCGGGTTATTATAGGGGGGTTTACTGTAATTTAGCCTTTTAATTAAGTTTGAAATTAAGCATTGGAATAATGCTATTCTACTAAAATGGTGGAATAACATATTCTTTGCTATTCCGGAATAATCGAGAATAGCAATGTTTGACCGGAATAAAATATTCCAGCCAAAATTTACCCATTTGGAGGAATAGCGGGGATAACTTTTGTTATCCCTGCTTATGCCCCGAACCAAACAGGGCCTAGAAAATCTCGCAGTCCATCCAAAACTAAAGTATTTGAATTTTTCCTTTAAAAGTTTATTGCTTCGTTGATTCTTGTTCAAGTTTCAGATGTCAGTGAATATGAATGATAACTTCTAAAGTGCAGAGTTTTGTTGACGGATGGTGAATCTGAGAAGATATGAATTTTTTTTTTTTTCAAGATACATTTGCAAAAGAAGTTCTGTCATTTGAAAAATTACTCCAATTTCTACAGAGCAAGAATCATGGATTACTTTTAGGGCGCGTTTGGTTCGAGTTATGTAATATTACAGAATATCTCGACGTATCTAGGTATCATAGATTTCGACGTGAGATTACTATTGATGCTACTGGATTGCAGTAATGTAATACTGGATTGCAGTGTTTATAGCCTTACTACGTTTGGTTCAGTTTATAAAATGTAGTAATCCTGGCATAAAAAAATAGTTTTTCTAAAATTGCCCTTATTGTGGTCATTTAAACATTATTTAGGGCACAAAAATATATGAAAATTTTATAACATTTCCAAATCAGATTCAGGAGAAGGAAAATAGAAAAAAAAAGACGAGATCCAAAATTAGATTAATAAAAATTAAATTTTATTTTAAAAAGTGCTTGTTAAAATGTATTGTTGAATGATTGCAACTAAATGAAACAAGACATGGCTTTAATAGCTGAATAGGCAAAAACTACAAATCTCAATACAATAAAAAATTAAATGCAAAAAATAAAAGTAGCACAGTGAGATTTACGTAGGAAAACTCCAACTAGGAGTAAAGAATCTACGGGACCAACACGCAATAACAATCTACTAAAAAATAAATGATTACAAGATGATTACCGAATCTACGGACTCAAACCTCTCTTTTATCATCTCTGGATCTTGCGCACACCAACGGATTGTCCACTCCCCACGTTCGAATCCACGAACGCCACGTCCTGAATCCACAAAACGTCCACATTTTGAATCTACGAAGCCTTGATCACGCCGAATTCATGACGCCCACTCGAATTTACGAGCGCACTCCGTCCGAATAAAAAACAATACGGTTGACGATGATTTATTACTTAGAATCTCATTAAAGATATGTAAGAATAATCTCTAAACAATTCTCAAATTAATTTTAGAAGAACATCAAGAATTAGGGCAGTAAGAATCAATTTGAGAGAAGTTTGTTGTAGAAGATGAGGAAAACGGTTACCTACAAGCTTTCAGAATTTTTCATAAATAATTTAGGTTGAATCATATTTTAGAGACACCCCCGCATCTTATTTATAAATTTTGAAGACATAGAGATAGATTAGATGTAAGATAATGGATTCTCGTCGTGATAAACCAATTTTGGTAAACGTGACCAAAGCGTGGTGAGAGAGATGGTTGGACATGATTCATACGACATTTCAATAATAGTGGAAGGGTTAAAGTTGAGTTCCGAATGTGATTATTGAGTTTTAGTGTTGTTCGATGCGAAATAGAACTTGAGCAAATGTCAAACTGCAGCCTGGTGTCACGGCCTTAGCTTTTTCTCGCTAAAAGACCGTGCGGCGCCCGCCTTCCTAGCTCGAAGAGGGGCAAGCCTTCGTCCCTGTCGCAAGTCCGGACCTTCGCGTCCTATGACTAAGTATGCAAAAGGGAAAATAACAAGAGAAAGTGGCAAGAGGTTTTCTCAGAAAAACTAAGTACTCAACTACTTAGAAAAGAGATTACAATGCACACATACTCACTCTCTTGCTGCCTATGGCCTAAGCCAACCCCACAATTTATAGGCTACAAGATACATGCACTTAGCCATACAACTCACCCACTATCACATAGTTATGAGCCCTCATAATAGCTAGTAATGAGCCCTCATAATAGCCAAAAGCTCAAGAGTCACCCACTAACTCCCATGAGTTACAAGACTCTTGAGTTACCCATGCGGGTTGGGTTTGGGTCTACTTGCCAACCTGATTCGACCCATTTATAACCCGAACTCGCTAGCAGATTTGGGCCAGGGACCGGGCTGCATAGAATATTTCTAAGTCCCTGACACCCTCCTCCACCTAATGCGCAGGCGTCCTCGTCGCGCGCTGCTTCTGGAACTCGTCGATGAGCGCTTGGTACTGCCAAAGTGTATCGGCTTTCTCCCAACTAGCCTCGCCGTAGGGGAGATTCTTCCACTTCACCAAGTACTCTGGATTCGGCGCAACTCCGCGTCGCCGAATGAGTCGACTGTCCAGAATGGACTCCGCTTCTTTGTCAAACGAAGTCACCATGGTTGGAGGTGCTCGCTGCGAGACGCCTCGGCTCGGATCCTCCGTGTCTTCGTTGTACAGCTTCAGCCTGCTGACATGAAAAATAGGGTGGATCTTGAGGTTTGCGGGCAGCTGCAACTTGTAGGCCCCCTTGCCCACACGCTTGACGACGGTATATGGGCCTTCGTACTTTCGCAGCAGTCCCTTGTGCACCTTCCGCAAGGCTTTGAACTGCTGCGGATGAAGCTTGACCAGCACGCGGTCGCCCTCGGCAAATTCCCGAGGCTGCCTCTTTTCGTCAGCCCACTTCTTCATCCGTCGCGCTGCTTTCTCCAAGTTTGCCCTTGCAATTTCGCCTTTTTCCTGCAAGTTAGTAGTAAACTCAAGGGCAATCGGGCATGAATCGTCTCCCGCAGCTCGTATGAGGGCAAGTGGGTCGCCGCCCAATCGCCAACTCGAAGGGGCTCCTGCCTGTCGACTCGCTGCGCCGCAAGTTGTAGGAAAACTGGGCGACATCAAGGTGATGCACCCAGTCCTTCTGATTGGCACTCACAAAGTGCCGCAAGTACTCCTCCAACAGAGCGTTCACCCGCTCAGTTTGCCCGTCCGTCTGTGGATGCCAACTGGTGGAAAAGAGCAACTCCGACCCTAAGATTTTGAACAGCTCAGTCCAAAACTTACCAGTAAACCTGGGGTCGCGGTCGCTCACGATGCTCGTGGGGATCCCCCAAAGCTTGACGATGTGGCTGACGAAGAGGCGTGCCGCTTCTTCAGCCGTACAATCGGTCGGCGCAGCAATGAAGGTCCCGTACTTGGAAAAACGATCAACCACCACCAGAATGGACCCGAGCTCCCCCGCCTTTGGCAAGGCAGAGATAAAGTCCATCGACAAACTCTCCCACGGTCGGCTAGGCACGGGTAAAGGCTCGAGGAGTCCACTGTGTCGCTGGTGCTCAACTTTATCTTGTTGACACACCAAGCAAGTTCGCACGTAGGCCTCAACGTCTTCGTGCATCCGCGGCCAAAAGTAGGCGGCCTCGAGCAATGCCAAGGTTCGCTTCTGACCGGGATGGCCCGCCCACTTGGAGTCATGGCACTCCTTGACGAGCTCGCGGCGAAGGTTGCCCCACTTGGGCACGTACACCCGTCGCCCCTTGGTGAGGAGTAGCCCGTCGCTCAGCCAAAATCTTCGCGTTTTGCCCTCCTTGACAAGCTGCAACAGATTTTGAGCGATAGGGTCCTCGCTGGTTCCTGAACGAAGTCGATCTCGAAGCGTCCCGTGAAGCTGCCACACGGCTGCAAGTTCAGCCTTGCGGCTGAGAGCATCAGCCACGCGGTTTTCCTTCCCGGGCTTGTATTGCATCGTCATGTCGAACTCCGCCAAGAAGTCCTGCCACCTCGCCTGTTTAGGTGACAACTTCTTTTGCGATTGGAAGTAGCTCGTGGCGACATTGTCGGTGCGCACCACAAACTTGCTCCCGAGCAAATAGTGCCGCCAGGTTCGCAAGCAATGCACCACAGCGGTCATTTCCTTCTCCTGGACAGTGTAACGCCGCTCGGTGTCGTTGAGCTTGCGGCTCTCATAGGCGATAGGATGCCCATCCTGCACGAGGACACCGCCAATGGCAAAGTCAGAGGCATCAGTATGTACCTCAAAGGTGCGACTGCAGTCGGGTAGTCGCAGCACTGGATCTTCCGTCACCGCTCGTTTTAGGTCCTCAAATGCCTCGACGCATTTAGAGGTCCAAACCCATGAGTGGTTTTTCTTCAGCAGATCCGTCAACGGGGCTGCTCTCGCAGAGTAGCCGGCAATGAAGCGGCGGTAATAGTTGACAAGCCCAAGGAAAGACCGCAACTCGGAAACGGTCGCTGGGGTCTCCCGTTCGCAAATGGCTTGCACCTTCCGCTGGTCCATGCGAATCAGGCCCTGGCCTATCCAGTGGCCAAGGAAGTGCACCTCTTCCTTCGCGAATATGCACTTTTCCTTCTTGACGAACAGCTGGTTTTCCCGCAGCACTTGGAAGACGGTTCGCAAGTGCTCGATGTGCTCCTGCAAGGTGTTGCTGTATACTACGATGTCGTCGAGGTACACCACCACAAAGCGATCGAGGTATGGATGGAACAGCTTGTTCATGAGGGTGCAGAAGGTCGCTGGTGCGTTCGTCAAGCCGAACGGCATGACAAGGAACTCATAGGCCTCGTACCTCGTCACGCACGTGGTCTTCTCCTCGTCTCCTTCCGCAATCCGCACTTGATAATACCCGGAGCGAAGGTCGAGTTTGGTGAAGTACTTTGCTCCGCCCAATTGGTCGAAGAGATCTGCAACCAAAGGAATGGGGTATTTGTTTTTGACCGTTACCTTGTTAAGTGCTCTGTAATCAATACAAAGCCGCAGGCTTCCGTCGCCCTTTGGAACAAAACTGGTGCTCCGTAAGGCGCTTTCGACGGTCGAATGAAGCCCGCATCGAGGAGCTCCTTCAACTGCTTTTGCAGCTCCTCGAGCTCTGGCGGGGCTATTCTATATGGCGCTTTCGCTGGCGGTTTGGCTCCTGGCTCGAGCTCAATGGCATGATCCACCTCCCGCCTGGGTGGAAGTTGCTTTGGCAGCTCCTTCGGCATGACATCCCGAAAATCTGCCAACACCGTTCCAATCTCCGCTGGAAGGTCCTCCTCGTCGAGGCCTTCGTCGCTCACCTCGCGGATGGCCGCAAGGTAAGTCATCTCGCCACGGTTCACACCCCTTCGCAACTGCAATGCAGAGAGGGTTTGGGTGCTTACCGTTTTCTCCTGGTTTGCTAGGATCATGCATGGGGTCGCCTCGTCCATGAGGCATAAGCCCCCAAGGTGTGGCATCGGAACCGCTTTCGACGAAGCCAAGAAATCCATGCCCAGAATGACTTGAAAGTCGTCGATAGGTGCAGCGGTGAAGTTTGCGGTGCCTCTCCAAGGTCCCACCGCAATGGCCACGCCCTTGGCCACGCCCGCAATAGGTCGCGCTTCAGAATTGACCGCCTTGATCCTGCTGCTAGGATCCTTCTCAAGGGGAAGGCCTATCCGTTTGGCCTCCACTTCGGCAACAAAGTTGTGAGTGGCTCCCGTGTCCACCAATGCTCGCGTGGCCCTGCCGTTAAGGGTCACGTCGATGTACAGAAGCTCTTTGCTCAGGGGCTTGCTGCTACTTGCCAGCCCCTGAACCGCGTTGACGAGTCTGAGCGCACCCATCTTCGTCGGTTCAGCCTGGTCCTCGACCTTCTCGGTCTGGACTGCATTGAGCTTCTTTTTGTTTGGGCAGTCCCTCGCCCAATGGTTCTCGCCGCAGACGTAGCACGTCAGTTTCTTCGGCACCAGCAGAGGACCCTTCTCGCGGCCCTTGCGCTCCTTCAGGTTGCGACGGTCTCCTCCACCTTTAGCCTTGCTCGCTTTAGGCGCCTTGCTGCGAGAGGAATCCGCCCGTTCGTACTCGGGCAGTTTTTCCGCCAAGGCGATTGCGGAGGCAGCATCCTGGACATTGCGCCCACAAGCTCCTTGTTCGCCCAAGGTTGGAGTCCGTCGAGGAAGAAGAATAAGCGATCTTCCTCCCCCAGGTTGGTAATGGACAGCGTCAACTTGGAGAATTCCTGCACATACTCCTTCAGCGTCCCGGTATGTTTGAGCCGTCGAAGTTGCTTCCCCGCAAGATACTCGACGTGCTCGGGGTAGAACTGCGCCTTTAGCTCGCGCACAAAGTCCTCCCACGTGTTCAAGTTGCATTGGCCCTTCTCGGCTTCTGCAGAACGCCGACGCCACCATAGTATCGCGTCGTCAGCAAGGTACATGGATGCAGCCTGGACTCTTTCCCCCTCGTCGTCCAGCCGCAACGCTCGCATGTAGCGCTCCATTTGCCATAGAAAATTGTCGATCTCCTTCTCATCACGGGTTCCCCTGAAATTTTGAGGCTCAGGGACACGTACCTTCGAAACAGACTCTCTTTGGGGATCGTGGCCACGCGCCACCGCTTTCTCAAGGATCGCTACTTTCGACTTGAGGTCCTCGACCTCGTCGACTAGAGTAACGAGCTCCTCGATCAGTTTGTTCCGCTCCTCATCCCGAGTCTTTGTGTTGGCTTGGGTCCTGTCGAGTTCGTTTCGAAAGTTCTCCATGCCAGTGGCAATACTCTCCTCCATGCCGTGGACATCTGTGTTAAATGTATCGTAGGTATCAACTAGTTCAGTGTACTTGTCGCTCATTTTTGCGATGATGTCCTCCAACATCGCAAGACGCTCCTCGACGGAAGCCGAATCCCTCGTGATTCGCTTCGGTTCTTTGCTCTTGCCTCTCTTGGAGGGCTGCTTTGGAGGGTCGCCTCCAACATCAACGATTCCCGCATCAGAAGATGACATGGTTCCTATCTCGAACCGGCTCTGATACCAACTGTCACGGCCTTAGCTTTTTCTCGCTAAAAGACCGTGCGGCGCCCGCCTTCCTAGCTCGAAGAGGGGCAAGCCTTCGTCTTTGTCGCAAGTCCGGACCTTCGCGTCCTATGACTAAGTATGCAAAAGGGAAAATAACAAGAGAAAGTGGCAAGAGGTTTTCTCAGAAAAACTAAGTACTCAACTACTTAGCAAAAGAGATTACAATGCACACATACTCACTCTCTTGCTGCCTATGGCCTAAGCCAACCCCACAATTTATAGGCTACAAGATACATGCACTTAGCCATACAACTCACCCACTATCACATAGTTATGAGCCCTCATAATAGCTAGTAATGAGCCCTCATAATAGCCAAAAGTTCAAGAGTCACCCACTAACTCCCATGAGTTACAAGACTCTTGAGTTACCCATGCGGGTTGGGTTTGGGTCTACTTGCCAACCTGATTCGACCCATTTATAACCCGAACTCGCTAGCAGATTTGGGCCAGGGACCGGCCGCATAGAATATTTCTAAGTCCCCGACATCGGGCACGTGTACCGGTGATAACCCCGAGTGGTACCAAGATGTGCAAACAACCGAGAACATGAGCTCTTGATTTTGGATATGTATACCTATGATGCTTTGATTAGTACCGCACTGTAGCAACCGAGAACGCAGCTTCTCGAGTTTGGTCGCGCCGAATGGTGTACGGCGATGTGAGCCCATGTCATCGTGACACCGCACCGCGAACACTAGGTTGAATATATATATATATATATATATATATATATATATATAGAGAGAGAGAGTCCGGATGCTATGCTTATCAAGAGCACGGAGGTCTCTGTGCTACCAAGTTTTTCACCGTTAGATTCACCACTTTGATGATTTCCACCCGTTAGATCATACTATTCAACCAACCACCCACTTAACCCTAGGGGGCCCACATCATCCTAACCGTACATCTCTTAATCCAAAAACTTGGTAGCACCAATGACTATATTAATAGCATAGTAGCCTATATATATATATATATATATATATATATATATATATATATATATATATATATATATATATATATATATATATATATATATATATATATATATATATATATATATATATATATATATATATTGTATATTAGGAGTATGTACACTTGTGCCTCTTAAGATTCTAACCACCCATCAAATTAAGTTGATGGGTGGTTAGAAAGTTAGGAGCACAAGGGGCAGATAAGGATTAGGAGCACAAGAGTACCGTGTGATAACTCTGCCACGATAACTCTCTCTCTCTCTATATATATATATATATATATATATATATATATAGAGAGAGATCTCTCTCTCTCTCTCTCTCTCTCTCTCTCTCTCTCTCTCTATATATATATATATATATATATATATATATATATATATATATATATATATGAGAGAGAGAAGTAGAAAGAGCACGGAGCCTTCCGTGCTTCAGTGCCGTTTTCAATGTTGCGACTTTCGAATCGTCGATCGGCTCATTAAACTTGATCTAGAGTATTTGAAATATCTAGAAAATAAATTATGCGATTTTTCGATATTATTTGCGTAGTAAACGAAGGGGCTCAAAATCAACAAATTTGAAAATAAAAATCTTACAAAACGTGATAATATGACATTAAAATTTTAGATCAACGATATTGATCTTGTTTTATATAGTATAAAAAATTTTCTATCAAAATTTAACGTGATTTGAATATTTTTGCACCGTTAAACTTCTAAACTGCTCACTATAGTTATTAAAATTATTGATTTTGAGCCCTTCGATCACTAAGCAAATAATATCGAAAAATCATAAAATTTATTTTCTAAGTACTTCAAATACTCTAAATCAAGTTTAACGAAGCCGATCGACGATTCGAAAGTCGGAACATCGAAACGACCTAGAAGCACGGAAGGCTCCGTCTTGAAACATAATAGCCTCACACACACACTATATATATATATATATATATATATATATATATATATATATATATATATAGAGAGAGAGAGTCCTATGATGCTTGTAAAAGCACCAAGCCCTTTGTGCTTGTAATTTTTTTACCGTTAGATCTACACCTTCGATCATTTTCATCCGTTAGATTATACTATTCAACCAACCACCCACTTAACCCAAGGGGGCCCACATCATCCTAACCGCACATCCGTTAATCCAAGGGTGAAAACTTACAAGCACCAATGACTTGGTACTTTTAAAAGCATAGGAGCTCAATTATATATATATATATATATATATATATATATATATATATATATATATATATATATATATATATATATATATATATATATATATATATATATATATATATATATATATATATATATATATATATATATATATATAGGGTCCACTACTATAGTATTATGAGTACGATCGCCTTATACTCATAAATTGTTTTCGACGATAGAGAGCTTCCGAATCAACGACCCACACCGTTAAACGTTATTTACGATTTAAAAACTTCTAGAAATCAAATTTTATAATTTTTCGACATCATTTACCTTACGATCAAAGGGTCACAAATTTGACAATGGGATACTTGCTAGTTTAACGGA